>CM052700.1:99111561-99268259 GCA_028551405.1 Uromys caudimaculatus
AGGCAAAGGACATTGTCAATAGGACAAAACAGCAACCAACAGATTGGGAAAAGATCTTTACCAATCCTACATCCGATAGAGGGCTAATATCCAATATACACAAAGAACTCAAGAAGTTAGACTCCAGAAAACCAAATAACCCCATCAAAAAATGGGGAACAGAGCTAAACAGAGAATTCTCAACTGAGGAAATTCGCAGCGCTGAGAAGCACCTAAAGAAATGCTCAACAGCCTTAGTCATCAGGGAAATGCAAATCAAAACAAGTCTGAGATTCCACCTCATACCAGTCAGAATGGCTAAGATCAAAAACTCAGGTGACAGCAGATGCTGGCAAGGATGTGGAGAAAGAGGAACACTCCTCCATTGTTGGTGGGATTGCAAGCTGGTACAACCACTCTGGAAATCAGTTTGGCAGACCCTCAGAAAATGGACATAATGCTGATAACATTTTTTACAAAAAGGATATTAACAAATTGGTTTGTATTAGCTACTTGAGAAAAGAAATCCTGTTTTACATATTGTTATCTCTTATAGCACACATGGTCTACACAGAATAAAGGCTTGTGGAATGAAGCAATGAAGGAGCAATGATAACATTATGGAGCAGTAAGCAAAAGTTTGGAAAATAATAAGTGAAACTTTTTTTCCTAAAACCATCTGTTACTCCAGAACAGCCGTGAGAAATTGACAGTTCTCTCTCACCTCTCTCTCTCTCTCTCTCTCTCTCTCTCTCTCTCTCTCTCTGTATGTGTGTGTGTTTGTACATGTCATGGAATGCCTATAGTGATCAGAGGACAATCTGTGTAACTTCATTATCTCCTTTCAGTATATGGGTCTTAAAGATGGAATTCTGGTCATTACCCTTGGCAGATGCCTTTGTCTTCTGAGACCTCTTGCTGGCCCCAAATAGATGGACATTGTGACAACTAAAATTAATCTCACCCTCAAAAGAGTTCCATAACAGTCACTGTTGTTAGGGCAGAGTGTGGAGAGTGATGAAGCTGTATAGGAGTATGGCACAAGGTGGAAGCCTGCTGGTCAGAGCTGCAGAAGGGACTGCAATTGACATGTTATATGGGAGTTGGCAGCAAATAAATGTTTGTCATTCTCTGTCTGAATCATCCATGATATTATGATAATTGATTCTAAAATGTGACAGTAACTGTAAACTTAAAACCTCATGCTAAACTACCAGTGGCATGGAATTTCATAGGATCTTAGAAGTACCATATGCAACACACACACACACACACACACACACACACACACACTTCGATCTTTTCCCTAGGAACCTTGTTTTAGGTGAACAGATAGGAAGTTTCTTACTACGTGCTTATTTTCAGATGAGAATTAAACAATGTAGTTTCTTGCAAAAATAATGTATTTTGGGGTAAAAATATAAAACGTAAATTTAAGCAATGATGAAATTTAACTGGAATACAGGATGTATGCATAAGCTAATTGAAACATAGGTGCAAAATTCTGCTTAGTATCTTCACATTCCCTGTCACAATGCCTGTCTTTCATGTTAGCTCCACACCCATGACCATGTTTAAGAATTCACTCGTCTCTAAACAGCTGCTTAGTTTTCAACAATTTCTCAGTTGCTTGATGTACATGCTATTTCACAGTTGAGTCACCCACAGATGTATCTAGTGTAAGAAGGGAGATGTGTTCCTGGAGGAGTGGAAGGGTCCGGTGCTGTGTTCTTTTGGTCATGAGAACTCAAACTCTGACTCAGAGCTTTTACAATTAGTGTTCATCATAGGAAATAATTGTTTCTGTATCATTTCTTATTTCCTCGGTCACCTGTGACTTCTGCATTTATAAGAAGCAACAGTGCATCTACTTTTAGCTATATATCTGACATCCACAGTGTATCACTTCAAGAAAGTTCGTTTCATCACATATTCAATAATGATCTGAGAATGCTTTACTGCATCCATCAAATTGCATTACGATAGCATCCCTTTAAGAGTTAGTTGATAGTTTGCCGGCAGAGGGTATTTGATAGCTCATCTAATGCTAACAGCTGTCTTCTGAGCAGATGTTCTTACAACTCCTATTCAACAGGTAAATGCATTGAGGCTTAGAGGAATCTAAGTGTGTATGGGAGAGTTACTTTCTCTTAGCCTTTTGTAAAGATTATTTACCTCTAAGAAAATGCAAGTCTTGTATCAATCTCTCCAACAGTATAAAAAGTCAAGGAACAAAACCAACAATAGTTTAACATGCAGAAATATTGGTAATGAGATCAAGAATGTCAGTAAAACTTTCTAATTGCTGCCTGTTTGTGAGGTAAGAGTCAGGCAGGAGTTGCTTCCCGGGGGAATCCATCCAATTCAACCATTGCAAAATCTACTGTTCTTACCCAGGCTGGTTGGGAGGAACAGGAGAGCCCCTATACAGAAGAAAGGTAGAATATGGTGGGGATAGAGTTTACAGAAGGCAGAGAACATAAAGTTGTAGGTGGAAAGTGTGTACTGATGTCCAGAGTGAGGAAAGACAGAAGCTGGGATAATGATCTGTGGCAGAAAAGTGTTATATAAAAGAGTATGGCTTTTTTTTTTTTTCTCCCTAAGAAGTACAAGAAGAACATCTTTAGCTAGTACACAGATTTTCACTTCTAAGATTCCATGCTATACTGGGTAGAAATGAATTGGTCAAGAAAGATGCAACCTGACATGTGTGTGCATATGCATGTGTGTCTGTGCAGGAATGCGCGCGCGCGAGTGTGTGTGTGTGTGTGTGTGTGTGTGTGTGTGTGTGTGTGTGTGTGTGTTTGTGTGTTGTGAAGAGAGATGTAGGGAAAAGAGGCACGTGACTCAACTAAAGCAGTAGCTGTGCAAATGTGGAGGGATTTGAGAAATGTTAATGAGGCAGACTCAACAGGATTTCTAGGTTACATGAAGGAAGCAGAGCGTAGGTGGTGGCGTGGGTGGGGACAAGGTTGCTGCTTCAGCAAGTGAGCTTTGGGAGAGAACAAATCACAGTGCTGACTAAGGAACGTCTCTCAGGGTGTGCTTGAGGCTGGATACCATGACTTGGAACACTTATGCTTTGCATGGATGAGACATTTCTCCAGCACTGCTTATGTGGTCTAGGCAAAACTTTCTCCTTACAGTCATTAGAAGGAGTTGGGAAACTGACCTGAAGTAATAAAGAGAATGGTTTGTTGAGTTCTAGCATTTAAACCCTGGAGAGAAGGAAGTGAAGATGAAAGAAGCTGCTTAGACAATGATGGAGGTGGTGGCAGTGAAGGTCCGTGCATTATTGAAGGATGGAGACAATTGGACAAGACAGATAGAAGAGTGGGGGCACGCGAGCAGGAGGGGCAACATTTTAATTCAGGCTTTCAAGAAGCTTGGGGCTATTCCTGGTGATAACATTCACCTAGATTTGGAAGTCTAAAGTGAAACAAAGACAAACTTCATCATAGACAAGAAAGAACAGAAACTGAGTAACAGAAGTACTAGGATAGGACATTAAAACCACCTAAGATGCTGGGAAGGCTCACAATACAGATTTGGAGGGAAAAGCAGATACAGAAGTCAATGGAGGGAGCAGGGTGCCATGGAGCCTGGCAGGTGAGAGTGCAGAGGCTCCTCACTACTAGGTAACAAGCAAGAAGCCTCTTCCAGGAAGGTCCAGAATTCTAACATCTGTTCTCAAACTGGAGATTCCTGGGCAGCTTTCACTTGAGATCACTGTGTGGAAAGTGATACCCAGGGGAAAGTGAGGAGATAGATAAGATTGAGCAGTAGAAGGAGATGCAGGTGAAGAGCTGAACACCCTTACCCTTGGGAAGGAAAATAGACTGCTGGCAGAAACTAAATGTGATGAATGGTGGTGGGAAGTCTGGACATAATGGGTTGGTAAAGACTTTAAAGAGGAAACGCTGGGCTTCACAGAATGGAGAGTACAAACTACATTGAATCAATACAATCTTTTCCAGAGTCAACTTTAAATGAATAATGAATAGAATCTAAGGTGTGAATGATTCAGAGTGGGTATAACCACTTCCCCCCAAAATAGTAGTGTGCAAATCTAGCTAGGGTACTGACAGAGGTGACAGAGCAGAAGACAAGAGAACAATAGAATATGGATCAGTGCCTCCCTTCTCCCAGAGCTGTTTAAAGACAGTTTCTAAATGCTGAAGAGGATTTCCCATGTGGCCAGAATGCACATCCAATGAGAGCAGATGAGCTCCACTCGTCATGGAGACAAGGAACACACTATGTCTTCAATCTCAGCAAATGAATGAGATCTTTTAGACTAACACATGAGCCAGGTGAAACATGAGTGGACTAGTCTCCAGCCACTGTACTGTGATTCTTGAGTCCTCAATGCCTGTAAGGTGAAGAATCTGCAAGTGGAAGGTGCCCTTATCTTAACTGAAAGGATGTCCAGGGGGTTGTTAGTGAGAACTGATGAGATCTTGACAAAAAGAAGCAGTGAAGGGGAAAGAAAGCACATAAAAAATGACTTTGAAAATATATAACCATGGGAATCGCTGACATACATGATCTCTGTTCACTGGGAACTTGGGCAGTATGCTTGCAGCACATCGGAGTCAACGTAACTGACTAATGTAGAAATGTTGACTAATAGACAAGGAAACAATCTGAAGATTGATATAGGCCACATGGGGCTGAAAGGGCAAAGATAATCCATTGAGTCAAGTTTATCACATGTGGGCTGCAGATCATGCATAGTTGTCTGTTATCTAGCTCTGCCAACCTTATTAGGTTGGACACCACTTAAACAAACATTAGAAGTTACCCTATTGTTAATAAGTTATTGTGAAGGAAGAAGGGTTCTGAATGGGAGAGATTCAATAGGATTTAAAAACAAAGAAACAAACAACACTAATGGGCCAAGAAGATGAATCCATGTATACTTGCTGCACACACATGAGGATCTGAATTTGGATCTTCAGAACCACTAAAAGGCCAAATGTGACAGGGCACACCTATAGTCTCAGAACTGTGGGGTATAGACAGGATGCTTCTTAACTTCTCTGCCTAGGTAGCTTATCCCAAATGGCAATCATGGGGTTCTGTCTCAAAGGAAAAGTAAAGAAGCAACTAAGATATCCCCACACTAATTTATGGTCTTAAGATATGTCTGGACAGTTAAATGTGTTCACATGTACCACCACAGACAGGCACCCCCACTGATCACACATTAATTAATGGACCAATTAAAACCTAAATTATATCCTTTCCTGAGATAGTCTTGAATTTTAGGAAACATCCCTATCCTGATTCATGACTGTCATTTATTGTTTCCAACAGAACATTAGACTGCCTGAAAATCCACAATCATCTACCATGTTCTTTGTTCAACCAACAAAGAGGAGTCTACAGCTCTAATGGTTTAGCAACACAGAGGAAAGTTGCAGAAGGGA
Source organism: Uromys caudimaculatus (assembly GCA_028551405.1). NCBI lineage: Eukaryota > Metazoa > Chordata > Mammalia > Rodentia > Muridae > Uromys > Uromys caudimaculatus. The sequence continues at coordinate 99,116,973 of CM052700.1, forward strand.
CTAGCAGTTAATTTCTCAGGACACTTTTATGCTTCTGACCTTGCGACACCCCAGCAACCATTCTCTCTTTTCAGAGGCCAAAGACATGCTTCCATAATGTTGTAAACTGATGAGAAACAAAGGGACATAGCATTTGTTCTTCTTATGTGATCTCCTCACATTAGGCCATAGGAAGAGATGAGCAAACTAAGGCTATAAAGACGAAGGATGAGCAGAACAGCAAGCTGACATTTAAAGGGGGAAGCACAGGGGCGGGGGGATATATGAGGATCAGAAAGCAAAGAGGTAACAACTGTATCCATTGAACAGAGGAGCAGGGCAGGGAAAAACCAAGGAAAATTAGCAGTGGTGAACAAGACTGAGCTGCATGTCGGGTGCTACTGCATCTTCTTGTTAAGCTTGTAATACATCTATTCCAAAAAAAGAACTGGTAAATCAGTCAATCAGGCATGGTGGCACATGCCTGAAATCCCAGCACTCAGCAGAAGGATGCTAAGTCCATCATCCTCAGCAACACAGCAAAGCTTGAGACCAGACTAAGCTACATAAATAAAGATTACCACAACAAGAAGAAATACTAGGATATCAGTGGAAGGCCCTGGGTAGCAGGAGCCACCAGACAAAGCGAATGAAACAAATAATTGACCACTAACAACAAAAACATTGGAAAAAGTAATTGTTTCAGAAAACTTTTGAAAGTAAAGTCAAACCTAGGATGAATCTGGACTTGATAAATAACACGCATATAGACACACATTTATTCTTCCAAGGTGGGAGGAGCAATGGGTGAGAGGGGTTGAGGGAGAAGGGAAAGGAAAGGGATTGAATGAGGGATGATGAAGGAATCGTAGACTGAGAGAGGAAAACAAACACTAAATTGACAGTCTCTTCTGATCCTGAATTGTAAAAGAAATTAACGTGTTTTATCTTTATATTAATACCATATCACACATTTTCAACAGACAGGCACACAGACAGGCACACATGCATGCACACTAGTACACAACACACACATACATCACATAGGAACTAGCACTTTCAATGGCTGCTTATAAATACACGCATGCATTTTACCCTGTATTATTAAAAATGTAAAAATGGTAAAGCATGAACATTTAAAGAAAAATAAGCTAATTAAGTAAAACTATCATAAATGCACTTTAAAGTAGAATGTGGAGATTTTAAAAAAACAGAAAAGCATTGTGAAAACACAACATGTAGCAAAATTCAGAGTAGGAAAAAATTAAAAGTAAATTTTAACTGAACTGATATGTAATGTATCCCCAGAGTCCATATCATGAGGTTATCTTATAGATAAGATGAGATCCTTTAATACAATAAAGAGAAACAATTTCTTTAAAGGAGGCCAAGCTGCTCTATGACTGAATGTTTCTCTGGAGAGATAGTCTCCATGAGAACAGGAGATAGAAACTGCTCCATTAGGGCCAGGGTCCCAAAGCAGCAGATCAGAGGATGTCCTTGAGAGAGGCCAGAAATGCTAGAGAGACTTCTGGCCCCATTTATATTTTTTGATAAGTGAACACCTTTGCCATAAAGGCTGTGTGTGACCACAGGAATAAGAGAGGAGGCACATGGACACCTGGGTAAGCAAACTGGACTGGATAGTCTCTCCTTTACCCCACACCTCACTTACTGGCATAAGTCCTGCAAAAAGGCCTCAGACTAATAGCTCAGTGGTGTCCTTTTCCTTGGGACCCCCACCTGCTACACAGGAACTTTTCATTCTTGCCGTCCCCTCTTAAACTACTACATATGAATCTATAGTAAACTTTCCCCTTAAAACTCATCTTCTGAAGACTATGGATCTCATTCTTGGATTCATTAGACAAGAACGTCAAAGCCATCAGGACCCTACCTCCTTTCTGCTCACAGTATGGTCTATGAAACAAGACCGGATGTGTTCATTTTTGTCTTTATTTTCCTAAGAAGAAATTTGACTTCAAAATTGTGTACCCCTTTCCACAACTGAGGAACTAATGGAGTCAGATCACATTTAATTTATATGAGCTACAATTTATCAAGGTCTTGATGTGGGAATCAAAGCTATAATTTTAACTATTATACAAGAGAAGTGCTGGGCAAGTATTCACATGAATCCTGTTGAAACAGTGAGCAGGATGCAGTCCTGAGCTCAGATATCAGGGACCACACCTGTGGGCTGCATCATCCACTGGCCTGATAATTCAAAATCAGTGAACAAGTATGTACAAGAAGAAGGCCCAGGAAGGAATTAAAATCGTATATAACAGCTAAATCTGTTGGCTCCTTTTTCTTTTATTTCTTTAGAAAAAAATATATTCTTTACTCATAAAAACATCCCAACCACAGTTTTCCCTCCCTCCATTCTTCTCAGCTCTCCTCTCCCCCAGATCCATTCTCCTTCTTCAGAAAAGAGAGGTCCCCAATAGACAAGAACCAAACAGGACAAAAAAGATACAATAAGACAAGGTAAACACACTCATATTGAAGCTGGACAAGGCTTCTCAATAGGAGTAGAAGAGTCCCAAAGAGTAAGTAAAAGTGGCAAAGGTACACTCGCTCTCACTATTGGGAGTCCAACAAAAACCACCAAGCTGACAGCCATAAATATATGCAGAGGGTCTGATGCGGAGTCATGCAGGTCCCCTCTGACTTCTACAATCTTCTCTCCCCTTCTTTAGCAGGTTCCCTGATCCCTGAGGTGACAGACCCAATGCTAAGGACAATGTCCACACAATTCATCAAACTTAGGAGATCTTTTAAGTTATATACATAGGTGTGTATAACAATGAAAAGGATGTTAATGAGCGAATGGCAAGTTAATATTTGGGTGATTTTATTTTTTAAGTAGGGCATTGGCTCCGTTTCATAACTGCTAGCTCAAAGTAATAAGTCAGCCATGAGCCATCAATCTCATCATGATAGTAGAAGATTGTTCACTAATTAATGCTGTTACAAATCCTTAAAAGTCGGTAAATCAAAATCTACATATGTGAGACTCTTGGTGAGAGTGTTAATACTTTTCTAAGGTCCCCTGAGGGTGTCAGATCAAAACTCTTTCTGTGCCCAAAAGAAATCAGCCATTATGAAAAGAAACCAATGCCCTACTTAAAAAATAAAATCACCCAAAGACTCGCTTGTCATTCACTCAGAAACACCCTTTTCATAGAAATACACACTTTGATCTATAACTTACAAGATCTCCTCTTTTTCTTCCCTCAGTAGATATCTTGGATCTATAATTCTATTTTGTAAATGAGGAAGTCATGGCTAAAATCTCTATTGTGTTCTGAACTATTCAATATATCAGCAAGGTTACAATTGTATCAGAAAATATATTCCTTTCCTCTTACATAACTGCCACATGATTTTATTTTATATTATGTTAAAGGGATTCATTTCTTTCTCTATGGGTTTCTTCAGGGGCAGGTCATGATTATTCTATACATTGCTCCAAAGTGAGAGGGGTGAAATATATTTTAGGCAGCGGGTGATGGGAATGAACCATGGCAACCCACGGTGAGCCTAGCTCTTCTATTCTGAAATAAGCAGGCTGAAGCGTCTGTCCCTCTAATATTCAATAATGAATGAAAACCATAACTGTTTTACTGGCACATGTTCTCTTCCTTCAGACGCTGTCTTATGAATCTTTGCAATCAACTAGAAAGTGGGTAAGTCTGAAGTTTGCCACTTCTATGATTGCATAATCAATTGAGAAACATGGCATGAACCAGGAAAGGAAGCTAACAATTGGAACAATAATGACAGGAAATAAAAGGAAGCAGCGTTAAGTGACTGCGTGTATATTTTTGGATTCCTGATGCAAAGCAGGAGATTGAGTTAGGCAGGTGAGGAGAGGAGGTAAAGTTGGATTTTGTCTGTCATGTTTGTGGATCTTTCAAAATAATACAGACATTTAATTCAGCGTGTGAAAGTGATATTTGATAAGTGACCAGCAATAGCAAAGTGAATTTTCGGTGCCAACCAGTATCATTCTAGCATTTGGAAATGATCGTTGGGAAGCAGTTCTGGTGTGTGGGGCCCTCAGGTACATTTCCTATATGGAAACAGACAAGCATTCCATTGTAATGGAAAAAGAAAGGCATGGAGCCCTGCACTTTCTCTACACTTCAACTTTGTTGTCCTGAAAAGAGAACGCCCACTTCACAGCATTCTGTGTCAATGAAATTGCAAAGCTGAGAAGCAGAGGTAGACACTCAGGTGTTCTGCCAAGTGACCCTGTGGATCCCATACATTTGGAGGGAGAAAGAGTTCAGCTGCATGTGCCCAGGACATCTGCTGAGAAGATGTATCTCCATAACAACTATAGAAATGTGCTTTCAAGACTCCAAATGCTAGAAAAGACCTTGCTTTGGTGAACTCTCCAAAGAGCTTTTGCTTCCGAAAGTACATTCCCTTCAATAACTTCTGATATAAAGCTGGGATTCCACTACCCCGAATAACAAATAGGCTAATCCATAATTTATTTTATTATCTTAAATTTTTTTCAATCAGAAAGATGCCAGTCACAAAGAGCATGTTCAAACACTTTATCATAAAAGCTAATAGACTAATCTGCTTTACATAGTCACGTTTAGGTAGATATTAAACACTCATTGAACCGGATATTTGTCAGGAGATGGACATAAATACATGATGCATGAATTTATTTTCTGTTTAGCAGATATAAAAAGTATTTTTCACTGGAAGTTTTGGGTTTTCTCCATCATTTCTCATCTATGTAAGGAACTAAATAACTCTATTAACATATCAACATTTACTGTGTTACTTGATAGTAAAACTATCAAGATTATCTCAGGGCACAACCCTCCAGGACAGATGACATTACCACCTCATTTCAAGAAGATGATACTAAAACATCACTAATTTAATTTTGTTAAGTAGCATTGCATTTGTTTAAAGCTAAGTAGCAGCTTAAGTAGTAGTATTAATGATTACCTATGGGCTTTAGGTATTGTTTCATAATAAATTTCCATAATGTAGCAAAAATATTACTATTTAATAAGCTATACAAGAATCAGAAATTCTGGGCTCAAAGGTAGCTCTATTGCCTACTGGTGACAAAGTGACCTATTCGATGCATAAACAGGACGAGAGTGACAGGTCTCATAAGGCTGCAGTGCTGTGAAACAAAAGGACTAAGAAAGAGGGTCAGAGTTTGCTCAAGACAAGGGCCAAATTTGTAATCTATATTCATCTGAAAATCTTATTTTGTTCTGTAATGACACATATTCTTGGGTGTAGTTGAAAATTAGTAAACAATGCTTGTATTTTTCTTCTCACCGATGTGGATATATTAAATTACCAGTAGCTGAAATTAAAGTTACAGAAAACCAGTACCAATCAAACTACAGATAGCAAATGATTGTGTGATAACCAGCCCCAAACAATACATTACATTACAGAACAACTCTTACACCAAAAGATACATTACATTACAACACAACTCCTGCACCAGAGGCTCAGGAAGTATCAGGGACTAGAAGGTCCAAAGATTGTAAGAGTCAGAAGAACAAGAAGTCTTCGTGAGATTCTGTGTCATTTCCTAGAAATGACAGGGAAGGTACATATATGAAATCTCAATAACATGGCGGCCTAAACAAGATATAAACAAAGGTAACAATAATAGATGTGTTAACGTCTAAGGGGGAAATATCATGGTGGTCTCATCCTTAGATCAATTACTATAGGTAACTAAGGAATGCTGAGAGGAGTGAAATGGTTGAGGAAGAACCCCTAATTGATTATCCAAAACCTAGTCATCTGCCCTGAAATCACACACACACACAGAGAGAGAGAGAGAGAGAGAGAGAGAGAGAGAGAGAGAGACAAGCACACACACACAAATATATATGGACTGAGTAGGTTATATCTATATATTTAAGAATATATATGTAACAACAACTAAAGAAAAAGGAGCCACAGATTTGAGAGAGAACAAAGGTGAGGACACTCCATGGGGTTGTTTAAAAGGAGGAAAGGAAATAAAAATGATGCAATTATATATGGTTTAAAAATATTAAAATATGGGGGTATTTCTAACTTATCAAAGGAGCCATTCACATAATTCTAGCCTTCATATATCATTGTAAATAAATCACTTGGGAAACTTCTCAAAGTTGATGGAACCACAGCAAGGAATCTAAATAACTGTGTTAGGTACTTAGTATTTGTTGAATCAGCTATACTTTAAGAACAGACAAAAGCCAAACTCCATTTGCATTTAAGCAAATGCAGCTTGCTTAAAGAAAAGCATAGCATCATTGAAGGAAGTTAGAAACTTTTAGTCTTAATTTTTAATTAGTGTTGAATTCTTAGCGTGATCATTTCTCCTCCTATAAAAAATATTTCCTGAGGAATATATTCCCTGAGTTGAGACCCATGTTTTAATCACATTTTTATTGCAAAGAAAAAATTTTACATTCAAAGATATTTCTATAATAAGATAAGAAATCACCATTAGCCAATTGTTTTAACTTAATATTTTGGGAGGTGTTATTTATAGAGATAAATAAGTTAATATAGTCATAATGTGTTAAAAGTATGGAAAATTTTTGTGGTTTACCTCTTGACCATTTGTGGAGTCTCTTCTAGTCAGAATCCACAGAACTTTTTCAATATACATTAATAAGATTACATTGTATTAAAAAATCTAAAGAAGAAAGAGTACCAACCGTAAATGGTATATAAGAAAAATTAAATCATAATAGCTTTTGAAAGGGGACAATGTACGAAACAAAGGTATTTTGATACCATTGAGTTATATAACTAACTGGCAAGTATTTTTGCAACCAAACACAATTATTCCACTCCTTGTTTCTTCCTGTAAACCTGTGTGTGCGGGAAGAGACCGCCCGAGGATATGTATGAATCAGAGTCCATTTAGCACGAAGCTTAAGAATGTGGCTGTAAGTTCCAACCTCAAGGGGAATGAGTTCTATAGCTTTAAACAAATTACTTACTACACTTTCTAAACCTATCCCCTCACATATGAATCAAGAACAATAACATCATATTTATAGAGTGATAAACCTACAGAATACTTGACAATTTTTAAATGTGCAGCAAGTAACATATTTTATCTTTATGGAATGTATGTATGTATGCATGCGTGGATGTATGTGTGGTTTGTGGATTTTAGTGTATGTGTAAGATGGTATCAGTTATAAATATAGCGCATTATTACATCACATACGTTAGATATATTTATCAATGGCCATAGATATAGTAAGAGATAGAATAGTAATCACGTTCTCAGTTGGTTGAGGCAAAACAATTTACAATGTGTAACTTAGGATCACTTCATTGTAAGATTCTGGTTTCCCTTTCTTCTCATACATAAAGGTTATCAGAACGTAAATGACTAGAAACAGATACAGGTTTCCTTAGAAGTGACAGAAACCACACAAAATCTGCTCTACTGTACAGGAACAGAATTAGAATATTGTGACAACTAGATTATGGAGTCATGAGTAAAATCAAAACACACCATTTTGAATGAAAATCGAGTGACTTTTTAGATGACTTAATTTGGAAACAAATTTTATTCCCCACCTTTCTCTCTCTCTCTCTCTCTCTCTCTCTCTCTCTCTCTCTCTCTCTCTCTCTTTCACACAACACAGACACACACATCTACCTTAGTTTTGACTAGCCCATCGAGCCTAAGAATGCTGCAATCAGGAGTTAGTTAACACTCACCATCAACAATACATTAATAGCACAGAAATGAGAAACACTAACAAGGCAGCCAGATCTCAGCATGCTGCTGAGGTTTAGGGCAATGACGTCTGAGCTGTATGTGAAGAACTGCAAGTATCTGCACACCTCGTTATGTTTCTTTTCATGTCCTACCTTAGTAAATATGGGAGGCTTTATTCATCACTGAGAATCTCTGTGATGAAAAGAGTCTCACAGTCTTCACATCTTAAAACGGTGACAGGTGTAGTACCAGAGCCAATAAAGTATTGGATGCTTTCATATCAGGACCTTAAAGTTCTGAAAGATGATTTAAAATCCCATCAAAGAATTCATCTTATTACAGCAATAATTACATGGATTCTATTCAAACACTCACATCAAAAGGAAGCAGCGAGGTCAGGTATACAATGGAATGTTGCTAATTTACTATGCAAATCAAAATCATAGGTGATTAATAACTGCTTAGTACTTAGCAAATAACGCCATTACATGCAAGGGACTGGACAGTACTTTACATATTAGGATGAAATAATTGCAGGGACATCTTTTGTTTTGATCAAATTGATTAAATAGCTTGTCCTCCTTTCCTACTTAGACACTTTAGTTAGTCCTAGCTGCAGGCAGATCCATCAACTGGGCCAAAAAGCACTTGTTATTACATAGCTATTGTTAAATATCCTTTGTGTGTATGGAGATATTTGTGTACATACAAAAGACACTGAAGAGAACCTTCTCCTTTCTCTCCTTCCAGATGTGAGCAGCTGTCTTTACCATGTGTGCCCTACTCTGATGAATTCAAACCGCCATATGTTCTATGCATACTTCTTCTCCTAAGTGGCTTGTTTGGAGATCAGCAAGACTCAGCTCATGCATCTCCCCAAAGGCAGGTGACTTGAAGTGTCATCACACATTATTGCTTTTAGATTTAAGTAAAAAATAGTAAATGGAAATAACTTACACGTGTAATAAGAACTGGATGCTTATTACTCTTTATGTCTGCAATGCTGTTTCACTGTGTCCCTGCTAATAACCTAATGTGAACTCAAATGATCCCTAGTAATGTCTTTCTTACTTTGCCAAGGATGTCAGACAAATGCTTCTGAAGAAGGGATGGAGAAGCACCACAGAAAGAAAAAACAGTGACAGTCAGAAAAAGTAGCCCAGTACTGGGCCAAGACTGCAGAGGTCTGTATCCCTTTTCATAGGTCCTGACAATACTTTTAAAGTCAGGAGAAATGAAACTTCTGGGAGAGGCAAAGATGGGCACTTTCAGTTTCATGTTAAAAATTATTTTCTCCTAAACACAAGAATGCAGAGTTAGGGTGAAATGCAGAAACAAAAATACTGTATAAATACACTAGAGTAGCTTGAACTGGTTCTTCCACCATCAGCTCAAGGGAAAAGCTAAGGATATTTTAAATGAGCACCTCTGGGATGAATGATGGTTTCTTATGTTCTCTCGGGATGAACCATGTCAGACATCAAATAGCTAATGCTTCTGAATCCACATACATCTGCTACCCAAAGAATATTTATAGGCATGATGCTAGAGACAGGACTCAAGATTGTAATAGTCATGTAACATTTTATGAAGGACAGAGAAAGACAAAAAAAATGTACATTGGCTCAGGAAACAACAAATTCAATAAAACTAAGTATTAAAACTATTTACCAGAAGTTGAGTCACAATGAAAGAACTTAGAAATAGATCCTTTCATAGAAAAACATGTAATAACAGAAATAGAGAGACAGGGAGCAGTAAGTGGTGTTACCCTACAAAGCAACTAACTGAAAATACACTAACCAACGCATGTGTGTACACACGTGAATAGCAAAATGAAGTGCTTAGCAGTAAAAAGAAAATTGACAAAATTACCATATTATATTAGCAAAGATCTGAAACTATGTGTGAAAGAAATAAAACTAAATAAAAACCATCTCATGCAATGATCATTTTCATGACTGTCAGAAAATGAACCGATGCAATAAAGATCTTTGTTATAAAATTAGGAAGTGGGTTTTTAAATGGTAAATGCCTTCTACTGACTTGAGAAAGAGAGGCAGAAGAGAGTGGAGAAGAAACAGATCATAAGACAAGTTCAAAATGGAAGTATAGAGAAACAAACAAAAACTTGGGGAGAAAGGGAATGCTGGGGAAATTCAAATTTAAAAATGGGAAAAATACAATCAAAATACATTGTATATAAGAAATTAAAAGTATTTTACACATTAATCAGAGTCATTGAAAGGAGAGACTAACATGCAATAAGATGACCATTGGGTAAATTGGTATTATGGGAATGTAGACTAGATGAGACCATGAACAGTAGTAATAATTAATTATGTGCAAATTCAGAATACATTTAAAAAGATAGAATCTGATTATATATCGGCTAAAATAAATAAGCATTAGAAACTAGTATATAACTAGAAATCAAGAGGTGTTCACAGGCAAATGGAAAGAGAAATGAATATATACTGACTTAGGAATGAGACTAAAATATGGACATCTGTCTGCCTTTACACATGTCTGTCTGCATGTATACAACTTTGTACCATTCTATGAAGAAAACAATTTTCAATGATCCATGTCCTAAAAAGTTGGAAATTTTCCAATAGAAAGCCATTTTAAAGCTACATTCTCTGTTAAAATTGCAAAAAATTAAAAATATATGCATTTGCATGAGAAAAAAATTTAAAAGAATATTTAAAGTAATAAAATCCATATTTTAAAGTTCAAATACTTTTCAAAAATAAAAGCCTTCTTATTGTTGGACATGAGCTGTGCTAACACAACATTTATAACTTACAAAAGCAGTTTTCTTTGTGTTGAATGTTTGACTTTGTTGTTATTATACTAGGAAATTATAAGTATATTATCTCATTAACTTCACAAATAACTGTAAGGTAAATATTGCACTGTAAATTTCAAGTGAAGAACTGTAGTGAGGTAAAGTCTCATGACTATCATCTGTTTAACTGCAATCAAGTGGTTTAATTAACTGCTCTGTATTTTAAATAAGACCAGACACCATCAAAAATTAAATCATAGTTCAAATGTTTTAAATATTATGAAAGAAGGATTGAAAATGAAGAAAAACAAAAGGAAGAGGATAGTCAGGAGAAGGTAGGACAAAAAGAGGATAAGTAGAGAGGTGGGGAGAGAGGAGAGCTAGAGAGAGAGAGAGAGATAGAAAGAGAGCAAGTGATCACCAACTGATGAAATTACCTTAAGAAAAGAAATAAAAATCTCTGAGGAGTTATAAAAATGAATGCAAAAGTAACACATTTTTATGATTTTATATCAAAAGCAAATGATTAAAAACTTATCAATACTTGATGAGTAAAACAAAATGAGGAGTGAAAAGTAGTCAATTCTAGAAATAGTATAATCACATGTATAATTATCTGATAAAAGTGTGTTTTCATTACATGGATAATCAACATGAAATCTACCATTTGCCAAAATATCTATAAAATAGGAATATTCAACTTATTTAGGAAGATACTACTAAAAACTTTAATTTTTTTTCATGTACATGTGTATGGCTATATTTATGCAGGCACATCATATGTACAGGGGTGTGAGCCTATATGCGTGGGTGTGCAAGCCAGAGACTGATATCGCTAATCCTCCTTAATATTTCTTCACCTAGTCTTTGAGGTTTGAGACTGGGCCTCTCAAACCGATATCTTGCTGATAGGATGTGTCTCACCAGCCAGTTTGCTCTAGGGAATTTCTGTGTCTGCCTTCTCAGTCTGAAATCGAGTGTGCTCACTGCATTTATCTGGCTCTTATGTGGGTCCTGGGGCCCCAAACTCAGGTTCTAATGTTTGGATAGCAAGGGCTTTAACCACTAAGCAATCTTTCCAGCACAATATTTAAAATTTCATAGGTAATAGTTGCTGCTTGTTTATAAAACCATTTACAGGTAGAGTCATTGAAACATTAATGCAGCGTTCACTTGCACTGTGTATAAATGCTCTTGAAGCTATTAGGAGGGGAAGCAGTGATTAATCTCATATACTCAATGAGACTTTTACAGAAGTATGGGCTAATATTACTTAAAGTTTAATATAAAAATCTTTAACTTGTGTATGAAGCTTTAGCAAAATGGCAGCAAATAGAATTCAACAATTTATTAAAAGTAACATCACAACAATTGCAGCTACCATAGTTTATCAATTCAACACCAACATAACAGTCCCGACACAAAACCATAGGCATGATGTATCTTAATGCAGTAAGACTAAAACATGTCATAAAAATCAATTGCTTAACACCATACATAACGCCTACATTAAACCAGACCCCAATGCCATGCTACTGTTGAGAGAAAAGTGCAATTCTTATGAAACTCCATCGGGATACGACAGTTTTAATCTAACTGGATATTACAGTATTTCCCCCTCATTATAATTTCATTTTCAAAACTTGCAAGTCTTTGCAGATAACCAAGTTCTGAAAATATTAAATGGAAAAATCAAGAAATAATTTGCAATTTTTAAGTAAGTGCGGGTTTTTTTGGTCTGGCACTATGCTATACTTATTCTATTTTATTATTAGTCTTTGTTGTGAATAGATTATTTATAGGCTGGACTTTGTCATTGATATTCATAAATAGGAAAACAATGCATGGTATTATCTAGGGTTTTAGGAATCTTTGGATTTTTTAGACTGTGTTTGACACAACGAAGAGGGAACTACTGTATTATTAAGCACTCAGAAAAAACATTCTAAAATATGTTGAAATACCAAATTGATATGTATTCATTGTGAAATAAAATCCATTTTTCATTAGTAGGGAATAACATGCTGCTACATTATTTTCAGATATTTAATAACTTTAAGTTTTAGAAAAACGCTTCTTTAGGTATCATTACTAGAATTCATTTTAAATATAATTGAAATTCCCAATTGAGACTGTAATTATACTTTTCTCAATTTTGACTGGCTTTTGAAAAGATTACCATTTTACACTTACTTGTGTCCTAATAGAGTATCTTATGACAATAGATTAACCAATTCCACAAATTAACATTTGTTTTGATGCAGAAATGTAAGCTCTGTCTCCATTTCTGAAAAATGAGTAGTGGGGTCCCCTGATGAAGGAGATTTGCGTAACACTATGAAAGACTCCAGTTTACTTCCTGGAAGATGGAGTTAGAAGTTCCGCTGCTTGTGAACAGCTCAACAGCATGGAGTCTTCCAGGTTGGTGTATATCTAAACGTGACCCACCTGGAGATCCATGGTGTCGAACAATGAACTTTCCAAATCAGCCAGGTTTCCATACAGTGTGGGGCGTTCCTCTTCACCAGCGATGCTTGAAGAAACCACAACCCGCACCTATGGAGCCTCAGGGGAGCTTGAAGAATCTGCAGCCCTCACCTATCAAGCCCTGAGCAGTTCCCACCATTGCTTCTTTTATCATCACCCTCCATGTCTAGAATGTTGTCTAAGCTTCAGGTCATTATTTATATTTTCAATATTTCAGAATAATAACCCCAGGCATGCACATTTTTGCTTTAACAAAGTAAAATGATCAATGGAGTCAGTAAACATTTGCAAGTTGTGTTAGCCATATTGTAAAAATCTGGAGAGTACCAAATTTCATTGTGTATAGCTACTATGTGACAAATTTATCAAAGTGCTTACAAGAAGTTCCCAAGTTGTGGTGAAATTTCTTATTTCAGTGTCTACTCCTCTGTAGTTGTCTATACCTGAGCAATTGAGCATGGGTGTCTTAGCATTCAAGTGAAAAGCTCACCTAGACTTGTGGTCTCACCATCTTTTAAGAACCTTATTGATTGTGACCTGTTCTCATTCCAGGTTGTCCTAATTGGCACCCCAAATAAGCAATTCAATTCCTGTGTTTTCAACTAGTGCTACTAGATAATGCATTTGGTGCATCTTTGAGATCGTCTGCTGTCTCCTTTAACTATGCCTGTTTACTACACACAGAATGGTGCAGCGGAGTCTCTGGTGCCCTGAATTAGCATTTTCTCAAGGTCCCTAGGCTAGACTAAGGCTTGGGGGTAGGAGTTGAGTTAGTACAACCTAGAGAGGATTATGTTTATTATCCTATTCCTCATGTTTCTGATGTTTAAACACACATAACTGTAGATGAATATCAGTTTTCAATTAAGAACTAAGACAAATATAAAATGTGCATATTCTTTAAAAACATTACAAATTAAATTTTGACTAATGCCAAACTCACTCTCTAAATCCAACTCTTCTGCAACTTAGATCATATATTAATTCTGACAATGATTTTGATGATTTTAGTAATTGCAACTGACCTAGTAAACAAACAGACGGACAGATGGGTAGAGTATAGGAAGTAAATCCTGGGTGTAGATTAATAAGTTTTAAAGAATGACATACAGATTATAGTATGAATATAAAGTGATAAATGTTTGTTTTCCTATTTGGATCTGAGAGTAGGTTTCCATGGAATAGGAGACAGACAGACAGACAGACAGACACACACACACACACACACACACAATGCCAATGATCCATAAAAGGAATGTTGAAGAGCCAAAGACAACTCTTTATTTGTGGAGTGATCAGAACCACTTCTCCCTGTATGGTTATGTAATGGATTAGGATACACCTATCTCTGGGTACACAGACTTCAGTTACATATTGATCCACTAGCAATTAACACTAGCTGCATCTCAGCAAGTTATTTTGTCTCCAAGACCATATTTCTTCAAGTATTAAGTGGAAAAAAAGAAAAGGGTTTTCCATTTAGCATACAGGGTGTACAGTGTGTACAAGTTCTTTGTAAACTTGTAAAACTGCATGGTGGAAAAATTATTAGTGAAATTATTTTACTGAATACCGCTCACTAAAAGCTAAAGGGTTGGATTCTTTTTAACAATGAAAAAGTACTTGAATGTTGCTAAAGATAGCAAGTGAAAGATAAAGGAACTATGACATCAGGGACAAGGTGACAGGGCAGGCGAGATCTGAAGGCCATCGATCCCTGCATCACACTGTCACAGCCTATTTGAGCAGCAGCTGGTCTGTTTGATTCACTGTAGAACAGAACACACATGTTAAGTGCTGAATACCTGTGTGCATCGTGCACAAAGGCACTATTTGTTTCTCTTTTGAATAGTATTTAGTGGATCTGTGTCCAAATCAGTTTGGAAGGCAACACCACAGTGAATTGGAAACCTGTCCTTGAGAGTTTGTGGCCCTGAGTTGCTTCAGTCCACTTATATCTGGAATGCAGATGCAAACCCATGACACCACGACATCATCTCTGTTGTAAGAACCCAGAGGACAAGAGAATTTATTGTTAAATTTATTCAAATCCTCTTGCTTGAGAGAGGTGGGTGAGGGGAGGGAAGGAGGGAAGGAAGGAGAGAGAGACATGGTCTCCTTATCCAGTCCAGAATAAATTCAAAATTGTAAATTTTTTTGCTTCAGTACTGAGGTAACAGATATATGGCAAGATTTTTAGCTATGGCTAGATCTTTAAAGAGGGCTTTTCAGTTTTTCTCTTTCCAAGGGCAATGGGTTACTGAGTCACACTGTACACTGTAAAAGACAATCCACCAACTTGTGTAAGAAACAATTAAAAACACTGTTCTTATAATCTTTGTTCTCATTTTTGAAAGTTGCATGTATTATATATAAGCCAAGAATATTGTATCTGTGTATACAATTTGTGAATGGTTATCCATCTACTCATGAAAATTCAAGGTGTTGTAGAGCAATAATTTGCTTTCCTGGCATGCATGAGGCCCTGGGGTTAATCCCCAGGGTAATAAAACAAAAGAAAAAATACAAAACAAAATATTGCTGTGTTGAGATGGTCTGCAGCTGACAATCTCTACAGACCTTTTGGCCAGTATCATTCAGGTTGTTTACAAGTTCCTAGTGACTCCATGTGGCAGTTGCTACTGCTCAGAGTTCAGTATATTTTATACAATCTGGGAGGATCACTGTTCCCACCCCTAATGAAAACTAGAAATGTTGGAGGAATTTATCACTCCGGGAACAGATTCTTTCAAATAATAATTATTTCTTCACTTGGTAAGATAATTATGAAGCTAGTGGTTTTTAAACCATTTATTAGAATTTCTCCTACGTTGAAGCTCTGTCACCCTCTTAAGTACCTAGTTTTTACACAAACCCCCTTTCCAGTGGCCTTCCTTTTCCTGTTCTAAGTCCTCTCTTCCTTGCATGGCTCCTAACACTTGCCAAATGATCTTGCTTCTGGAAAAGCCAATGCAGATGTATGAAATAAAGCCATCCAGATGTCACTGCCTCAAATATCACCCCTCTTTTATTGCTTTTCGGGACATCTTGCTCATAATGACTCCCTAAACCTCAGTCCAGCTTTATTCTTCCTTGTGGTTTATTGTGGCTACATTGTAGGCCAATAGCACGTCACCATTGTACTAGTAATTGTTTAAGCACCCTTGTTTCTTTCCATAGCATCTCCATTACCAGTACTGGACAACTGTCTGGCTCTGAGTCAAGGGCCGGTAAAGTCCTGCCAGGAAAATATCCAGACTTGTGTTTTGGTGCAACTGATGTTCTATTAACTCTTGTAGATACAATGATGCTTCTGCCCTTGTTTTTCTTTATTTCAATAGTACTCAAAGGCTTCTGGGATACTAAAATGAAAAATAATGTCAATAATACAAACTAAGCACTCCCAGTTAGAAAAGATGATTCTTCACCAGATAATCTTTCAGTATTTATTTTGCTGCAAGAATTTGCCAGAGATATTTGCATGAACACAAGCTTTTTCAGCTATAAAGTACACCTGCATCTAACACTCACTGCCAAATCCACAACGTTTTGTATTTTTCCTCCCACATACTCTAAAGAAACTCTATAACTGTACAGAAATTTTCTTAAGGCAGGCTGTTGATTCAAAGGAAGGAGTTCTGGGAAAGTCATGACAGATAGTTTTCCCTGTTTTACAATGTAATGAACCACGGTAGTAAGACAGATGATACTTTATCTATGTGTTGATGAATGGTTTCTACAATGATTAATGAAATGTGGCTTGATCTGTATTAATATCCCATTAATTTCTTCTTTGAATGAACAACTTGTATTATGATTCAATGTAGAATGAGATAGACATTTCAATATCATATCATTCTTGTTCAACAACAAACATAGGAAGATGTGACATAGTTTAGAAAGGTTTTCATATTGCACATTTCATTTGGATGGTAGAAACATGAAAGAAATGCATGCAGACTCTTGGATTACTTCCCTACAGAGACCAGTTGGGTCTAGAGTCAGAGGCTAAGATCCTTCCGGGTGATGCCTGGTGTGTGCGTGCGTGCGTGCGTGCGTGCGTGCGTGCGTGTGTGTGTGTGTGTGTGTGTGTGTGTATGTGTGTGTGTGTGTGTGTGTGTGTGTCTGTGTGTCACAGGATTTTCCCTGTCCAATTACATTAGGGCAATAAGAGCCCTGTGATTGGACAGGAGACAGGGAGGTGGAGCTAAGAGTTGGAGAGACAGGAGCTTCTCGGTTGGAGGAGGAGGAGGAAGGAAGATGGCAGAGGACATGAATCAGCGTGCCTATGACCAGCCACATGTTGTTATGATATCATAAAGGTTAGAATTTTGGGATAATTTGTCTAATCTAGGTAGGCAGCTTTTATCATTATCAATTGGTTCTGAAATTATTGTATTGGCATCTTGTAAATTGTGTTTTTATTGATATATAAATCTGATTGGTTAACTATATGCTTAAGAGTTTTAATTCTACCATGTAATTGGGTGTTGATATGGCTGACCATGGGGTGGGCAGTTATTGCGTGGGCCTGGCAGCAGAGATCTGCCAAGGGACTCAGCTCTGGCACAGAGAGACGACTGAGCTGAGATCGCCTAGTTGAAGCTCTGTGGCCTGCTGGCACTAGCACCGGTTTTCTTTTTTTAATATTTCCCACAACAGGGTCAGATATAAGTTCTCAGCTACTGCTCTAAAACCATGCCTACCTGCCTGCTGCCATGATTTCCACCATGATGTCCGTAGACTCACCCTCTGGAAAGATAAGCCCCAATAAACTCTTTTATAAGTTGTGTTTGTCTTTGTCATGGTATCTTAGAACAGCAATAGAAACATAACTAAGCTACCATGTATCAAGATATGTCTGCCCTGGGATCCTTGGATTAGCTGCCTCTTTCTCTGCAGCAGTTTACTTTAGACTTTCTTTAATAAGGCCTCTCTCTCTCTCTCTCTCTCTCTTTCTGTGTATGTGTGTATGTGTTTATGTGTGTGTGTCTGTCTGTCTGTCTCTCTTTCACACACATACATACACAGGGAAACTTATATGAAGTTAATATGAACTTATAGAAACTTAATATAAAGTAATTGAATTCATGAATAAAATCAGTCTGCCACAAATAACTTACTGATTTAGCTTTTACAATCTCTTTTATCTGTATATATTCATTGACATTAGGGATAATTTATTATTCATTTAAGCATATTTACCAGATTTGACACTTCAGTAAAAGAGGCAAATGAAGGCTCTCTTTGCTTGCAACTTAAAATACACATGGTACTATCATGAACTTGTTAGGTAAGTATTCCATCAACCAAGCCTGTGGCCTATGAGAAACATAAACCTCAAGAAAATCATCTCATAACCTTTGATGTTAATTTCAAGTATTTCTATTCATTTTTGTATTTCTATATTTCTATTTATTTGCCTTTCAGACCTTCAACTAAAGTATAGAATCACCATGAAAAGATGACTGAAATTTGTTACTTCCATTACACTGCAGTCATCGAGGACATCAGTACTTGTACCTCTACATATGCTAGCCATGGTTGTACCACTACAGAGATGAACATAAACACGAAGTTGTGACATTTGAAATTTCTTTGGCAAGGATTCTTATTTTAAAATATATAAAACTTCTGTACTCTCACATTGGGAGACATAAATGAAGAACCAAACATGAGGAAGCACATTGGTGAAACTTATGCAGACAGGACCAGGACACCACGTAGATGTGCACGTGAGCTCTCTCCTAGGTAGCAGGAACCATGTGTGTTTTACTTCTCATGACTCCTTTTAATGCAGGCTAAAACTGGTTCTGATAATGGCACAAGCAACCATTATATGGTTTAATTATACTTTGAATTATACCTGCAGAATTGAAAAGACAAAGGCTGAAAGCAAGAAGCAGGAAAATGAACAAAAGGTAAACTGTTTTCAATTAAGAAAAGAGACCCAATATTGCTCTTCAGTTTAGGAGCTCATTTATTACAAATCTGCTTTTGTTTGCTCCTACCTGGCAATTGTACTTCTTAAAGGGACCCAGCGTGAGAACTACTGTGAATAAGCATGTGTTGAAAATAAATTGTGTATTTCTGAGTATCAGTCACAGTTTTGCACTAATAGACTAATAGACCAAAATGCGTGGATTTTACCAACTTGAGTATTAAAAAAAAAAATAAAAACTATATCTATGCTGAATAAGAACAGATATTTGCTTTTGTCATCAGCCACTAAATCCAATATAATAAGTATTTTCATATTGTTTGTATTGTATTATGTGTTATAAATGATCTAGAAATGATTTAAAGTATATAGTGAGATGTATAGTTATATTCAAATACTAAAGTGTTCTATAGAGAGTTCTTTGTCATCTGAAGTTTTGGGTACCCAGATTCATCATCTGTAGATACTGACCATCAAAATCACCCATTCTTAACTGAACTAATTATTCTTCACATGGAAGCCTAACCATGCCACTCTAGCACCAGTAACTACAACACACCCAATCATGCAAGCCAGTCTGCTCTGCTCTCTATTATTTCTCTACTGTTATGTCTCCTCATCACATGCACTGAAATTGATCTGGTTTGAAATCCATCAGCCTGTATAACAGCAGCTTCTTCCTTTCTTTTTTATTTTTCACTCATACAATACATCCAACCACAGCCTCACCTCCCCCACTCTTCCAACATCCCCCCCACCTCCTGTATCCCTGAGATCCATTGTTCCTCCATTTTCCTTCAGAAAAGAGCAGACCACAGAGCAACCAAATATGGCATAACATAATATCATATGACTAGGCACAAACCTTCATATCAAGCCTGAATGAGGCAATCCAGAAAGAAAAAAAGGAGTCCTAATAGAAGGCAAAATAGTCAGAGATACTTCCACTCCCACTGTTAGGAATCCCACAGAAAAACCCAAGCTAAACAACCACAACATATATACAGTTTCTTATCTGTAGTGCTCATTTTAGTGTTTCATCTAGCCAAATTATGTAGCAGTCATAAGGCAGGGTTATTTTGCATAATCATAACCCAGCCATATTTTTATTTTGATTAATGCTTAGTAATATTCCACTAAGCCAAACTCAATCTTGCTGAGGTTTTATTTGAGACTCTAGATAGCCTATCATTGCCAACATATGCAGGCATGTCACTCCTGCGTCCTACAACCCATCATCCTCTGGTATAATCAGACTCACCACATTAAATTTGGAAATAATATTAACATTCCTCCTTGGTGATTCTCTCATGAGATTGCATGACCATAATGATATTCTTGTATGCTTTTACTTTTACCAACAATTACTATGACTGTAAAACAACAATTACACATACAAACACATACACACCATGCAAGGTAATCCTCGAAAGTAATGGGACTTTATTTCATTTTGATTTGAATGGGCTCACATTTTAGTGAAGAATCACAACCAGGACAGCACCACATTCTTTCTAGAAAACTCATCCTCAAGAATAAGGAAACTGTTGCCTGAAGACACACTGGGAAAATTCATTAAGATCCTGTCCTAGACTCATGTCAAACCATGAAAATAATACTTATTCTGACCTTCACAACCAATGAGTTGTGTTCCGTGTGCCAAGGACTTGTGAGATCAATCTTTTCTCGGTAATAAGAGTACTGAGATGAGTTTTCAAGTGGCTCCAGTGGATATAACATGTGTCTTTTAAAGGTTTTCTACTATAGCTCTTTACTTTTCAGATGGGAGCATTAATGCCAATTTAAATATATTGTTTCTTTGAATAAGTCTCCTACTGTTATATTTAGTGGCAATTTTGCTATTGTTAAGTGGTTTTATTTCTTGTTTTATCTATAAAAGTACTAAATATTCATTGTCCTACTGAAACTCTTGGCTGTAGAAAGCACAGAATATATAATAGAAGCACTATGTTTCACAAAGCCACACATGATAGTTGCTTACAATCCCATATTCAGGAGGCTGAGGCAGAAGAATCAAGGCATTGAGTCCCATCAAGGCTATATTAAAAGTTTACAGACAGTATGGGCTATATGGTTATATCCTGTTTTGAGAAACAAGCAAATACATAGAAATTCTGTGTTCAGAAAGTCCTCCTTATATTGGTGAAGTGGCAACTGTTTCAGAAAGCAAGTCAATAGGGAGAAGTTGACCTGAGTAACTATCAAATATGCGTCTTATATTACCTATATGACCAAGTAAGGCTATAAACAGATGTCTCATTATTTCATGACAGCACAATTATCATCCACCAATGAAAAGATATGATTGTTATAATACAGAAAAAAAAAAAGATTCTTTATTGAGACCTTCAGGTATGGTGGGACCTAAGGAAAAGATAACACTAGCTCCCTGCTTTTCAGTTAACCCTCTACAGAACTTCTGTTCTTCCCCTTAATCTAAAAAGAAGCAGCCCAACAAAGATCACTGTTTCGCACCACTACTGGTAGAGTAGGAAAGAGAGATCCATGGGTGTTGAGCAGGAGGAACCCATGGAGGAGATGAAAACTTTAATACCAAGATAGAAGAGATAGACATTTGTGTTTTATAGGAGAGAGAACAAAGGCGACATACAGATTTAACCTTACTTCACTGCAGTAACTATAGTAAGAATGCTTTCATATGCTTCCTTTGTCAGTATCCTCCTTAACTATCTTCAAATAGGTATTCCCTTCTCTCCCGTTAGGTTTTAGCTTATTACCATACAGGGATAAAAATAAATAAATTTAACATTGACTGCCTGAATACTTTCTTTGGACTTAGACTAAATATCCATAGATAGATAGATAGATGAGAGAATATATAATATATATTACAAACATGTACATACATATACACATAAATACATAGGAAGGCCTCTTATGACAAATGTAATTTTATGTAGACTTATTCTTGTTGTGCTTCTTATAGAAAATTAATCTTAATTTCTCCTTCTTAATGTACATTCTCAATCCATGTATCAAACAAAGTAATGAAGATAAATTATATTAAATAAACTAAATTAAATACAACTTAGCAACTCTCAGTGATTTAGGTAAAACGTGAATACTCATAAATAGTAATGATTGCCATAAATATCCAGAGTACATGCCTTTCCCTTCAGCTTTCAATTTCAATTCTTATTTTTCTTCTATTGGTTCATTTCTTTAACTAATACTATTATCTATCATGTACCAGACACCAATTGGTACGTTAGTTGTTGTTTCTACCTTCTCCCTGGTTTATAAAACATAAACTGAAAATCAATGAAAGGATTACAAAAGTTCTAGGGAGGAAGCAAAGTTCCAAGACATAAGCCAGTCCCACTAAAAAGTAAATTTTCATTGATTTTCATATTTTATAACATTATGCTTTGACCATATTCATCTCCTAACTTCTCTTAGATCTACCCCTACTTCACCACCACCCAACTTCATTTAATCTTTTATATCTTTTATAAAGTAAATCATCAACCCCAGTTTTTGCTGCCCATATTCTACTGGGCATGGGGCCATCTACTGGAGTGGTCAAACTAACAAGAACCACACCCTTTAAACTAATTCTCTCTCCTTCCCCAAAGCCACCATCAGCTCTTAAGTCTGGGCTGCGGACTCATGACTCCCTTCCTACTGCATGCAAGACTGTTGACTACTCCAATCCCATTTCACTTTGGAGTCATATGGAGGTATTTTGACAAGTGGCAGATAATCTATCTTGATGAGAAGAGGGCTTTCATCATGGAATGCCCACATCAGCAGCTTGCAGTCCATGATTCATGATCCTTTTGGAGGTTCAATGACCTTTTCATGGGGATCGCCTAAGACCATCAGAAAACCTCTGTTTACATTCATATTCATAGAGTCATAAAATTAAAGTTATGAACTTGCAACAAAAATTAGCTGGGGGTCACCACAACATGAAGAACTAGATTAAAGGATTGAAGTTTGGAAGGATGAACCAGTGCTCTACATGAAAGAGAATACAATACCCACGTTATGAAAACCTCTAAGCAGAAGACAGCAAGAAAGGCTTATCGTGTCCAAGAAAGTTTAAAGCAAAGAAGTGTGGCTGAATTCACATTGAAGCAGCAGCAACTCAAGATAGCCATTACGAGATGTGAGAAATTCACTGCCTTTTCCAGAGGACCGTAGCACACAATATATTGAGAGAAGGGAGTGAAAAGTTCCAATATGGGTCATGGCGTACACGCCCTCAGACAGGTGATCAGTTCAACACCATTTGTGATGATCCACAGGGATAGCACTGCCCTGCGTCTTCCTCTCTATAACCACACACTAAACATGGTAAAACCAGGAGACCAGCAAGGACTGAAAGGCTTCCTATGAGATGTCTGGCCAGTAAACCTCAAAGCTGTCAAGTGCATCTAAAGCATCTGCCATAGAGAACTACCACAGTCCAGGAGAGAGAAAAATGACAACTACATTTGTTTTGGTACCTGAATGTGATTCCTAATCAGAAAGGGGACATTGAGAAAAAACTCTGAATCCAGTGAAGCACGACTTCAGTTTGTAATGTTTCAATGATGGTTAGTGCCCAATGCACCACAGCAGTCTTCAGAGGAGGAAGTCTGTGATGGTGCATGGTAATATTCCATGTACCCTTTGCTGTATTTCTAAGACAATCCTGAAATGAAAAAGTCATTTTATAAGAAGTGAGTGTTACATTACTGCACTTAGCTAGTTAGTAGATGACAGTGCCAGTTCCTAAGAAAGAAAGTCAATGACAGCATAGGGGTCAATACAAAAGGAAAAACAATTTTCAGTAAAGTGTGTGTGTGTGTGTGTGTGTGTGTGTGTGTGTGTGTGTGTGTGTGTGTGTGTGTGTAATTGAATATGTTCTTGATAAAGAAGAATTTAATTCCTATGAACTATGCCTTTGCATAGAACCATCAGTCCTGAGTCCAGCCAAGGAAGGCAGCCCTACCTCCTCATCTACCAAGAAGTCCATTTTATTATGCACTTGAGCACAGTGCACAGTTTTTGGCCACTGGAATGAAGGCAGTCTTCTGGGGCTTCTCCCTAGAATACTCCTGGTAAACAGACTGTTTCTATTCATGCTCTTGCTGCCTCTGAGTCACAGGTTC
This sequence comes from Uromys caudimaculatus, assembly GCA_028551405.1. Taxonomy (NCBI): domain Eukaryota; kingdom Metazoa; phylum Chordata; class Mammalia; order Rodentia; family Muridae; genus Uromys; species Uromys caudimaculatus. The sequence continues at coordinate 99,141,053 of CM052700.1, forward strand.
TCACTATTGCAGAACATGGTGATTTTCTTTTGCATACTGACATTCTTTGGGGATTTTGCAAAGGAAAAGTACTTCATTTGAAAGGTAGCCAATGGCCACATAATACTCTCTGTCCCCAAAGAAAATAGGCCCTACATATCAGTTATTCACACACACACACAGAGAGAGAGAGAGAGAGAGAGAGAGAGAGAGAGAGAGAGAGAGAGAGAGAGAGAGAAAGAGAGAGAGAGAGCTATTTAAACACTTACACACAGGACAGAAAAGTATGTCAAGGTCACCTGATGGTTCTCATAACATGTGCCCACCTCTTTCCTTACAGTATATTTCAGTTACCTACTTCCCAGTCTATCTAAGACATAAAATTATATTCTAGATCTCTTAGCTATATTAAAATTTAAGAACATATTTTCTTAGTTTTAAAGATATTCCCTTGATAATTTAGTAATAACTTCAACCAATATCCCCAGGTTAGAAGAGATATAGGAAAATAGTCATATATGTTGCATAAATTTTATTCTAAATGGGGGAGTCCTAGCTAATGTATCTCCCCAGCAACCTAGATATCCAGTCCCAAACTATAAAATTTCCCTAGCTATCAGTGGAATAAGAAATCCAACAAGCACACAATTTTAAGTATGTAAGAAAATCACATCCTTATAATAACCAACATAGCCAAATAAATCAGATGAATGCACTAAGAGGTTTCATCTGAATCTAAGTCATTGCAAACAGTGGTTGCAATTTCAGAATACTTCATGTGTATAGCAGCACAGCGCTTATGAAATGGATCTAAAATGTCATGGTTCTGCTCATGAATCACCTTTTATGATGGTTAGTTCAAATTGTCAACTTGACATAACTTAGACTTACCTATGAAGACAGTCTCAATAAAGGATTATCTAGATAAGGTTGGCCCACTGACATATCTCTGGGAAATTTTTTGACTCTCTTAATTGACATGCTCAGACTTAGCATAAAAATGGATGGCACCATTCCCTGGACTTGAGCCATGAACTGTAACAAAATAAAGAAAGCTTGCTAAGTACTGAACATAATTACTTTCAATTAAAATCAATATTTATTTGGAAGATTCTGATTCATTTTATTAACAAGATAAAACCATAATATAAAACAAGTCGTATCTCACATTAATAAAAAAAATAAATGAAGCACAGTTCTTGTCAAAGTCTTAGCAGGAAATGGTAATATCTCATTTCTCACCAGTCCTCCCCTACCCCAGAGATCTTGTCCCTAGAAGATTGAAAGCTGATGATTACTGTGACATGAAAAATGCTAATTATACTCAAGTATTCCTTGCTTAAATATTTCTCACCAAATTCTCACAGATTCTAACACCACATATTAAATATCAACTGCTTCATTTCAGGCAGAAGGAATGGTTAGCCAGGAAGACTGTGAGAGTTTTGCCACTATCGCATGCAGACATGGAAAGGGATGTGTAGTGCTAGCAGACATGGAGTAGAAGGTAACTGTGCTCCTCCCTATTCTAAGGCATCCTTTCTTGAGCTTCTTACTAGTGATTCATTGGCTAAACACAGCAGACCAAGAATAAGAAGAGAATCGCCTTGAGCTAAGTCAAGCCTACTTGGAGTTCCAGAGAGATCCTCTTATGGCTGATAGGAGAAATTTGTTGCACTATCAAAAATTTAATTAAAATTGTATAGGTAACCCCCCTTCAGATTAACCTTCACAAAGATACCCAAGCTGTTTTTACTTTATTGAATGAAAGATGGTCATCAAACATCTTCTAGACAGAGAAAGCTTCTTCTCCAAGCTACTTGTTCAAACAAAAATTTAAATTCAAGGCGTTTCTAAATAAAATGATCAATATTAATAGTAATAAATAATAGTAATAAATGGTTGTAAAAGTTTTAAGTACACTCAGAAGGAGAAATACCTTTCAGAGATCAAACAGTAAAAACTTGGTCTCTTCTGCCAACTGGGCATTTGGTTTTCTTAGGAGAAACAAAATAATGACTAGGAGGCATGGTCCACGAGAGTTTGAAGTTACTAATATAATTTTATCCTTTCTGAAGTCTAGGTTAGTCAAGATAAAAGTTTAAGCTGATTGCTACAAGTTTATTTCTCCATAACTCACCCAGATGATTTATTGCAGATGGGTTAGCTCAGGACAATTCTGGCAATGACATGGTACACGTTCTAGATGAAAATATGGAATGGGAGCCAAATAAACTTCACTCTTAATCATGTCATTCCAGCTGGGACAAACAACCCTACTTTAGTAATTTTATATTTCCTCAGTTTGTTATTACCACCTGTAAAATAAGCAAAGGCAACTAAGATGGTGGATATAGTCATCTATTTCAGATTGTAAAGGGTTCTTTTAGGAGATGTATATAAGTCATAGTTAGCCCACAAATATAATAGTTAAAGAGAATGGATCCCACACAGAAGAAAGTAGTATACTAGTTATATCACCCAACATGCGCTACCAATTCAGTAGCTGTTTGAGAGAAGAGATGCAGGATTCATCCATTAGAGCAACTGATCGGGCTCGTTGTGTTTCCCTCACTTTGTTTTATTTAATAAGAAATTCTCATAAAATGAAAAGCTTCTGTGGGTCTACAAAGACAAAACAGAAACAGTGAGATGGTTTTCTGTTTTCTTCAGTGACTTGCTTGGAGATATACAATGAAATAATCTCGCTGTTCTATCTGAGCCAGAGTATTTAAGGGTGTGAAGGGGGGAATTCAAGACGAATAGAGAACTGTTATTTCATGTTTTCGTGGGTCCATTCTTTCAGGAGTCCTAAATTCTACAATATAACACTCATGTTTTCTGGGGTTTTTCCCTTACCTTATCTCCTGTGACAGACTACAAGGATTAGAATTAGAATGAACCCTGTATGCTAGATATCTATCTGTGAATCTTGATGCACATAATTTTTGAGCAATACATGTTGAAGAGCAAATGAGTCACCAGTATTTCTGGTATAAAAATAGCTATTCCTTCCAGAGCACCTGTGTCAGTCTTCTGTAAAATAGATAAATAATGGAGGAAGACACGAATGGACTTTCAAATGTGGGATCAAAAGGAAAGTAAAACTGACATGAGACATAGGTATTTTTTTCAGGGTATGGGTGAATGGGGCACGGACAGCACCTTCTTTGTATGTGGATACATTTGATGCCTCAGAGATTTAGGCTATTTTTGAGGTAGAGGTGGAGTTGAAGAGAGCTTCTAAGATCTGCTTGTCTTTGTCAGAAGCCTGTTCCAATTTTCTAGAAGCCTTGGGTTTGCACTGACCAGGAATTCAGAAAACTCTGGGGCCTATTGGTCTCTCCTCTGATCCATTGTCATGGATGCACCACTTGCCAAGGAAAAATGGCCAAACCCTTTTCCTTCTGGGCCCATACAAAGAGGAATGAAACATTTCTTAAAGAGTTTGGAGGCAAATTAGCTTTCTCTTCAAATTTGGTTTCTCTGAACATGAAATTTTATCTGTTTTCTAGTAGATTCCTGGTATCCACTAATGGCACCAGCATCTAAGTTGGGAGAAGTCATATTAAAAAGACACAAAGCAAAAAAACAGGAGCAGACTTCCCGTCATTCAGTGAAACATTTCATTTTTAATTTTCACACTCTATTTAGGGTGGAATTTCCCTCAGGTAGAGATAAGCAGGTTTGTTCCTTGGCAAGACGTTCTCTTTGATTTTGCCACTGAGTAACCCCTGAAGAGAATGCAGTATTTACAAACTAGGCTTCTGACATGTTTGCCTATACTTTCCTGTCCTCTGACTGTTCCAAACACCTCTTAAAATAGCTGTGCAAGTGCCCTCCCAGCATTCTCCAAGAGTACATCATGTTCCCAGTGAGAGTGACAGTGGTCTGGGCTACTGCATTCTGGCAGCTACCCTTGAATTTCTCAGGTCCATGAGATATTCAGTGTCCCTAACAACACCACCTCCACAACTCACCACCACTTATGTCTCCTCTCTCTTTCTCCCGATAAAAACAGAAAGAAAATACAAACGGAAAAAAAACAAAAACAAAAACAAAAATAATAAAATCCCGATATTTCATCTCAAAAAGATTTATGACAAACCAAATACACATAATAGCTATTCGGGCTTCAGGATGAAGTAATGGTAATTTAGAAGGAAACTCTATTGGCATAATTAGGAGAGATGACATCAAAATGTAGCTTCCTAATTTTTCTCTTCTTCACTCTAAAGATATTGCATGGACAATTTTTGCAAATCTGGCAATAGATATGAGAACAGAGTCTCCTGGTGACCTTATAAAATGAGAAAGCAAACGAAAACAGTAGAATTTAATGTAGGTTAATTAAAAAGTTCATTTACCCTTTTGGTTGGGAACCTAGCCTTTAAAGGTTCACTACTCACACCTGTAATCCCAACAATACTGAGGCAGAGCCAGATGAATCTCTGAGTTCAAGGGAAGCCTAGTCTACAGAGTAAGTTCCAGGATAGCCCAGGCTACACAAAGAAACCCTGTGCAAAAACACCAGCAAAACAAAACAAAACAAAAAGTTCACTTATCATTCTACCACCTACTTTTTGAAGCTGTCATATATTTTTCGGGAACAAACATCAATACAATGTCTAACACATTTTCAATAATTTTTTTATAGTGTTAAAAGGTTATTTGTTTCTTTGTATAAACATTAGCAAACACAAAGCATTAGTTATTATTTACTTACATGAATATCAAGAATAAAAATGTGGATAATGTTCACAAAATGTCTAAAAAACTTGAACTTATCTGCTATCAAGATTAGGATATCTCATTGATCCAGGGTTGAGTATCAATAGCACTGAGATCAGTGGTGTAACAACCAACACAGGTTCTGATAGACTGGCCTCATTTCTTATCTGTCATTAAAGTTTTGAAGTCACTAATTACTCATGCATTGCCAATAAATATAGCACTGTTAAATCATGGGACACCTTCCTAAGCCATTAGCGAAAAAGGGAAAGTAATTAGAAAAAGAGTAATAAGGTCTATACAAAAAGGAAGTAAAAGGGGGGGGCATTATAGAACCAAAGTTTTCTTAGAGAACTGATGTCTAAGATTAAAAGTCAGTGAGCAACATTTTCCACAGAAGCAATTAGACCAATAATGATGTTGAGTTTGGATTAAATGCTGGGATTCTTATACGTCAAACCTGGTTCCAATATTGTGAACATGACTTTTAAACCCACTACTGCTTTTTGTTCATAATAGATTTTACTGTGAAATAAAAGGTATCAGACTGGATCATAATGAGCCATCCATGGGTATCCTGGATGTATGTAGATGGAGGTAAAAGGTAAAGTTTTAATAAAACATATAAAATTGGCATAATTTACCACTAATGGATTTTGCTTGAGACTTATCTAGATCAAAAAATCAAAGAAAGCATTTTGGATCCTCTCTTTGTTATCTCCTAGTACATACCGAAGGCCCCTCTCAGGCAGTAAAATCCTTCTGTAGCTATGGAAGGTCACGACAAGGCTGATATGAATAAACATAAAGTTTCCCCATTACAGAGAGTGGAAGTGGGGACTTAATAAACTAGTTTTTCTTCCTCTGTTGATGTATGACAGAGTGAAGGTTAGGTTAGCTGAGGAACGAACACAGTTTTATTTAAAAGTAGATGATTAGTAATTATTTATTAAATGAATGAATACAAGGAAAAACAAATGAATGCCCCAATTTCATCATTACCCAGCATAATGCATGGTTTCGTGATCAGAACTGCTGTTTGTCTTTGGTCATTTACCTTTCGTCAAGTAAAAAGAAAGAAATGATATGACTCCATTCCTAGTACTGGGGGAAATGTGTGCAGTTTCAACACATGTGATCATCCACTGCAATAGACACACCCAGGAGCCTGGTCCTGTTGCAAGTTCATCTGCTCGAGACAGAATGTATTAAAGCTTAAACAAACGATACTATCATAGACCTACAAGGGCAGCTTAGGACCATTTTTTTTCCTTTTTTATTTTTGATACTTTATGTACATTTCGAATGTTTCCCCTTTTCTGAGTCTCCTCTTTGGTTACCCCCTGTCCCCTCCCCAACCTGCCTCTAGGAGGGAATTCCACCTCCCACACACACCCCCCGTCCACCCATCCCCATATTCCCGTCTTGACATTCCCCTTTACTGGAGTACTACTCAGCTATTAAAAACAATGACTTAATGAAATTTGCAGGCAAATGGATGGAATTTGAAAATATCATCCTGAGCGAGGTAACTCAGTCACAAAAGAAGGAACATGGTATGAACATTTTTGCTGAAACTTAATGGAGTATTGGTTTTCAATGAGGAAAAAATATCCTATGGAAATACTTTTTCCCAAAGGGAAATTTTATAGAGCCTCATATTATTTTAGAAGATAATTAACTTAATGTTATAGAAGCAACAGAAATATTCTGGAGTAGGAAGAATCTTGGAACTTTAGGCAGACTAAGGCATAAAAATCATCATTAGATAGTATTTATTGAGTCTATCTTTGTGCTAACATTAGAAACAGATTCCAGATTCAATGCTGAGAAAAAGGAAAATTAAAATAATTTTTAAAAGAGAGGAAAAATATTATTCTTACCCTATGCAGTAAGTTTCTTCTAATGAAAACAGACAATATCAGTGAGAATTTAACAGTATGTATCATGGATTTGAATATAAATTCGAGTAAAATAAGCATAGGACCCAGTTAGGTCCTATGAAGTCAATGGATATCATTAGTTATCAAATGCAAATCCCATGTCTAATAGCCAGAATGGCTACATCAAGATATCAAACTGCATCAGTCTGACTGAAGACTGAGAATAAAGAAAAGGTTACAGTCCAGAGAAATGCTAAACGACCCCTCAGGACTCGTCTTGCTTCTGAACAGAAATGGGGATGCTGGTAAGCCGAATTCAGACTTGTGACCTTTCATCCAGAGGTCATATGTCTTTCATAGTTGAAACGTTCATTGAAGTGTTTAGCCTTTTTATTGAACAGTAGCATTATCATGACTGCTGATTCTTGGGAAATCGGGCGATAAAGAGAAATGGAAAAGACACAGCTATGTGATGTCTTTGCCTCCCCACTCCTCAGCTAAACACTAGGGAGCAGAAGAGTTACCAAAACTGGGTAAACAATATTTTGTTTGAATTATTTTTTTAAAAATCTCCTGCAAAATATAATAGTGGAAAAATAGTTAACAAGATCCACATAATGGCAAGTAGCAGTGCCTTATTCTTATTAAACACTGTAACTTGGGTAACTTAGTAACAAAAAGAATAACACAGAGAGAATTAAAATATTTAGACATGATATCTCTGATTATCACTAAAAATTTATAGAAATTAAGAATATAGGAATGAAAGATTTGAGAAAATCTAGTATAATAATAAAAGTGTATTATGTATGGTGAGAGGTGAATATGTCTATAGTGTATAGCTAGAAATTTTTATTGAAGGGGCATGGGGGAAAGCTTCAAATTCTAGGGAAAAACACAACTAGCCTAACAGAATATTATTCTGATCTGAAAAGAAATGACTACCTAATAGTGAAAAGTAGTGGAAAGAAAGGCAAATGCTTACTGCTAGGTAAAGTAGGTTGTTAGGTGATCCTGCTGATACAGTGTTCTAGAAAAGGTAAAACTGGAGACAGAAGAACAAAGAAGTGATGTTCAGTGGTCAAGAAGGCGGTTGGGTCGGCAGGTGGGGCATAGAGGATTTTCATAGGAATGGAAGCACGCTGCATTGTATTATCCCGATGTATGTGCACCATTATCTTCTTGTTCAAGTGTCTATAATTAATAAAACCAAGAAGGATGTCTAATGGAAGTGATAAGCTCATATGATAATGCTGTTATTCTCTAGAGGATGTTTGCTTTGTGACGAACCCTTGGGTGTAGAGGGACAGACAATCCTGAGAATACTCCGTATCTTTCACACTAGTTTTGTGAATACAAACTGTCCCAAAACATAAAGACTAATTCAAAAACCTAATGTAGCAAGAAAAATTTTATATCGCTAAGGCAGAAAAGCAATTTGAGTTTTAGATGACTGACCTGTTGATATTCAGTCTCATTTCAATTATATTAGAAATATCAAGTAAGACCACATAGGTTTGAGATGATTAGTAATTCATAAATGTAATCAAGTAAGGATTGGCTGCAAGTGAAAGAAATAAATCACAATTATTAAAAGAAGCAATCATATCACTTTTATAGGATCATATCACTTTTATAAAATCTGACCAATATATGGTACAAGGATTTCATGGATTCTGAGGACTTAGGGAAATTGCATCATGGATTTAGAGAAATCATCAATTATTTCTGAAAGAGTATCCTAGATACCAACAAGTGACAACACAAAGGAGGGGAGCCATATCTGTGATGGGAGAGGGTAGAAGGGCTGCCAATTATGAAGTGTAATCTAGAGCCCATGTCTACTGAAGTAATGGTACCACACCAGCCCAGAGAACCTAACAAACCTTATACAATGCTACCCAGCAACTTACTTGCTGAGGATTCAGGAAGAAAAAACAGATCCAAGAACAAAGGACCATGGGACATGCATTGCGAAATAGAAACTAAATAAGCCAAGCTAGTGAACATCAAAGGAGAGATGTCTGACAAAGTCTTACTCTTTTATGGAAACAAGCCCTTGGGATTCATCTAGACACTTCAATAATGGAAAGATGCCATTTTATTTGTTTAAATGAGAAAACTCACTGGAGAATAAATATGACCTCCTTTACTGCTAAAAAAATAAGATTAATTAAAAAGTTTGGAAAGCCCTTGCAGAGATAGAAGCTGAGGAGTCTTCATGTAAGTGGGAGCATTTAAAGAGGAGTGCTGAGGTTGTGAATTTCCTGCAGAAGGTGTTATGTAACCACAAACTGCAGGAGAGAGGGGAGCAATTATCACCTTAATTAATTAGGGCCCTGTTGCCAGTCCCCTGTGAAAGATAATCCTTGATTAAAGGTGTCAGTATGTAAAAATATTGACTGATATGGAAACACAGGAGTGTGAAATTTCAATTAATTGTAGCAAAAAGTAGCTAGTATTAACATTTACCAATAGACAGTGATGATTCTCTGGAGTCTTTGGGTGTATAAACAGTTAAGAATTGACAATGGATACATAAACAGGGAGCTAATTAGTCTACTGATGTTTTACTCCCCCCAACAATTAGGTCCTTTGGCTCTTTATTTGTGTATTTGCAATACAGAAGTCAACACTAAGTAAGAGCAATTGCTTTATAGAGAAAGACTATAGGAACAGTTGTATAAAACAGACAGGAACTAAATAATTGCATCAGCACACGACTTGACATTGCCCTAATCAAAAGAAATGTTACACACCTTTGATAAATACCTGTGAAATATTTTATGTCTAGGGAATTCAGAAGCCTTTGCTTCTGTGCTTCAATATAGCTCCCAAGGGACTTTTCATGTTCTACCACTTCCAAATAGGAAATAGACAAATTGGTCTCCTCTAGGCTACTGGCCAAAATGGTGGTTCTGAGCCTCACCTCAGACTCATCTCTTTAACGAGAGCTCTATCTTTTGTCTTCTCCGTAAGTTAATTTTCTGAACGACAATTGCAAGTAAGACGTACCTCTGTATTATTCTTCCATTTCTCTTGGTCCTTGTTTTTATCAGTCTCTGGTACCAAATTCTCAATGGGATGCCCTCTTTAAAACATGCCTGTTGTTCCTTCTCAGTGATAAAAATGGATCAGAGATTGAGGGGAAGATCAACCAATAACTGGCCCAACTTTGGACCCATCCCATGGGAGAGAACCAACCACTGACACTATTAATGATGCTCTGCTATGCTTGCAGACAGGAGCCTAACATAACTGTCTCCTGAAAAACTTCATCCACAGCCAAATATCAGGTGGAGATCTGGGAGTCTTGTGGAAGAGTAGGGGATATGAGTGAGTGAGCCAGAGAGGTCAAGCACACCACAAGAAGACCTACAGAGTCAACTAACCTGGGCCCATGGGGCTCACAGAGACTGAACCACCAACTAAAGTACATGTATGGGCTGAACCTAGGCCCCCAACACATATGTAGCAAATACACAGCTTGATCTTCATTTGAGTCTCCTAACAGTTGGAGCTGGGGCTGTCTCTGACTCTGTTGCCTGCTATTGGATCCCCTTCCCTTCGCTGGACTGCCTAGTTGGGCCTCAGTGGGAGAGAATGTGCCTAGTCCTGCTGCAATTGGATGTCCCAGGACAAGATGGTACCCAAGGGGGGCTTTTCCTTATCTGAAGAGAAGGAGGAGGAATAATGGGTAAAGGGATTTATAAGGAGACTGGGAGGACAGAAGGAAGGGGGGCTGTGATTGGATATAAAGTAAATAAATAAATCAACTAATAAAAAATATGTTTCTGTTGTACAGCAAAAGCAATCAAGATTTCAGAACTGATGTTTCACCATAGATGTGGCTCTGATGCAAATAACCTCAGACACAGGCTTACACCAAGTTATTCAGTATCAAAAATAAACAAATAAAAACCAATTTCTATTAAGTTTAGGAAAAAAATGCAAAAAGTGCATACCACAAAGTGTAGACCTGAAGTATAAAAATAATATATCCAGAGAATTGACCAAAGTTGTAAAGTTTCCTAGAAGCATGGCACAGAAACTCTCACTGCATGCTTTGTTTGTTTTGCTTTGCTGTGGGAGAGCTAGTCACTATTATCACAGAGGAATGTCTCATTCACAAATCAGAAATGGCCACTAATACATAAATGCTTAGTCACAGAAAACATCCTATCATAGTCCTTTAAAATAAAATCAGACTGGGACTTATCTATCCACTTGTTAAAGACAACAGGATTTTTGTAATTATTATCTTTAATCCATTTTTACAGTCCAGTCATTAATCCCCTCCTGGTCTATCCTCTTACAGTTCCTCATCCCATTCCTCCCCCCCCCCACCCCGTCTCCAAAAGAATGTCCCCACACCCCAATCCCACCCTATCCTGCCAGGCCTCCCCACTCCCTGGGCTTCAATCTCTCCAGAGTTAGGTGCATCTTCTCTCAGTAAGGCCAGACCAGGAAGTCCTCTGCTGTAAATGTGTCAGAGGCCTCGAATCAGCTAGTGTATGCTGCCTGGTTGGTGGCTCAGTAAGACAGCAAGATGTAAGTAAGCCTTTGTCATCCATGGTATCCCTCCTTCAGTACTCTCCTGACTCAGTACACAGGAAAAGAGATTTGTACTAAGTCTACATGTGACTATATAGCTGTATACTTCGTTGACAAAAGTAGAGGGGAAAGTAGTTTTGAGGAAAGAGCAAGAAAACAAAACAGTTCTCTGCAATGCATACTTTGGCCCTGTGGTCACTTCCTTTCTTCTCCATAAAATGAAGCTAAATATTGCAGTCCAAAAATTCAATTAGGAAATGAAAGGGAAATTCTACATATTTCATTTGAGTTTAGGTAGAAGCCTCTTTCCCTCAAAACAATTTCAAGGAGGGTACAGAAATAATTATCTAGTTCAATAATACAAATTTGTGTGTGCAATGTATTTTATTACCACTACCGAACAAATTATCCTGTGCTTAGCGTTTATGAAATGTAGAAAAAAATAGTCTCCAGGTAATTCTTTAGATACCTAACTCACCCCTGTAAAGAGCCCTGGAGTAGTTTATTAATCAAGAGATAAGAGACCCATCTTCCCCCAGTTTATTTATTTGGTAAGGAAAAGCATATCTGCTTTATTAAAACAGAGTGATCTTCTTCTCCAGTAAGAGCTTTGAACAATAACCCCAGGAATGACCAGCGGAGCATTCCTGCTCCTAGCACTTACTGGGTAAGTCTGTCTCTTGGAATCATCATAGTGCAGGAGTATTTACAGCAATTATAGCCAAATGTACCCTGTTAGAACCAGAGACAAGTCTAACACTCTACCCAACACTCCCTGAGCAGCTGGGAAAAGAAGAGGAAGAGGAAGAGGAGCAGGTACATGTCCATTTCCTTCCCAGGGTAAACCTAGACAGGGCAGAGGGCAGGACAGAGGAATGCTGGAATCAAAAGAATTTTGTGTTTTGGGAAGATATCAGTAAGAAAGAACATGAAGGACCACAGAAGGGTTAGAAACTGAAGTAAGGTTTACAATGGGAACTATGTACTCAACCCTTCCCAGTCCAGGCTAACTCTAAGAATGCAGATATGGGGTTGTAACTGAGCTGCATGTAAACAAACTGATATGTGAGAAGACAGACACCACTATCCTCGGGTATGCTGAATTATTATTTATTGCTTATACTGGAATCTGTCCAGAAAACCAAAAGGTTTCTGACTATGCACATCACTGTCTCTAGATCTTGACAGTCTATAAGGGGAGACAAAGCTTTCGTGCTAAGTCCTATGGAAACATTTCAGAGTTGAGCATTCTGTCTTTTTTCCCTCTCTTCAATGTCTGGTAAGTTCTAAAGCTTACTATTTATATTACTTTTTACTATTCCTTAAAATGTGCTCCATTGTGGGATCATATCAGGTACCTGCTAAAAATCTAGATTCCTGGGAGACTTCTTGCTGACTCATAATCTCTTCATGGAGAACACAGTATTCTAGGCATTCAACCTATGAATTACTCTCTTTAAAAAGCCGGAAAAGGTAGTTCTCAGAGTCCTGTCCTTCAAAGCACTGGCTATGTACGTCGACCATTGAAAAACCTGTGTTTTTGTTTGCCTAGAGGTCAGTACACAAGAGCAAACGAATACTTAACCTCCAAAACAGATGTGCTGCCTTCCTGAGCCAAATGAAAACATAACACTTCACAACACCACCTCCCACCACATATCAAATACTCATTTCAATTTATCTTGAAAATACAGATGCTCAGCTTTGTTAGTCCATTGCTCCATGTACTAGACATCTGACCCAAAGCTAGTATGTAGCCTAGGAAGATTTTTATACAATAAAATAGAAAGAGACTATGAATATTTATGGAGTTATAAACATCTATGCAAAAGTTTGGTTAGAAAGTCAGTCAGCTATTTAAAAAAGCATACCTCATCATTTCTCAGACTTTAGCCTAAGATTGTATATAAAAATCAGTTCTTATTACCAGTGTATTATAAATACATGCTTTTCATCACTAATGAAAATATATCCATTGTTCTATTTTCCATAATTTTAAATTTTAAGTTCTAGTTGTCATTTTGTGACCAGGACCAGATTAAATCAGCTAAACTTCAAAAATACTTTCATTTTCAAATGCTTTAGTTAAATATCCAGGAAAACAATTTGTCCAAAACCATGGAATACTTTAAAATAATAACTCATGTCTTTCCCTCAAAAACACATTATCATGACAATTAAACACCAAATATTCCATGTTATTATTATATTGATTCTGAATATAAATAAAAATCTGGTTACTTGTCATTGGTCATTGTACTAATAACATCACTAATAAATTAAATGAAAGGGAAGGATAGGAGGAAGAAAATGATGAGAAAGAAGACATTGGCTAATGTTGTTTAGCTTTTTCTCTGTTGGTCAGGATACTAAAGTACTATGAGTTCTGTCTCTGCAGACCAAACAGCAAGAAATGGTGAGTAAAGATGCAGCTGGATGAAAAGACTTTATCAGTAATGAACAATCACATTGCATTAGTAATAGGCAGTCTCACTGCATCGGTGCTGGACGGTGTCCCTACATCTGTGATAGGCAGTCTCACTGCATCAGTGATGGACGGTGTCACTGCACCAGTGCTGGACAGTCTCACTGCATCGGTGCTGGACGGTGTCCCTACATCTGTGATAGGCAGTTTCACTGCATCAGTGATGGACGGTGTCACTGCACCAGTGCTGGACAGTCTCACTGCATCGGTGCTGGACGGTGTCCCTGCATCTGTGATAGGCAGTCTCACTGCATCAGTGATGTACAGTGTCCCTGCATCTGTGATAGGCAGTCTCACTGCATCCGTGATGGACAGTCTCACTGCATCAGTGATTGACGGTGTCCCTGCATCTGTGATAGGCAGTCTCACTGCATCAGTGATGGACAGTCTCACTGCATCAATGATGGACAGTCTCACTGCATCAGTGATGGACAGTCTCACTGCATCAGTAATGGACAGTGTCACTACATCAGTGATGGACAGTCTCACTGCATCAGTGATAGACAATCTCACCGCATCAATGACAGACAATCTCACTGGATCAGTGATGGGAGAGTTTATTACAACCACTTGAGAAGCACTGGAGACTTTTTAAAGAGAGTGTGACATGTTCAGATTTGCATTATGAAAAGGCAGTCTGGCAATGAGAGAAGGAGGTGTAGTACAGAGCGCTGAAGAGTGGAGGGCCAGGTCAAAACATCATGATAAAGGTCTGAGAACCCCTTGATTAGGGAGATTTGGGGAAAGGTTCTGGAGAAGCCCCAGAGAGAGCACTGGTCTGCTTTGCCACTGCAGTAGAAGAAGCTGTAGAATTTGGAGTGAGAAAGAAAGATATGATGCTCCTAGCATACCAGTTTCATGTCAGTTTGTTGGGTTATGAGTGACTAATTAAAATGTACTCATTAATGCAGACGAAGAGTAAAACGTCTAGACATTTCCAGCAAGAAAGTTTCCCCATTAAGTCAGAGGACTTCAATTTTTTTAAGTCTGCAGATCAAAGCATACAGAATATTCTACTAGATTCTCCTCTTGGAAGTCTCTCTGTCTCCCAAAAGAACATTTCACAATCATATTAAGTACAAAAGGGTGTATAGGTCTAAATACTTACATAAATATATAGAACTTTCTAGATTTCTGCATAGTAGACAGCTTTTAACATACCTAGAAAACAGAAAATCTTCTTATAATATCATTGTTTAAACTATATTAATTAAACCTTATCTGGGTTATTTTTATTTTCAAATTGAAATTAAAGTGTCTCTCTCCTAAACTTTATAAACAATGAGGAGCTCCTCATAAACAAACTGTGCACTTTCTGCCTTTGAACACCAGAGGGCATCATTAGGTGTGAGCTTGGCTGGAGGGAGAAGGGTAGAGGGGAAAGAACTCCATTACTAATGCCAGAAACTGATTCTTATAGTATACCCTTATCTACCATGAAACATTACCATGGTAACAGCAGCAGCTAAGATGGTTGTATATTTAGGTCATAGTATAAAAGGAACTTCAGTGTGTGAGAAGAAAGAAGAAAACGAAATGAAGTAAGACAGGAATAGATAGCATAGAAGCACTAACTTCTCTTCCTCCTCCTCAGCTGATAGCAGTTCACAAAGTCACATTTGCCTTGCAACGCAGAGGTTGACAATAAAGTCCGATTAAAATTAAAAGAAGCCATCGAAACTCAGAACCTGAATGTCGGGGGGGGTGTTGGGGGGAAATAGAGAGCAATTCATTCACCATAATACAGTGGAGAGACACTAGAATGGACCTTGATTTGTGAACTTCCTCATGAAGCACTTAGATGTTTCACTTTGGGGAAATCTATTTATCTACTTATCATGGGTTCATGGAAGGCATCTGACATCCACAATGTTCTCTTGCCTTAGCTGAGAGGTGGATGTGACACCCAGCAAAGCGTCCGGTACTCTTGATGTCTTTAATTTCTTACACCAGAAACAATAACCAACTAAGTAGAATAAGCATGTTGGGCCAACTAAGAACGTAGCTGGCACTGACTCTTCTTATGTTTCTTTGCCTGGATGTAGGGGGTCTAAGCAGAAAAGGCAGAGTTGAAATAAACAGATGGAGAAAGCATGATTGAAAACTGAATATTACAGTGTTGCTTTCCTCAAACACAGGAAAAATACAGGTTATGCCTCTGTGTACAGTCAATTAGCACAGTATCAAAGTGAAGCCTCAGGGAGTCCAACAGGCTCTGCTTGCATCTTGGGACTGCAACATACTATTTCTGTGATTTTGGGCCATCACTGGATTTCTGTGACTGTAGATCTCCTTTCCTGTAAAATCAAGAAACTAGCATCTATCTCCTAGGATTGTTGCCATGAGAAAATGGATTCATATATTTACTCGTTCAGCAAAGATTTATTAAGTTCCTGGGATGTGCTTGAAACTATTTAAAATCATAAGGATTTGTAGCAAAACAGATGATATAATGCATGTAAGCTGCTTAGGAAAGTACCAGGAATTTAGCATGAAGTTTGAAAATACCTAAGGAAAGATGACCTGCTTACACACACACACACACACACACACACACACGCACATACACACACACACACACACATACACATGGAGGGGGGACATTCATGCACACATGTACATAGTATTATACCATAAGACAACACGGCAGAGCCTAGGATGTGCAGAAAGTACACTTTCATTGCTGACCCCTAATGAAAGGGATTGGAATGTCTGCCCAATGAACCAAAGGAAACAGTGCAAACAAACGATAAGGATGTTGGGCAGTTGTAAACAGCCACAAGGAGGATTTTACCAGGGTTTCATACATTTGAGTCCTTGTGGGGACACAGCATGGACATCAAACAAAATATACCAGTGCAAACATAATTTTTATGAATAAAAATGGTCTTTCAAGGGGACTCTGACATGTGGTTTGTCAGTCTCTACCTTATAGAGTGAAAGGAAGAAATGTTAAGATCTCGGATGAAGAAGGCTATCTGGAAAGATACTTCCGAACATTGTTTCACGCAGTGACATATTAAGACCAGTGTGAAGAGTCAAGGCTGAACCACTTTATTAAGCTCATTTTCACGGAATCCTGCCCTTAAGTCCCTTCTCCTTTCTCCCATTTCCTCTTTGCCTCTCCTGCATTCGACTCTAATTCTCTCCTTCTACTCTACCCATTGAAGTGTGTCTTGAAGATACACGGCTTCTCATCAGCCAGCTCACTGTGCACTGACACTGACCACTCACCCCTTCAGCTCCCCCGCTTGCCAACCAGCAGGCTAGCCACCTCAGAAGATGCTCCAACCCTCTGTTACCCTGGCCTAGAAGTGGGCTGCTCTAGATTGGAATTGACATTTGTCCCAAAAGTTTGGGTCTAATTGCCCAGCTTGGGGACTAGGGGCAACTGTCTGGACAAAGGAAGAGATAAATTTACTTTTAGAGTCATTTGTTGGTTTTATTTTTAAAGACAGCAGTTTATCGCCCCATCCCCAATGGTTGCCTGTTGAGCTCACCGCAGGAAGAGTTTCTATATTTTAATTGTTAATCTCTTCCACAGCTGCCTCTGAAGTCACTTAAGAGCTTCAAACATGTTTTCTGGGTTCTCATGCACTTGAACTATGATAGGGATATTGCAATCCACCTAGCTGCTGCCTCCAGTTCCCCTCCAGGCACCCTCAGGCACACTTACATAAGCACACACCATTTCTCCTTTTACAGGCTGACAAAACATCTGTCAGGCAGCGTACTCTTACTTTCGGAACCTACAACTCAACTTTCCCCTATGTCCGCTCCATTATGTACACAGAACTTTCAAGCCATAGACAAACCTGGGGAGATGTTCCTGGCCTTTAGGAAGTCTGCTTGGGATTTTAAAACTCATTTGCCTATATTATTTCATCTCAGAAAGTCCATAGAGTTGATGAGAAGTTGTTTATCATTATATTGCCGAAACTTCAACACATTTTTTTTAGTAACAGGGTGACGATCTGGCTTTAACATGACACTTTAGTCCCTTTCCTAAGGGAAAGCTGTAACAGTGTTGGCACAAAGTTCTTCCACCTTTGACAACGATCTCAAAGGTGCCCTCTCTCAGTTGTAGCCCAATATAATTCTCAGCATGAAACTGTGTCTTGGCTAAATCGACTGGTTTTATCTCTATAGTCATCGGTGTCTTCGCAAAGTTCTTCAAGATGTCAAGGGATGCCTGATTATGAGAGGTTTCTATGTACGTGTATCAAGAACCCTGTTATTGCTAGCAGTGAAAAGAACATATTCACCCATGCTTACCAAGACAGTTTATGCTTATGCACCTAATTGTCTCCAGAAAACATCATGAAATCCTTTGTCCCACAATCCAGAGTTAGTTAGCATGGAGTTTATGAGCTCAGCTGATTCCCTGAGCAAAGAACTCTGAATCCAGAAAGTTGCCAATTGCAAGAAAGAGAAAGGAGATGTCGGCCCACTGCGATACTCAGCCATCAGACTACCCTGCAAGGGTTGGGAAAAAGCTGCAACTAGTTGGACTGGGGGCAAGACACCCCGTGTTGGGACAGGAAAATTGCTTCTCACTGCACCTCCAGAGAGCTCACCTCCTTGAACTGCCCCAGCAGTCTCTCCACTGCACTTCTATTTCAAATTTCCAATCCTGCCTGATTGTTCTGAGGTTCCTCCAAAGTATAGGAGCAGCTCCCCTCTCCATTCAACCGGGGTGAGGCAGAAGCCTCAGCAAAGATGACCAAGGCTGCAGATGCTGAGGGAATGCCCAAAGGTGGCCAAGCATTGGAGCTAATGCGTGTATGGAAGAACTTTGGTGTGTGTTTGTGTTGCTGGCTGCTCATGCTGGAGCGACTGAACATCCTAAGATTCCCATACACCAACGGCCACCCAGAGTAAAAGAAAGAACGAGAGAAGCAAAACCAGACGAAAAGAAAAGGAGTAGAGAGGAATCTTAGGTCAGCCTGGGAGATTCTGGGCCTGGAGCATAGGGTCAAGGGGCTTCCTGCGGTGGGAAGCGTTGGAGCAGTGGGGTTGCAGGAACAGACTCAAAAGGACCCTGAAGTGACACAAGAACATGAGAGGGCAGCTTGGGTGGCGTGTCAGCGGGCAATTTTACTTGCCTTCAGCATTTACTTCCATTTCTCTGCCCTCCTCCCAGCTCTTGGCAGCGAGTACTTCTCTCTCTGTGGGCTTTGCACACAAGCTCCTGAGTCTGAATCATATAAAGGGACTCAAAGACCGGTCGACCCTCCCTTGGACTATTTAGTGGCTTAAGAGCGCAGAAAGATTGGAGATAGAAAAGAGGATGCATATACTGTAGAAGTACAGAGGCAGAGTATCCCCCTCCCCCATAGATGTCAATTTGGGTGAATTCTTACCCGTGGAGCGCTCTGCAAAGCAAGTCTCCCTGCTTGCTAGGATTCTGACACTCCAGGGACATGGAAGGGTGGAGTGCACAGGTGGAATTTCTGTATTTTGTATCTGCAGCCGGCTTTGTACCGCACCTCAGACACTCCCAGCGCCACAAGTTAGAGATGATTGCTTAGCTCCGCAGGTGCCAACAGTAAAGGTCATTTGCAGCACAGCTATTCTCTAAGACCAGCAGAGTGGTCCGGTACCCACCATGAGTTGGGAGGCCAACCTCCTGCAGCGCTTGAGACTTCATCAGCTCTGGACTGGGTCCCCTTTCCTCAGCCACAGTGGACAATCAACCTTGTGCGCCAGCGGAGGAAAATAGGCTTGCAGAGGGCTCCCTTCTCTCTCCTCCTGGAAACCTTCCCCAACCTTATTCTCCGGCCAAGGTCCGGGGACAACAGCACTAAACCTGTCTCCCTAGCCAGAAGGCTCTCTCCCAAGGCAGAGTCAGAGGACAGAGTGGAGTGGTGGCGAGAGGGGCCTCCACCCTAAATGCAGTGTGCCCAGACCCTAGGGTTTAAGGGGGTCTTAAGGGGGAGGGGTGAGCGGCCGGAGAGACTGAGCTCTACTTGCCTTTCCCACGGCAGCATCTGGACTGGGGGTATGAAAAGGAGCAGAGTCTGTGACAGCGCACGAGGGGGGGTGGGGGAGGATGCCAAGCTCAAAGACAGAGCCATACTGGGGTATCGGCGCTCACAGGCTGCTTTTGCCACATTCCACCGGACTTAGCTACCCCAATGATTTCCCCCACCCCAGCTGTGAAACGCCTCCTTTTGTTTTTTAAGACCCGCCAAGGTACGTGTCCTCTCCAGCAAGCTCCAGATGCCAAAGTTTCCATTGGAAACCCCGCACGTGTCGGGGACCACCAAACAATTCTTCCAAACCCAGACCCTCTGCGGCCAGGGTCGGGTGATGGGGAGGAGCTGCGAGGTACCAGGGCCCTTGGTGTGGATAATCAGAAAACCGGGTGGTATAGCAGAGTCTTTACCTGACTTAGTCGCCCGGGGCTGCGATCTGGTGGAGTCTGGCTGGAGCGTGGATCCTTTGGCGGGCTCAGGTTGGACCGGCTTGGGAGCGAGAGGCGCAGCTTAGAGTCCTCAGCTGGCTGCCCGCTTGCCTTCTCCCTGGATCTTGCGAGAGAAAAGCGAAAGATTAGTTGTCGCCGCTGCACTTAGACGGGTGGGGCAAGGGAGGCGGGGAGACTGCGGACCCCAAGGCTCAGAGAAGGCTCTGGGGTATTTCGCATCGGTCGTTTCGCTTGGCTAATCTGTTCAGACTGGAGTTAAATTGCATCTGTCCGCTGCCTTGAGCATCACACCCCCAAAACACAGGCAAATAAGACTTTCAAACCTGGCTTTCAGGGAGATGACTGTGGACACCGAAACAGAAAGGAGACCTGGATATGGCGAAGAGCTGAGCGGGCTTCATTTCTTCATCCGAGTGCCAGGGAAGTAGTAATTAGTGTCTGGGAGCTGCGCTCCTCCACTTCTCCCAGCGCCTCAGGCGATTTCCAAGTGGGATCTGCGACTTCAGGGCTCTGGCCAAGCCCGCAGGCTGGCGTGCGTGTGTGCGTGTGTGCGTGTGTGCGAGTGAGTGTGTCTGTGCCCCCGCGTGCCTGCTCCTAGGAACTGGTCTCCTCGCCCTCACCCGCTGTGTGTAGCAGCAGAGCTAGAGTGGTGTCTCTATTTGTGCGTTTGTGTTCCATTAGCTGCAATGGGCGGACAGTTTCTGAAGAGAGCATTTACAATTTTCTTTCGTTCTGACAGGATTAGTTGCCGTTGAAGGGGGCTCCACCAATGAAATCTTCTCTGCGCTCTGATTTGGCGGTTCTTCTGTGCAAATATGACAGCTTTCTCTCTCAGCTCTTTTCTGCATCTCTCCATGTCCGTCCCCAGAGCCCAGTTCTCCATCTGCAGTTTCTACACCACAACCTTTGCAATCACCACCACCACCACCACCACCCCTAGGTCCCATGCCAGCAAGTGCCGGGTTGCTACAAAGGTGACAGGGAACATTGGGAAGAAGGCTTGTTGATTGCAGAAGATACTTAAGCCCTGTGTTTCCAGGTGGGGAAATGTAGAATAAATGCAATATACTTTGTGCTCAATATATAGTCATGGAGAAGTGTTCAGATTGTTAATTTCTTTGATGGTGGCTAATGTATTAGAAACAGATTTTTATTTATCCGTCTTTGCTGGTTTTTTTTTTTTTTTTCCTTCTCACACAGGCCAAAGCCTATGTGTTCCATCAATTAATTAGTAGTTAACAGACTATACTGGTGTTGGTTTGGGGAGGTGGGAGTTTTCTGTCTATCGAGGAAAATAAAAGATGTGAACTTCCTGTGTTCAGAGCATGGACTAATTTTTATTTTCACTTATTTTAATGAGAAATTCCTTCCCAGAGTTTTATCCATTATTTGAAAGTATGGAACTTGTTTGATAATATCATGCCGTGATTATTCTAAAGTGTAGCTGAGGACAACACTTGCTCTTGATGATGTATATTGTATATGATGACAGAGATATGTGTTACAGAATGTGGTTTTCATTTCCAAATAGAATTAGAGAAGAAATCATTGAAACCTTAAACTAAATGACAAAGAATAAGACCTATCTCCCTTTTGATCACAGAGACAGAGAAATTGTTATTTATTAGGCTCAATGGAATTCAGGTCAATTTGTGTTGCCCTGTCCTTGGCTGGGTGTTAAAGAGTAGACAGAATAATAAAACCACGGCTCCTTTTCTTTCTAAGTTCCTCCTCTTTGAGAAGAATTACCCATGTGAAGCTCTTGTAGAGAGGTTGACCATCAAGACGATAAATTATACACTAATATAAATTCATTGATGAATGAAAATCCTATAGCTGTGCCTAAGTAGGACTGACACAAATTCAATTTTGCGTGATGAAAACTACCCTGGTGGAAAGGATGGCAATGGTCTGTCTTTGCCCTCTGAGTCCATGCAGACATTTTAGGCTTGCTTGAGAAAAGCAGTTCTGAACATTATTGCCCTCAGCCTACCTCAGGACTGGGTTTCAGTCAGTAAGCATCTGATTTTTATTTTAATTTTTTCTCTCTGTTGGGACCTATAGAAAATAAGTTCGCAACATTCCATCTGCTGTTGTCTCTAAGAAGCCTTCAGAAATCCACATTGTCATCATAAGCCTGAGGTTCTTATGAATGCACAAATGTGCATGCTTGCACGCAAAACACATACACACACACACACACACACACACACACACACACACACTCACTCACACACTGAAACTGAAAAAAAGAAAATAAAACAGTAATAGAATCCTGACAAGCAACAAGGAAGAAAACCCAGGCATTTATTGACTCTGGTTCTGGTTTTGCTTCCCATCATGAATCCATTCTTCCTAAGAGGATCTACCTATTCTGAAAAGGGAAGTAAGTAAAGAGCCAACAATGGCTCACAAACATATCAGGCTTTTGTGAGGAGCTAGAAACAGAAATGACACTCTTAGTAAGCACACCTCAAAAATGCCCATTTTCTAAAGTCATTACTGAGAACACCTTTATCGTGCATACTTGTATCTTGGCAACTCACTGTCGGAAGTGAAGAAATTATTTAACTATTCTGAATGTCAACTTTTGAGTCTATAAAATGGCTATCTTATAGATTTGTTATATAGAGCAGTAGACGCAATTGCTGCAAAGTTCTCAGCAGATATTTTTGGGCACGTGACAATTTAGCTATGGCTGCTGGTTGTCAGTTAGGATTTAAGGATTCGGATTCCTGGATCATGGCTGTGACCTCTTTGAAAGTGTTTACCAGGGAGCATTGCAGGCAGAATCAAGGATGCCATCCACCAGCGTGATGCAAGATGCATGTTAAACATAATCCATCATCACACTGACCCCAGGGAGCCTCAGTCTTTCTAGTTTCTTTCTGTACAGGAAATGATCATGCGTTTTCTGAGCATTTTATTTTCATCTCTTAAACAAGTTGACTTTCTGAGATAAAAGAGTGTTCCTTCACCCCAGGAATATAGCACTTGCATCTATTAGTAACTCTTGGTGTGGAACATTTTCAAAAGTGCTTTTTAAAGACTTTGTAGAATGCATCTATGGGTTTCCCTTTATCTGCATGACTATTTTCCACCTCAAAGCACTCTAATAAATTAGTAATTTCCACTTGTGAGGCCAAACTTCATTACCTACCTCCTTATAATGCTAGTTTTAGGCGTGCAATGTGGAGTGCCAAGGTCCTGAGGGCATGACTTTGAGTCTTCAACAAAGTTCCCTTTTGAATTAAGACTAGAAACAAGGTCACCAGTAACAGAAGAAGAAGGGATCTGATTGGGTCTCAGCCCTGAAGACGTGGCACATATTTTACTGCATCATGTTGATTTCAGTGCAAGAGTAAGAAGGTTTCAGTACTTAGATCACCACTCTCTCATTGTTAGTGAATTTAGGGTGCGTTGAACTCTGGTGGTGTCCCACCAGGTCTGGCAGCCATATATTTGCCCCCTTCCGCTTTTTCTCTTGAATGACTTGAAGAAAATACAGGGGAAGTCTTGGCTTATGGAAGGAAAATGAACCAGAGTAGATCTTATTGCCCTCAGTCTCCCACCCATAAAACTGCTCCAAGAGATAAAGGGGGTAACCATGAGGCTAAGCAGCCAGAGGCTCAGGGAAAAGCAGCTTGATTCGTTGGGTATACACCTAGGGAACTTCTAGTTTTCCATGATTCAGTTTGGAATATAACATTTTTGGGTTCGAAGTGGGTCTTCCAGTGACAGCCACTTGAAATGGGCTTTTCAGTAATTCTGTTGTTTTAAAATCTCAATAACAGCCCCACAGTAGGCATGCCATTCTTCTTAGAGTTATTTATTTCCCCCACAAACTCTCCTAGAGGGTAATTTAAAGGCTTCTATTCTTCAGCTAGAAAAGATGATGTCCTTTTGTCACAGAAAAATCCTAAGCCTTTCTTTTGCATACCCTGCAGCAGAAGTTTTCATACACAAATGGGACTGATTCTGAGCGACAATGTTTAGTGACAGAATGACAAACAATGCTCTGTTACTCCCCCCCCCCCTTTTCCTGGATCTTTGGCATCACAGATGTTTTAAACTCATCCTGTCTTAGCCTTGATAGTATTATCCAAAGCCTAAAAACATTTACTGCTGATGAGTCTAAGACATTTAAAATACAGAGCTTTGTTCCAAATATTAAGTAGGAGGAATTGGTGGGGGAGGAGGGGCCCCATGTGTCAAAATGTTAAGCCGCTGCTGATAAGTCAGTGGTAAGTACTTGGACAGAAACAGACAGGTGGGCCCTGGTTGCTCAGAGGAGCATTTAGTCTGTATATGCCCACCAGGAGGCGAAGCTGAAGACCCACATAGATAGGTAAGCCCCTAAGACAGGGACTGAGGAGTTCCAAATGCATCCATTTCCAAGAGTAGCTTTTGACAATTTAAATCTCTCTTC
The DNA here is from genome assembly GCA_028551405.1 of Uromys caudimaculatus. Taxonomy (NCBI): domain Eukaryota; kingdom Metazoa; phylum Chordata; class Mammalia; order Rodentia; family Muridae; genus Uromys; species Uromys caudimaculatus. The sequence continues at coordinate 99,165,541 of CM052700.1, forward strand.
CTTAAGTCTGAGTTGGATGCTAGAATTTCAGGTGGAGCTAAGATTCTAGCAAGTTCAAAGGGAACAATCCTGCTCTTGCATTATGAGCAAGGCTCCCTGATGATTTGAATCAGTGACTCTGATTTTACTTTCTTTTACAGAAAAGAGCCTTCCAGGAATACTTAACACCAATTTAGTCCATAGGGAAACCTGCTTTCTGTAGAATTTTGAGCGAACTAATCCCTTACCCATGGGAGTTCATATATTTTCTCAGATCATATAACAGACAAGTTTCCCAAGCTAGGTATGAGTCATCAAGGGAAAGCTGGAGATGCTAAGTATGATAAAGAAACATGTTTGGGGAACATAGCAGCACCTAAAGGCTCCTCAGTAAGCTTGATTTACCTTCTATTTCAGAGTGACTGAGACAGCTCTCTTGCAGAAGAGAACATTTTTCAAAAGTAAGACTCAATCGTGTATGATCAGTAATATTATCACAGGCAGATCTTTTCACCTTAGAAATGCTCTCCTTGTAGAGTGCCTAACGAAGCAAGTACTGAAGCCTGCCCTGATTTACTGTGCCAAGAAGATACAGGCTGAACATGTTCTTCCTTCCTCATTTAATCTACAAGATGACTGGATCTATGGATTAAGGACCTCATTTATAAGAGGTCTCAAGGGCAGCATTTTATAAATCCCCAGAGAAGGACATGAAATAGCCTAGCCCTAGGTACAATATATGTGCTCCACGTTTACAAGGTCTTCCTTCATTGACAAATTACCTTAGAAAGTTAATTTTAAAAGGATGCTGAATAAACACGTCTTGGTAATCATAGAATGTCTTCAACGATTACTACTCAATACCTACATAGCAGACACAATGTACTCTTGTGTTATTGATAACAGATATGGGATACACAGTGTCTATGGCTTGGTGGAAAACATTTCTTATTGAACAATTTTATGTAAACAGCTGCCATTGTGATGTTTTGCTTCAACAGCGCTATGAAGTGCAATGATCTGGTCTGAGACTATCAGATGTGAATCTCCAGGAAAAAGTGTTTTCAAGAGGCTTGCCACAAACTGGATTTAAGGTACTGGTATTAATTCAACAAGATGCTGAATAACTGTTTAATATTTTCTTACAAATCAGTGATATAAAACCACCAAGAGCATTTAGATCCAACTGAAGGGGGAAAATGAAACTATTTCTACTTAGGAACCATAGATAAAATATTTGATGCAATACATTGAGTTTTCAGAAAGAGGCCATGAGACTTACATATCAGGAAGCTGATTCTAGGGGTGATGTCTAGCTGGCAGATACTGTATGTATGATATGCAAGCTTAAAGTATGATCTTACAGATGTTGAAGATTGTTTAAATATTCAAATTAATGGTCAGTGAAGTAGCCAAAGTTAGAGACATTGTATGCCTCTACAGGCCCTTGTTTTATAGCAGTCAGAAAGCACAAATAAAACACCAGCCATTGAGTACTGTGGTCTAAGTTCCAGTGACTTAGTGAATCAAGGATAGGATAGACACTTGTGCACTCTCTACACAAGGCACTATGTTTTAGAGTATATTTCTGGTCTCTTCTATATGATTCTTGCTTAACTTTAAAATTTTTGTGTTTTAGAAGTAATAAGCTGATTGCTTATATAGCAATGAGTGTTTCTCACACATGAACACTTCTGTAATTTTTTGAGAACAAGACACTTGGCATGGTTGTTATAGTTTGTTCTAATTATGTAATGGCCGTGGGGATAGGGGCAGGGTAACTAAGAACTGGAGTCCTTGTTTATAGAATGAACTAAAAAGCTAGAAGGCCATCTTGAACCATGATTCACACCTTCACATTGCTTGACTACCCCTGAGAATATTCTATAAGGTGTCTATGCATTTTGTCCCAGAGTTGACTAACAGTCATACATGATAGAATGAAAACGGAGAAGGACTAGACATTGAAGGTGAGAGTGGTAGGTCAGCTGCTCGGGTTCTGAGAATAGTGATGCTAGACGATTCTATGTCATCACATTGCTATCAGTGTCTGCTGGGCAATGTCAGAGAGGAAGTAAGGAAGGAGAACTACTAAGGTGTAAGAAATCAGCTTGCTTTTAGGCCTAAACTGCAATTTTTCTTTTCAAATTCCCACTCTTTCCATTCAGGTATTATCTACTGACTAAATAAAAGTAATATCTATTATGTGACTATCAAGAGGTATGTAGTTGGAATCAAGAAAATTCTACTTAGGCAGAAAATGAATACTGTTTCCCAAGTCATGCCATTAAATATTGTATCTCATTCCCTCTACTTTTATGGACTCATCAATCTTGTATAAACCATGGATTCTAAGTACCCTTTATTCTCAACTAACCATCAATGAATAAGAATAAAATTCTTACTCTGAAGCAGAGGATAACCTTGACTTGTCACAGAAAGTACTTCAACAATTGCTTGTCCCCGGGTCCTAAGAACATCAACAATTAACATTTTTAACAACTGTCTAAAACCCAGCCGATACTAAAACTGCATAAACTAAGACACCATAATCTATGTATTGATAGGAGGAAACCAGTTTTTCTTTCTCATCTCTCAATTTTAAAATGCTTTCCAATCCTTAATGGTGAATAAGCATTCACTCATGCCCAATTACTCAAATGATTTTTTGGTTTTAGATTTTTTTGTATTGTCACCAGGTGATATCCACTGTAAGTTCTGAAACTATAGTTGTTAATTGAAATATTACCCCTTCTTGACAATTTTTTGACCCTAATTGTGTCTAATTTGGGGTGTGGTCACTATACCCAGGCTGTAAGCACAATGGACTCTTTCTCCATTGGACAAGCCAGTTTTGTCTATGATTACTTATTGATATTCAGCTCTGTGTGATTATAGTTAGTCGCTTACAACTTGACAGTTACAGGAGATATTTCCAAAATCCCTCTAGAAAACATGATGCTTGTCTCATAAGAGTTCTAAAACTTGTGCTAGGCTAGAAGTGGTACTTGTTATCGAGGTCACACTTGTGTCTTTAAAATTCTCTATATATGTTAATATAAGTTCTTTAAAAGTTTTCAAACTTTTATTTACTTTGCTTTATGTGTATTGGTGTTTTATCTACATGTATGTCTATGTACTATGTATATGAGGTGTTCTCTGAGGCCAGAAGAGGTCATCAGATCTTCTGGAACAATGGAGCTACAATTACAGATAGTTATCTTGTGGGTGCTGGAAACTGAACCCAGGTCTTCTAAAAGGACAGCACATGCTCTTAGCTGCAGAGCCACTTCTCTGGCCCTAGATTATTCACAAATATTCTTTAAAAACATCTCATGCTGCTACTTTATTTTACTATGACTACTTAGACGTGGCTCTGTTTGAAATATGAGAGTAAAATTTTTTTCATATATTATGTTTTATTCCTTATAGAATTTTTAATTGATAGTTGCTTATAAGCTGGAGCTATAAAGTAAATGTAACATATGAATTAAAAGAAAAGCATTGAATTAAAAGATAAACAATAAAATAAAAATGAATTTAAACCATGGTTATATCATTTTATCAGCTGGAAAGAGAATAGAAGAGAAACATACCCACAGAGACAGATAGATAAACAAATATCATAGATAGATAGATAGATAGATAGATAGATAGATAGATAGATAGATAGATAGATAGATGACAATATATAGTATGTTTGGGAAGAAATTCTGGACAGGGCCCCTGTTTAGGAACATTGGATGCCCCGGTGGAGGTGTTGCTCACAACCTATAAAACACCCCTGAGAAACAGCCTCTACATCAATGTCAAAGTACGCAGAAGGTCTGAGAAAAGAAATGAGCCATTCCTGTTTTGTGCCCCTGTGCTAAGCTTCCAAAAACTCAGCATGGCTCTCATACTAAACTCAAGTTCTAAACTGCTCACATGCATCCCAGAAGCCCACTGCATGTACCTCTTAGGGAAAATATGTACCGAAAACAGAATAGCTGTGAAAATGTGTCCATGTCCTTTCCTTTGCTTACCTTCTCCCCTGTGTAGTGGCACTGCAAATTCTTTAGAAACCTGAAGGTACAGAGGAAAAGAATGCACTCAAAATAGTCTGGGTGTGTTGTGACAGGGTAGAGGAGAGAATTGAAATGTTTGGCAGGATAGTCACTGAGGTTAAGGTTCAGAATCAAATACCCTAAACCAGTGTGCCCAGTTTCTCTACAAAAGGAACTGCAATGAACCATAAAAATTAATCCAAATGCTTTATTAAAGATATATATAGCACCTTCCATGCCTGTTTCACAAGGCACGGCACTACCAGGGAGACAGCATATTTTAAGACCTTCTATGTGACTGTGTATAAACATAAAGAGTATTTGTTTAGCTTTCAGGCAAAAGTGGTTTCCTAACATAGATAATTCATTGCAGTACAATCCCAAGCAGCATGTATTAGAAGACTGTTTAGGGGTAGATATCAAGTCATCACTCACCTCCTAAATCTTATGTCCATCATCAATGCTTATGTGTTACCTCAATACTGACTGCCTCAGCTCACTTAAAATAACCCTTCAAACATTCCTATTGTGTGTACGTATCTGAGAAGTGAGGTGAACTTTAAATGGTGAACTTCAGCTTCTCACAAAAAGGCTAAATGTTATACACAGTTTTCTCTTGTTACAAAACTGTGAACAGGGTGGGTATATACCCAGCCACATCTTAGGAGGCCAGTTTCTTGTAACTATGTCACACAGGATATCACAGTATTCCACACAGCCCATATTTACAGTAATGCTCTCTTTGCCAATACATACACACACACACACACACACACACACACACACACACACACACCACTGTGTGCACATTCTATAGGTTCAACTTTTGTCAGAGATTCAAATTTGTGTTTAGTATTTATGCAGCAAGGAGGTTAAACACTTATTAATTTGGTCTATTTGTTTTCCAAAATATGTGCTTTATGCATGCTAAACAGAAAATTACCTGAATCATAATTTGAATTCTTCCATAGGACATGACCTTAGATAAACCATTTAATTCATCTATGTTTCATTTTCCTTATCTACAGTAAAGCCATGTGGCGATTTTGTATTCTAAGGGATTTCAGATGACTGAGATATTTTGTTACGTCTCTGTGCTGAGATAAGCATAAACATGTATTTAAAGGCAGACACTGTCTGTTATGTTCTTGTGACTATTTTTATCATTGTTATGTTATCTGAAATGATTCCATTTACCAAATCTGGTAGGCAGAATAGTGCCCCCTCATGGACCTTCTCATTTTTAATCCCTGGAAACTGTGACTATGTTATCATACATGGCACTCCAATAAATTAAGCATCAAATAAAGTCTGTTAACCTGTTAACTGTAAAGCAGATAAATTATTTGTATTGGCTCAATATAATCAGAGGTGTCATTAAAATTAAGTATTCAGATTAATATCTGAGTTTCATTGAAGTGATGTGAGAAAGACTAGTCATTGATAGTCTGAAGAAGCTATCAGCTCAAAACAGCATATAATTCTTCTAGCTAGGAATATAGGAATACAAATGTTCTCTTGAAAACCTGACTTTAGCCCTATGAGGTTCATTTCTGACTTAATGATTGTGAACTTCAGATCAGAAGTATGTAGAGTTTAGAATCCCCCCCAAAATGATTTAGTAATATTAAACCGTTGAGCCAGGTTTGCAGGTAGATGCCTTAATTCACTTAGAGCATGATTGTGCTAAGCACTGTTCTTAAATGTCTAAGTCAAGTATAGTAATGACAACAGACCTTCCAGGAGAGTTAGAGGGGCAGTGAACCTTTGGAAAAGTGGTCCATTGTCAGTAAACATTCAGCACTAGGGACAGTGCAGACATTAGCTCAAGTTTGGGGTCAGTACCTTGGATAGAGGACACTCAGGGTCCATAGGTCCAGAGGGTGGATTTCTCTGTGTGTCAGCCTCTCATAAGACCTCTGAAATTTAGGGAGTGATTTTGCCAATTGTAAATCAACAACAAAACAATATTTTTAAAAGGCATTTGTCGTGAAGTAGCTCTTTGGTCCTTTTTAAGTTCCCTCATCTGAGCTTTGCTAAACCGCATAGGAGCCATGGTGCTAGATTGTCTTTGACCTAAATATGCATATGGTACGTAGCTTCTGTGAACTTTTCAAGTCTGAACTACCTTTTCCAGGTTTCTCTGACTGCCAACTCATTGCCTTGAACAATGTCATCCTTCCTCATCCTGTCGTTATACACCAGCAATAATGCTGACTTAAAACACATACTGAGCTCACTCGGTGGAAGGTAAGACTGAATTCACCAGCATGAGTTACTCATTCTTTCACCTATCAAATTGTGTTTATTGAGTGTCTACGCTAAGCTATGTATGGCCTATATGATAGAGATACAGGTAAACCAGGTCAGAGTGTGTTTCCATGGGCCTGTTCTAGAAAGAGGAAAGCAGAAAGAAAGTCATAAGGATAGCAGTGAACCATATGGTAACATAAACTTCACAAGCAAACGAAGAAGTTAGCAAAAATGATATATAATGCTATTTGTTAAATATCCATAGTTCACTCATTGGTGCAATGGGACAGGACTATGTGATCAGGTCTGTTTCTGAGCCATGAGTAGTACTGATGGGATTCTATGCTAAATAATTCATTACCAGTTTGAGAACCTTCTAGGCTCTTCTTTCCCTCTGATTTCACAACAGTATTTGGGATGCCAGCAGTCCAATTCTAGATCACTGGGTGATTTCTGCTAACCACTGTGGATATGTAGTGAGAACATGGGATAAAACTTTCTATTTATGCCAGAAATAGTTTTTATAGCTTATCCTCTTCTGATTTATAAAAGATAATCAGGAAAGCTTGATACCCAGAATCTGGAGTAGATGTAAAAACTAGATGACATGATGAATAAACAAGGGCAAATTATGTTGGAAGAATATTTATGATAAAAAAAGAGAGAAGTTAAAGGCTTTGGCTGGCAGCATGCATGTCCCAAGATAGTGCCAAGCAACTGTGAACCAAATTGGATGTAGGCATAGCTCCAAATAAAGCTAGTAGTTTATACCCCCATTTCCTACCTAACATTTTCTATTTCTTTATATGATAGTGGTTTAAAATATGATACAGGTTAGAACCAGCATCAAAACTCTTACCTTGATGTGCAGATCAGAGCCTAAATTATTTCTTTCTCTAGAATGATTATTTTAGGCATAGTCATTTGTCACCATATTTCTACTGTAATCAAAGTTATCATTTGTGTGTGTTTGTGTATATGATTTTTATGTACATGTTTATGCTCATATTTGTATGTGAATGTGGACATGTACTTTTCATATAGTATATATGAAGATGAAGAAACACACTTGGTTGTTGGTCCTTCTATTCCATCTTGTTTGAGACAGTCGCTCTTTGTCGTTTGCTGTATACAACAAACAACTGCATACAGCCATCCAGCTGCCCTGTGAGCTTTTGAGACTTGTCCTATTTCTGCCTCCGATCTTGGCATAGAAGCACTGGGATACAACACATGTGTTATTTTGGATCCTGTGGACTCAAACAAGTACAGAAAATTCATTACCCATTGAGCTATTTCCCCTACACAGAGTTCTCATAATTTTACATCAAGACAATAGTTAGAAGACCATATCAGCTTATGTTTCATTGAAACAACAAACATTTATTAAGCAACCATAATATTCCTTATCATAGAAAAATACTTAAAGTAGAACATTAAGCAAAATAAATTACAATGTTAAGTAATAACCAGACAATTTTATTGGAGAATTAGAACTATGGTAGTGGAATGGAATAAAAGTCAGCTTGCACTAAAATTATAAAATAAAGGTATTTAAATCTGACTGAAAATTCAAGACTAGGTTGCCTAAAGTTTGAGTTAACATTAAGCAGATGAGTAGAAATTAGCCAGGTGAACAGTAAAATGAAAGGTTAATAGCCAGTCAAATGGTCTGTGGTAAGAGAGAACACAGCTAGTAGAAAACGTAATGCAAGTGGAGTAGGCAGACTCATAATCTTCACATTAGGGGACATCGGGCAGGCATGGACGAGGAGAGTCAATGAAAGTAGTAGCAATTATGGATGATTCAAGTGAGGTTCATGAAGGACTGCAATAAAGCATATTTCAAAAACTGCATTCTTGCCACAGAGGAGATGATTAGGAAGAGGTCAAAAAAACAAGGGAGACATGAACATGGCTAAAGCCAAAGTCAAATAATAAACAGAGACGGCTCTGGCTATGGGCGCAAAGGTGAAAATTAGATGACAATTTCAAAAGAAGTGATGGAGGGTATTTATAAATCTGATGAATAAAGGATATGATTGGCAAAAGAGATTCTAAGGATGGTATCCTACAGTGGTGTTGCCCCTCACGAAAACCAGAAACACTGGAAGAGAACAAAGCTCTCAGGGGGAGGTAGAATGTTGAAAGCATTGAATCTGAAGGAACTTTGAGACAAACAAGAAGGGCTGACAAGGAGACAGTTGAAAATACAGATCTGGAACTCAAAATAAAGGTCTAAGCTAGATATATAACCTTGTGAGTCATTTGCTCCTAGGTGGTAATTGAAGCTGTGGGCAAGGCTGAGGCTGCCTAGGGAGAAAGCACAGCTAAAGAGGAACATGAGCTGGAAGCTTGAATGGAAGACCAACAGGGCAAACAGGGAGGGCACAGCAGGTGCAAGCTGGGACTGCAGTCTGATCAAGATCAAGGCACATGTCATAGATTCTGGCTTTGCCTCTACCACAGTTTTAAAGAGTGTGTATACCAGGATACAGATCTCTAAAAGAGACTTCACTCTGTTAACTAGCATTTCAGATTTTCTGAAGTTTCTGAACAGTGTTCTTCTTCCAGCCTAGATACTTTTCTCTTACCATTTTGTTGTCCCAATATTAAGTGTTTTTTAGTCAAAGCTTTATTCCATTGAAACTGACTTAAAATACTGAATTCTCTTGCATAGGACTAGGATTTGATCCCTAGCACCCTTAGGATGCCTTGTACCAATCTCTAACTTCAGGCCCAAGGGATCTGATGTCCTCTTCTGGCCTCCAGGACACTGCATTCATGTAGTACAAACATACATATGCAGACAATATACTCAGACACACAAAAGAATAAAATAATTTTAAAAGATTCATTGTGGCTGGGCAATGGTGGTGCACGCCTTTAATCCCAGCACTTGGGAGGCAGAGGCAGGTGGATTTCTGAGTTGGAGGCCAGCCTGGTCTACAGAGTGAGTTCCAGGACAGCCAGGGCTACACAGAGAAACCCTGTCTCGAAAAACCAAAAAAACCCAAAAAACAAAACAAAACAAAAAACCAAAAACCAAAAAAAAAACCCAAAAAAAAAAAAAAAAAAAAAAAAAAAAGAAGAAGATTCATTGCATTACATGGGGCAAGCTTGAAATGTGCTCAGATGTAACCTTATGCTTTAGGGCTAAGGCAAAGCCATAGTAGCCTACTTAGCCAAAAGCCAAACTTTCAGCACCATCCTGACAGTTGATATATTCTTAGGAAGAAAAGCAGACCAGCAAAGAGTTTGTCTTCTGTGCTTCACTTCAAAACTAGATGTTATAAAAAGACCATATGCCATGTTTTATGGTAATTCATCAGGAAATTATAAAAAGTCTTTTGTCTTATTTTACATAGAACCTTCTAGACTTTGTTATTCAATTTCTAATCATAGGCAGCTGCACCTAATAAGAACTAAGGAATTGTTGAAAGTAAGCAAGCACATAGCTAAGTGGATGGTTGACTAGAGTCTTGGCAGCGACATTATTGAAACAGAATGACAGAAAAGGAAAACTCTAGAAAGCCAAGAAGCAGAACCACCTCAGGTCATAACCACAGCCTTTCTTAGCTTGCAGTCCCTCCAAGATCTTTTCTATGTTTCAGTTGTTCAAATAATTCTTAGGTTGGCTAATGCGAAGTTCCCTTTTTAATGTACTCATTTAATATTAATTTATTAAGGTTGTCAACTCCAGTCTCTTGAAATGAACATCTTTGAACCTCTCATTTCCATGTGAGCTCAATAACAACATGAACATAAACCAACCATGGCATTACCTAGTAATCATTTGTACCAGAAGACATTATCTGAAAGTACATTTAGAATAAGTGTATCACCTTGCTATGGCTTCTGTAACATGGTCCCACAAACTGAGTGTCCTGAAGACCAGGAAAATACAGCTCCAAGTTCTGAAGAACTGTAAAATACCAACAGCAAAAGGTTGGCAGATTTTCTTCCTTCCATGACATGAGAAACTCATTCTCAGCTTTTCTTGGGTGGTAGGGAGGTGGTGGTCTTGATGCTTTTATGCTGTTCCCTCTGTAGTAGAAACTTTCCACAAATCTATTTTTTGTAACTTTTATCAGTCATAATGGACTAGTGTCCATCTTAAGCTTTTCTTTTGAAGTTGGCAAATACACGACCTCCAAAATCTCAATATTCTGAGGTTCTGAGTGCTAAATCTTCAGTATATGAACTAGGATCTATGGAGGCACACTTTAAACTATGATGCATTTGTTAGACCTTCCATTGCTGTAAAGAGACACCATGACCAAGGCAACTCTTATAAAAGACAATATTTTATTAGGGCTGGCTTACTGGTTCTGAGATTCAGTCCATTATCATCATGTGTGTGTGTGGGGGGGGGGGGGGACATGACAACATCCAGGCACTGGAGGAGCTGAGAGTTCTACATCTTCTTTCAAAGATGAACAGGTGAAGACTGACATCCTCAGGCAACTAAGAGGAGGCTCTCTGAAAGCCCACCCCCACAGTGGCACACTTCTTCCAACCAGGCCACACCTTCTAATAACGCCACTCCCTGGGCCAAGCATAGTCAAGCAAGCACACATGATAATTGATATCTGTGCAAAATAATACACAAACACACTAATTAATATAATATTTTGCATCTACCATTAAGGCTGACCAACAGCATACTTTAAGCACTTAAAACCATTATTATTGATGCATTGCCTTAAGTTCACTTGCCTTGTCCTCCTTGGCAATGTTTAATAATTGATGAACAGCTACTGAATTTACACAAAGCTTACCAGAATGAGCCTGGCATTCTGAGTTTTCTCTTCCTCTAATTCCTTTGTAATATTCTTGAAAACATGAACTGTCGGTTGATGATCTTAGTACGCTTGATTTACAGCATTGTGCTTTGTATATAATTTCTCATTTAAAAGAATATTTTGAGGTGAACTGCACTGAAAGCCTAGCTGAGATTGCACAGTTCCTCAGTGTCAGTAGAATCGTGTGGCATTAATTGACTCACATAGGAGATTGCCCAAGTCTCATTCACCAAGTTCTAATTAAGTAAACTAATGAAAAATTGACAAATGGTGGCTCAATTAGGTCCATTTAATCTATCTTGTTCTCTGGACATTCATTGGTCTTGCATTGCCCAAGTAATATAATGAGCTGGGATGGATTAGGGCACTGATTTAATCCCTATAAAATGAATGCATGGATTTGCTGGTTCAGCTCTCTACAAGAGTCTGGTAGGTAGCATTTTATACTCAGATAACAAGAGAGGCACAATTATAGTTAGTAATCTCTGGTCAAATGTTCCTCAAAAATCACATGCTATTATGTAAATAAGTAGAACGTACTTTATGTATTGTTCAGTAATTTCTGTATACATTCTGATGTCAATTTTGCTGTCAAGGTTATATCCTTTCCTTTCCTGTTTTGAAATTGGGAGACTCATGCACCCCAGACTGGCTTCATATTTACCACAAAACTGAGTACCACCTCCATCTTCTGATCTTCTTGCCTCCATCTTCTGAGTGCTGCATTGACAATCGTGTGAAAACTTACCCAGAATTCGAATATTCTGAGAAATCTAGGAAATCACTCTATCAATGGTGATTCTGCTCATTCATATGATTTTGGAAGACTTCTCTGATCATACATTCTAAAGTCACCTGCTCACTTCATTCAATTTCTATCACAAGTTCCTTTTAGAAGTGATGCTTTTAATGCTAATTACTATTAAAATAAATAGTTCTTTACATGAGTTTTACTATTTATTGATCTGTTTCCTAACCCTGATTGAATATGAGCTTGACCAGAGTGCTGGCATTTAGTCATTCCTTCTTACTGGTTTCTTTCCTTCTTACTGGTTTCTTGCCCACCAGGGACTGAGAATAAGAAGAAAACAGGTAATATTATAGAAGTATGACTCTGAATGACTACTCACATGACCCATCAGATCTCTGACCTCACTTCTTGTCAATCTTTGCTCTGGTCATGTCACTTAAACCTTCCTGCCTGAAAGCTTTAGTACATCTTTTTTCTCTTTCCTTCTGTATGCTTCACAGCTTCATTTATTTCTGGAATCTTCTCAAAAGTTTCATAATGCTTTGCTGTGTTTGGTTGTACTCCATTGACTCTGAAAAAGGCAGAGTGGATATCCATCCATTTGTTATCCTAGATGACTCAGGATACCAGTCATAAAACCTTTGAGATCTAGGCATTCATGCTCTGAGCTGCATGTAATGTTGTCTGCCCTTAGCTTACAACTTATAAACGCCACTCCACTGGAAACTACTCCATGGGAGGAGAATCTTCATCCAATTTCACATGGGCAATGGAAAGGTTGACCAGCTCCAGAGTTATAGCTAGAGTTTGCTGAAGATCTTGCTGCTAGTCAGTCTCAATTTAACCTTTCCCGCTACCAAACTTACTTTATTCTTTCTCTCACTCATATATTGGTGCTTAGTGAACCTACCTCTACACAAATCTTGACTATACAATATGTGCTCCTGGTAGTGTATGATAGTGCACAAGCTGAGATTTAGGTTGTGTTAAAGCTCAGAGGATAGGGACTATATAATTGGTCCACTCTTTTGTGTTATTAAGTGCCTTCAGTCTAAAATGATGCCTGGAAGGTATTCAATTAACATTTGTTGAACAGGTAAATGAATAAGAGGGCAGACAGCTCTCTTACAAGTTAATTGAAGACATGGAATAATTCTACATATTTTTACTTAAAGACAATACAGAGCAGTTTTCTGGAGATTATGCAATTCCTTTGAAGAAGGAATGCTAGTATACCAAGAATAAGCTCCATGAATAATTTATTTTGAAATTTCAATTTCTAGCTTTGGTATGATCCCACAGATACTCAGAGTTACTGCACTGTGATACCATTGCTCAATTGACCTTCCTAGAAACAATATGGAGAAGTCACATGAGCCATTCTTTCTTTTCTAAATAAAGAAACTGAATATTAGACAGTTAACATGACTCCTCTGAGGGTACTTGTTATAACATGGCAGAATGCACAAACAAAATCAGATCTTCTCTATTGGTATGGTCATGTTCATAGACATTTTTTTCACTAAAAACATTCACTAATAACAACCTCAGCTTCCAATGGTTATATCCAAATTCATATCACTATTATGTTTTACATACAGATTTTTGGATTGTTCAGATATCATTTAAAATTTGGTTTCTTTAATTAAGAAACAATACATTTTTCTTTGATTAAGACCCAGAAGTTCCTCTATGATCTGGAAATAAATGGAAAATTTAATAAACAGAAAGTATTGCTTTTAAGATTCATCTGTGAACCTCTTAATAAACACTGCAGGAAACCTTAATCATTGTGCCCCAGGTCTCAAGAAATCTTCCCTCTGAGAGTTAATGATTGGTCCTGTTACTATAGAGATGTCAATGTGACTTGCCGATACAACTTTCTCATGCGATGCCTGAATTTCACTAGAAGATACGTGCAAAATATTTACTATTCCAAAAATACATTTTACATTATATAAAGATTTGTCTTTAAGCATCTATGCATAGGCAGAAAAGAGAAATTTAACTTATAATGGTAACTGATTTGTTTTTTAAATGCACATTAAGCTTAATACTTCACTCACTTCAATATCATGGCCAAAAAGGCTGAGAGTGATTAATGATATTCAGATGCTAAGTATTTTAGAGATAATTATTTTCAGGGAATGAGCAATGCCATGATTGTAACACCCTATGAAATTACATATCTGAGTTTATCTGCTGTGCTGAACATCACTGAATAGTGGTCCTAGCGAGGTCCCATGGAGTTCCTGCTTCTGGTAGACAGCTCTCCATTATGGCCAAGGGACCAATGCAAGCTCAGATTGGTGAGTGATGGGACTGTCCCAGCCAGCGGAATTGACTCAGTCTCTGCATTCGCCAGACAGAGCCCTTTCCTGAGACTGTGATATGGAACAACCTTTGTTATACTCCTTCTACCCTCCTTTCAATTTAGATTCCAGAAATGACACCTTTGCAAACTTTGTAAAAGGATTGTCCTGCTTATGCCTGCTCTTTGCCCACAAAGTCACACATATCAGGGTGTACCTACTTCATCCAAAATGACATAAAGCCAAAGAGATCTACTGGGGAAATGTGACCAGCAAGAAGAGAATGGAGGGAACAGAGAGCAGGAGGAAGAGGAGAAAAAGGAGAAGGAGGACTAAGAATAATGAGTGCATAAAAATGCTATAGTCATATGCATTACTTTGTATGCTAACAGAATAAAAATCAGACTAGAGCCCGAAATTTCCTCTTGAAGGGAGAACAGAGATTCCTGAGACTCTGGAATCTCACGGTGTAAGACTCACAAGATTCCTTCCCAATGTTATATATAAGTGGAAAACAGTTTCTAGAGAAAGAAAATTTATCAGTGGGGCTGCCTGCAAGCTGAGCAGAGGGCCAGTAATGTACCTTTCATGACTGTTACCCATGTAGGGGTGGGATTTACCACTGTCTGTTCACCCACGTTCCCTTGAGTCACACCTTAGCTATGTTGCTGTAAGTATCCCCAGTGAACGCACTAACTAAGATAAACTTGGCTGGACTCGTTTCTTTGGTTGCTGGTGCCTTAGCTGTGGTATGCAGAATTTCATTCATTACTCCCTGGAGAAAAGCATGCTCCAGACCCATTTAAAATCATATGAGTATTTTTTCTTAAGCATGTCCAAAATATGGCAAACGGTACAGACTGCGGGCATTGCAAGAAGTCTACTCACTAGTTCTCTCCATGGAGGAAATGTAGCATGGCTTTGCCCCATGTGGGAAACCCTGGGTTCTAGCCCCATCATATACAAAAGAGTAGCTGCTCCTCATTGGTGCCTAGGCACATCTAGAAATGATTTTAAGGGAAACTCACTATTACCCATACTACCTTCATCTTATTACATGTAATGCATACTTTCCCAAATGTGGCAATGTTTTCTGGTTTTGAAATGATTAAAGTTGGAAAAAAATGTGGTTGAAATTCCCAGAAATTATTCTAATATATATAGCCAAATGGAGAAAAGTATAATTTTCCTGAGTTCAACAGGAACAAAATGAGATCAGACTTCAATCGATGAAACAAGATATGGCAGAATTATGACACTATAATCACTATAACAGTCTTAAGATAGCCATAGTTTCAAACAGCTGTCATTGGCCATGCTAGGAGGAGCAAACCACCATGTGTGTAACCATCTTAATCTACACAAAGCAGATACTTCTCACATGGAGCCAGTTCAATTACAAATTTCAAAATGCATTCTTAAACCATCTTCTCCTAGAAAACTTTTATGTTTATTCTCATATGTTATAAGGTCGCTACAAAGGGTCTTTGGAAGTCATTACAGTTTATTACATATTGTTATCAGAGGAACTGCATTGCAAGGAACCCAGGCTTCATAATGCATAATGTCCAACACCATGAGGGGTGGGGTTGATCACAGACTGAGTCCAAGTCCTCTTATCCTTAGCTCCAAGTGAGGTGCAAATTCAAGAGAGTCAAGGACGTCTACATCATAAAGTTGGCAGAATTTAAACTCTAATCTATTTCCTTTCTTCTTGATCTGATGAGAATATGACCCAAGTTTTATGGTCAGAAAAAAACTAAGATGATAAATATTTTTACTAGGTAGTAATAGTGGAAGTGTAAGCTATCACTTTTGTGATGTCATTGGTCATGCTTGCATATCAAGAAGACTATCCTTACCATGTTGTCAGCTGTTACTGAAGCTCGGAAAAAGCCTGTGTCTCCACAGAGCTCGAGGAAGGATCTACCTATTCAATAACTAGTATATGTGTGTGTATGAGGGGTGGTGGGTGTCCATGAAATCTAAGTGTCAATCAAGCTGTGTATTCTTTTTGTTTTGTCAATGGAAAATGAGAGTTCCATCTTTCAAGCATTCAACACTGAGAGATCGCTCCTACTCTGCTGAGAACCCTTACATCCATTGCTGTTTCTCACTCTCCCCAGGGAGGATGAACACACACCACTGCTCTCCTTCCCCATAATTTCCTCTGCATCCTGACTTCCAGATGACTAATTTCTCCTATTCCATCATAGGAACCACTAACCAATTACTTTACTCCATTAATTATCTTGCCTTTCTATTTCTTTTTGTCATATAGATCAACAATCTGTGTGTAGAAAACAGTTGTATATGAGAATCAATACTTTATTCATTCCTCAGAAATGTCAGGGAAAGCTCATAGCACCTGCTTGACAAAAGAGAGGAATCAGTTTCGCTGCTGCCACCTCAGTCTGCTCTTTTCTGGTGCTGGGATGGTCCTCCATGGCCCTGCTACATCACATCTTTACCTCACTAGGCACAGAAGCATCTTAATCTCACCTCATCCTGTCCTAACATTTATCCATGTTTCTCCTAGTCATTCTTTTGTCTGAACAGTTCATTCTGATAAATTTCCTCTTCCTCCCTTTTCTTTTTTATACCTCAGTACCTTTCTGTTTTATTTTTGTATTTTAAGAATTATGCATTCCTACTTTTCTTCCCACGGGACCTTTGTGGCAGTTGCCCTCGATATTCCTTAGACTGGTTTGTTGCATAAAAATTTCTAAAGAGTTGTTAGCGAGTCAGCGAGCCCTGTGATTTATGACTATTGTTCAGGCGGCAGCTTAGCTGGAAGAATTGAACAAAACACGAGCATCCCAAGGGAAACAAAAAGCTAATGTAAAATGCTGTAGACTTCTGGTTTCAAAAGAGATCTTTACAACAAGCTAGTCAAGCCTCAACACTTCATAGCAAAGGGCACTGCAGTTCTAAGATGGTAATACAGCTGTCAAAGGCCAAACCAGCATGGGTAGCAGGGTGAAAAATTGAAAACCAGACCTGACTCTCCTGCTTACCTTTTATGTTCCTTCCTCTATCCCTTTAATGATGGTCACTTCACCGATTCTTAAAGGTTTGGACTCAGCACAAGAACTATCACTCATTAATCTAGGGTTGCAGATTGCTTGCTGCGTCAAAGGGGTTATTCCACAGAAGGGAAGTTAATCTGTCAACATTACAGGAGCTCACACTTGCATTGTTTTCAGAACAAATTGCATCTTTGTTCTGCCTTCTAAATTATAGGGGAGTGAAAAATCTCTAAGCTCCTAATAAAGTTTTAAATAGATTGCATCAAGTAGCATGCTACCTTTGAATAAATGTACTATCCTAAACAGTCCCACTCTCCACCAACTGGCAAGTATTTGGAGATAGCACCAGATGGGAGTTAATGATGCTTAGGGCCCTTGCCCACCTCTAGGACCCTTGTTGCCTTCCCTTAATCTTTTACTGATTTTATGCTTAGAAAAGGGAAAATGAGCTCTGCCCTCGGGGATCCTCATAGCTACTTGGAAGTGATTTGATTGCCTTCATCAATATGTTGATTGTCTCCAGATTTTTGCCAAAGACAGAATTGTGTGAGAAAGGTGAAAGGGTTGAATGTGGAAGAACAAAGTGCTTCCCCATGAAATTTTATACGTCTCAGAAGGCTTGGGTCATGTTACTTCCATGAGAGTACCCTTCCTTGGATGAAATGTACATTCTCCACTTTAGTAAATTATGCAATCTATGGTTGATTCCTTAGCATTCCCCTCTGCAAAATTATCTGGGAACAGGATTAAGGGAAAGAGTTTCTGGAAGAGGAAAGGAAGTGTTTTTAATTGTAGACTTTAGACGTCCTTTTTGTACAAACACAGCAAATTCTGTGATAGTACCTCTTGTTTTCACTTACTTGCCCAAGACGTGCAGAACTGTATTTCATCAAGAGCAGAGCTAGAAAGGATTAGAGTTAGCTGATCTAATAAAGATTACCTATTGAAATTTGAATTTAAAGCTCTACTGTTTTGAATTATCTGTTTCAAATATTTGATGATAATGTATATGTGCTTTAAAAGTCTTTGTTTTTCAACTAAAATTCTTATTTAACTATGTTTCCTCCTAATTTTTTTATATAAACTCTGTTATTATAAAATAAACTGGAATCCACTGTCTCTGGAATTTTTAGGAATTTTGTGCTTTTAGGAGATGCTTCCTGCAATGAAAGAAAGGGTACTTTAGAAATGTCATGAAAGAGGCGGGGGAGGGGGAAGGGATGGGGGTTTCCAAACAGGAGACCTAGAAAGGGGGAAACATTGGAAATGTAAATAAAGTATCAAAAAAACAAACAAAAAAAAAAAACAAAAAAACAAAAACAAACAAACCAAAAAAAAAAAATTAGGAAAGAAAAAATTGGCTTAGAGAAACATTTTGGGTAAGTAGGACAATACTCATTTTGATGTAGTAGCTTTTGTTACTACATTCTTGATGTAGTAGCTTTTGTTACTACATTCTTGATGTAGTAGCTTATAAAAATGCAGCTACCCTTCCACCTTTTGTATTTGAACATCTTTAAAATAAATTGTCATAGCTCAAAAAAAAATAAAGTTCAAAACATCTATTAGTATGCCTTTAAAGTGAGTTCTATTTTATGAAGAAATGATGTCACTTGTTATCAATGTGAGAATTGAATTGCAGCTGTTAGAAATGCCTCTTTTACACTTGTCACTACGGTGGTGGAGCACACAGGAGCGAATCCCAGCATGTACTCTTGGAGGCGGACAAGAAAGGTACAACAGTTGGGTTTTAAGATTTAAGGGACTGAACTAATATAGTAGTTGTTTATATCCAGAAATGTATTTGTGATATAATGTAAGAGCAATCTTTTATATGAGGCTTAAAATGACTAAAATTTACTATATAAATAAAATAAACTAACCTAAATAATTCAAAAGAAATAATTGCTCTCATATAAAAACAACAAGATATGCATTTTTCATAGATTCCTGATGGGAAACAATTTATAGTGTACATATAAATTGCTAAACACAGTGCCTGACAAATAAATGTTAAATATCAATAGCTATTCTTTATTTTCATCTATTTTAGTGAGTTCTTCAAAACTCTTTATTACAAATTTGAATGAAGGATTAAAATGTAGTATATTTAACTATGAACAATAAGGAGACATGAGCTCAGATGAATGAATACAAGAAGTGATCTATCAAATATCATGAATAGCATTTGAACAAAAGGAGACAGATAAATAAGAATGTGCTGCTCATTATTGGCATATTCAGTACCAGGAACAGGCTATTTATAACAAAAAATGCTCTCGATAGCAAAGGAATTCTCAACGATTATAGTAAGTCAAGTGAGAAATAACAGTTGTGTGAGAAAAAATGTGACAGTTAATGAACTGAAATCTGTTATAGAACAAAAAGAAGAAATATCAGTAACAGATACATTTGATTTTATTTATATAAGATGTGCTAGAAGTCTTATGTGGAATTTTCTGGAAAAAAGCACACAGTATTTACCAAAGTGATGATTCTGATTTTCATTTTATAATGACATAAAACAGGGAGTCATTTTTTATGTTACGTTTCTAGACAGTTAGGAATGGAAGTATAAAGAAATACAGTATACGAAATAATCACAAACCAAGAAAGAGAGTACAAAGTTTAATGGATGAATTAGGAGTGGAGGCGTCTGAGAGGGGGATTTTCTATTAAAAAAAAAAAAAAAGAATCAAAAGAAAAGAATCACTTTTTTTTGTAAATTATGAATAAAAATAAAATAAAATTAATCCTCAAAATGTTCCTTCTCACTTATTTGTCCAATGTCAGAATTCAGTATTTAAGGTAAATTAATAGGCTGTCACATTGATTTGATGTTTCATAGAGTCAAAATTCCCATGGATTTATTTGATGGAATGAGAGAAAAGGACATGGAATATGGGAAGGAGGGGAATTCTGCTTTAATAATTATAGATATTATGATAAAACAATTTTATGAAAGTGAATTAAATAAGTATTGCAGAGTAAGCTATTTCTTTTTTTCCCAAATCTATATGATCATTAAGACTTTTACTTCCCAAGTTTTTCATCAGCCTCAAATACCTTGTATTCCTTCCAGTTGCAGTCAACAATTTTCTAGAGGTTTTTTAAAGTCTCTAGCACAGATGATCAACTCTATATAATATCACAGACAGCATGCTTTCAGGTCCTTGAACTTGCAAGAAAGAGAAAACAGTTTGTCAAAACAGGGGGCTCCACATTTCTCTAGTGAGTTGTAGTAATTTCTAACCCCAATAAGCCCATATAAAAACACAGTCTAATTATTATATTTATAAGCTATATGCCTAGATTGGGAAGATCTAGCACTATACTAACTTATTCCCCAGCTACGAGACACTTGGTTACTTGTAGTTTCTTTTGGCCATGTGGTTCTGCTCTGTTTTGGCTTTCTTTCTTCTTTTCTATCCTCTCTCCTTTCCTTCCCTTTCTCCTCTCCCTATCTGCCCCCACTCTTAAAGACCTCCTGTCCCACCTTTCCCCTCTGCTGCCCAATCACAGGCTCTAGCCTTTACTGACCAGTTAAAATGGAGAGAGGTTCACATGAAATCACTTGAATACATGATTGACTACTAGACAGGGGCAACCCCTCTTAAGAAAGCAGAATTAACATCAGAATTTTAAAAGCATCAGGACGACCCACAACATTAGTGGAATTTAAATGAAATGTTAAATTTTCCTGATCCATGTAGGCAGATCAACTGGTCTTGTTATTATGCAGGTCTTGTTTAGGCAATCATATTGTAAGATTTTGTTTGTGCATCTTCCCTGTCCCATCTATCAGGTATTATCTCACAGAAAACATCGTAGTCTTCAGGCTAGACACCAATCTGTCTGACCCCTCTTCCGTCATGCTCCTGAGCATTGGGAATAGTGGATGGATGATAGATGTATCAGCTGGGTTTGGGTACCCCTCACTCTTCTTCCTATGTTGATCATTTGTGCTAATTTGCAATGGTCTATCTTGGGGAAAAGATTCTCGGACAAGACATGAGAGCTAAACACATATGTGGATATAAAGATAAATTTCTACAAAGGTTAGAAATTACTTGGTTTAGGAAAATGGCAGTCTTCCACACATGTTCCTATGAGCACCATAAATAGACTCAGTAGTGCGCGGACACACACGTTAAGGAGGTCATATACCTGAGGAGTGTGGGACATGGGAAGAGTTCAGGGCTAGAAATGACGTATACCTAGGTGTGGGGTCAACGTGTGAGTCTAACTGACAGATTTCTTCAGGTACAACTCTCGATTATTTTTTTAAACTTATAGTCTATGCTAACACATTGCAAGGGTTAAGCACCTATAATCTAGCCATAGAGTCTCATAAAAGAAAGAATACAACAGAAGGCATTGAGGTGTATGCTGTATTTTAACTCAACTATATCTTAGCACGAGATCCCCAGCAACTTTAATATATAGGTAAAAGATAGGAAAAATCAATTAATATTGTTTATAGTTTCTTTGCATCAACAAAATGTTGCCCCGGAAATTGACCTTTCCTCAAGACAAACTTCTTTTATTGTCCTTGAATTATATATCTTGTTCATAACTATTTGACTTTTAAATCTTACATACTGAGGAAAAATATTTATCAACTTGAATACCTAGACTAGGTTTTTATTTCCTTAATTCTGTATTTCAAAATCCATTTCCAAAAATACCAATTATAAGATTTGCTGGCTAAAAAACAAAGCTCATTTTATTTACATATTGACCCTTGTAAGAACACAGCTTTTCTTCTTTTATGAGATCATAAAAGCATAATTGATGTAAAATGAACTCTACTGTATAAGCTAAAGTATATAATTTTGTAAGTTTTAATCTCTTTATAGATTTAAAAAAACATTATCACAATTAAGATGACATCTTCACTCTTCATCAAATATTTTCATGTTCCTTTGCAGTGTATTCCTATTCACCTCTGTACCCATCAAGTTGCTTTTTAATACTTCAATATTTCAATTTTTGTGTATATGGAGATATATAGTTTTATCTAATATATTTATGTGTTCTTTAAGACCATTTATAAGATAGTTTTATAATTAACTTCTGGGAATCAATTTTATAGATAACTCTCCTCTAAAAATGCTAATTTCACTTGCACTTTAAAGTGATATTTTCCCTAAATATAAAAACTTGGATTAACTGCACTTTACTTTCAGAGCGTTAAAAATGCTGAGTCTTTTTATTGAGGCTTCTAACAGAAAGTTTTCTTCATACCCCACCTTTGTCCTTGTGATTGTTATATATTATATATATATATATATATTATATATATACATATATATATATATTACTTATTTCAAGATATTTTCTTTGTGACGTCAAATGAATGAATATGGAGTGGCTTGTCTGTTGGTGTGCACATGTATTTTACTTGCTTTGTAATCCTCCTGTTGATCCTAAAACTTCTCGCTTGTGTAGTCTGATGAAGTTTTTAAAGTCAAAAATTCTCAGCCGTTATCTTTTAAAATATTTCATCAACTAAATTTCCTGTCCTTTCTTTTAAGGAATAGTTAGATGCTAAACTACTAGATAATGTATGCCATCATCATAGGCTCTATTTTAATTTTTTCCCTCTTTGTACTTCAACTAAGTAAATCTTTCTGTCCATGAATCTATACCTTCCAGATTCTTCCCAATATTTTTGTGCATGTGTGGCATGTCTGTCAAAGTGAGTCCTCACTATCATTCTGGGATTTCTTTCTTGTATTTTCTCGTGGTTTTGATTCCTGTTTGAATTCCCTATGTATTGCTGCATTTCATCATCTTCCTCTGCTTGAGGCTTGAACACATCAATCATGGTTATTTTAAAGTGCTTCTCTGGAATGTCGCTATCATCACCAACTTGGTACTGTTGGTTACTTTGTCTCTTGACCGTGTACTGCTTTGTGTTTGAATTTTCATTTACATTTACATTTTACATTTTAGCTAATTACTTGGCACAGACTGTAAGGCATTAGAACTGGAATAATTAGTATTTATGCCTGTTATTCACATGCTTCTTTTGTTAGACATTTGGAGTAGAGAGTTGAGTTTATTTGGGAAAATGTAAGGCTATTTTTGAAATTTCCTGTCATCCCTTTGATTTTATCATGTCATTAATGCAGAGATTAATGTATATGGGAGTGTTATGTTAGATGCATTCAACATAATTTATTACTCTTTTTCCCCAACACAATATTTTAACTCAACTTTAGATTTTTTTCCTTATCTATAATTCATAATCATAACTAACTTTTCTACTTTCTAGATAACTGGAAAACTACAGATATCTTCCTGTAATTAATTAATAATCTAATGCTTTCATTGTGGGAGAATGTGCTTTGCTTGATTTCCATCACTTGAAATTTATTAAGCCTTACTTTATGGCTAAGAATGTAATCTGTCTTAATCAATGTTCCAAAAAGGTTATGTGTGTGGTATTCTATCAGAAATATTTGACTGATAATGTATCATTTTCTTAATATCTTTGTTTCTGTCTTATATAAGCTATTGAAATAAACCATTGTTCCTAAATTTATTTATGAATATATTTATTTCTTCTTTTAGATCTTTTTACTAGATGCATTTGAAGGTTTTCTATTATGTGGATAAACATTTGAGTTGATATACTTTCTGTGTGAATTGATTAGCATAAAATACATTTTCTCCATCTAATTATTTATGAAATGTCATATTTATAGTTGCTTAAATTGATTTATATGTACATCTAACTATAAAGACTGACACATATTGGATAATACTGTGATAGCTGATAATGAAAGCACAACACACTCAGATCTGATCTTGCAGAAGACACTCTGTACAAGCAGCCTACATGGCAAACTGCAAGCCTCCACCAGTCTTTCCTTCTTGCTCCAGAGAGCCTGGCTCTTCTTCACCTACAGAGCTTGGGATGCTCCCACATTCACAGGGCTTGTTGCAAAGAACCTTTTCCTGCAGCTTCAATTAAATCAATCAGCACCTCTTTTGGAGCGATGACCCTCTTATCAAGCTCAGTTCTCATGTCAAGAGCATGTGGACACCTCTCAGTAGTAGAACAAATTTCTGATGCACAGGCTCTCATATACCATGTTCTAAAGCTTCCCACCCCCAGTTATAATTGCAGCTGTGAATTACTCTCTACAATTATTTATTCAAGTTTGTCTCCTCTTCTAAAATTTGGTTGTTCATTTCTAGTTACACTTTTATTTATTCAGTGTTTACCACTATGGGCTCTGGCACAATATAGGCCCTCAATATATACCCATTTAGTAAGTGATACCATTTCTTAGATACTGAAAGCAAATTCCACTCAAATCTGGCTTGATGGACCAAGAGGTTTAAAGATTTATTTTCAGGAATATGAGGGATCTTATGTATTGAGATCCAAATATCACTGTTTGGATCTCAAATTCTTTTACTGCTTCTCTAAGGCAGGATGAGAATGTATTTCTGTTTATACCAAGTGTTTTGACATATAAAGTATTCCAGATGATTGGGCATGGCTAAACGCAATAGACAAAGCTGTTACTTTGAGTCTGCTCCATGTCCGACCCTTCAGGAAAACGTCAAGTCTCTCAGTTGTGCAGAGTAAAGTCTTGTTCATCAGTACCCTTCCTAGATCGGCAAAAATGGAGAAAATGCAGACCTGCCTAAAGTGTAAGCCTCCAGACACCGTTTCCTTTTTATTTCTTTCATCTACTTTCCCTCATTGTAATTGAAAGGAGCTAAAACCCATTTTGTGATTTGCTGTTTATCAGGCAAATGATTCTTCAAGGCAATTCCCTGTGGGACTTGCTTTACATTTTGGGGACATTCCAGTTCAGTGACAGCAGATGGAACATCATCCTTAGATTTTCAAAAAGAAAAACAATGAAATGAGTTCTGGGGAGACTGCAAGGCTGCAGTTACACAGATGAAAAAGAAAAGCTGTTCGCATCTAAAACCCACACCCTGGGAATCGAGAGATGAGGGAATGCTAACAGAGAGGGATGCTACCACTGCTGGTATGCATTTTAAAGGCTTGCTTGTCATGCCACACAGCGATGGGGAATGGGTTGCTTCTCTGTTTTCTGAACTTCTTGAAACCTAAAACATTCCCTTTCCTTTTTTGAGGAGTGGGGGGAAAACTAAAGGTCACCAGATTCTTCTTGTAGTTGCTAAAGGAGTTCATCATGGATGTGATGTTTATTATTAACCTCACATAAAGTTCACTAATAAACATTTTTCCCTTTCTTACTAATTGGATTGGTGAGAAAAATTTCATGTGACAATTTTTCTTTTGATTTCATTGACAACACATCACATAAATAACAACCTCAGCTTGTTTCCTGTATGTACCATGTGGATTCACCCATGTAAGATCTGGTCATGGACAGGATCACATAGCATAAAATCTCTCAAACATTTCTTTTTTCAATAAAAAGTCAAGGCGTACATGTAGCATTCTATGATATATTTATGAAAATGTTGAGAAATAAACTTCATTAACTGTGTCGGAGTTAGTTATGAAAACAAATATTTCCTCCTGGAAGAAAGCTTCTTAAGAATCAGGAGGTAGAGGAGACGTACTATACTAAACTCAGGAAGTATACAGAACTTATGAGGCACAGAAGCTCTTGAAAGTCATAGGATTGGAGAGCCCTTTCCAATGTTATTTAAGTGGGAATAATTACTTAGTAGAGGGTAATCTGACCAACTGAGCTCCCTGCAAGTCATGCAAAAATCTCAGAGATGCAGCCTTTGTGAATTGTAACAGCGGCACCAATGGGCATTTTAGTGGTGTGGCCACTGAGCCTCTCATAATTCTATAAGTAGCACTCCCTCATATGCCTGAAAATAGGCTGTATAAACTCCTTGATTACCAAGCTAGACTTGGAATCATTTCTTTGGTCTATGGTTGTGTCCTATCTGAGGTGCATAGACATTTATTCTTGCATGGTTGTTATCTCAAATAACAATTATAAAAACTGGTTATTTTTTTTTCATTTGCCATATCCTAAGGTTTTAACATAAACTTAATGATATGTTTTACTAAATGAAATGGCTTGAGTGTACAACAGTCCACATCTTGGTGTTGTACAACAACAGGACTTGCTCTGAGTTCTAATCAGTATGATGTGTGTGCTCGGTGGAGCTTGGATAGTAATCCCCATATTTCCTCTCTCCTATTTCATACCAGGCTCAAAAGCTGAATATATATCAAATATGTGCAGTTGAGAAATACTGTTAAGGATGCTAATTGAAAAGAATTATTGCTACCAAAAACCTTAACATCCCTCTGTGTCTTTACTATGGATCTCATTTAAGGAAGGGAAAAGATGATTTCCCGACTGTGGGTGAATTTTTATAGGTGATGATAAATGTCCATTTCCATCCAAATTTCTCCAATATACTCTTACATGATTTTGTTTGACATTCTAAGTCTCTACATGGATCCACTTGGGCTAATCACCAGCTGATCTAAGGGGCCACCACTCTGTTTCAAATGTAAGTCAGGACTGAAGAATTAGACTTCTCAATTTTTTGTTGGTCACTATAGGCATCCTTGAAGAAGTAAATGACCAAAGGGATGGTACAATTTAATGGGCATCATAGGTTTAGATAAAATATATGGAGGTATGGCTAAAGTGGAGCTCTGAGTCATGGAGTCCTATCCAGGAAGAGTGGGTTAGCAGGGGGGTAATCGCTGAGGCCCTATAAAACTGAAAAATGGGATGTGTAGAGATAGAGGGAATAGGTGCACTAGAAAGGAATGTGAGGCAGAAAGATGTGGGTATAGTAGGTGCTTATACTTTGTTTGGACTAAAGACCATAGAAGTCACTGCACTATAGTAAAGCCAATGTAGAGATAATTTGTGAATAGATATGCATTTACTGAACTTACTTTTATCTTCAGTGGAAGTGTAGAACATTGGTCATTGTTGATATTTAAATAGCTGACACTCTCTGGTTCTTTGGTGTTTCTGAATGTTTGTGCTATGTAAGTTAAATTAATACTTTCAATTTTTTGATGGAAGAGAAAATGCTTATGAATGGTCAATAAACCATCTGCTATCTTAAGATGTATTTTATGGTACCTTCTGTACCATCAGCACAGTCTTACAAGTCTTTGTTTAGACTAAAGATCATAGAAGTCACTGCACTATAGTAAAGCCAATGTAAAGATAATTTGTGAATACATATGCATTTACTTAACTTACTTTAGGCATTATAACTCTGTATAATATTATTTCCTCTTAAAATATATTCTTATCCTGTGAAGAAGAAATGCCACTAACTATAATTCACTGGAACAATTTTTGAAGTAACTCAGACGTATCAGCACATCAACAGCAAAATAAATAAACATGGCATTTAGAAAAACAAAAACACTGCTCATGCCTAAATTGGAAAAACATAGCTGATGGATATTAATCAGTAAAGTATAATTATTTCAAGCATATCAATTAAGGTTAATAAGTCAAAAAGCACTATGGCATATTTATGGCTTCAGTATAATAAACATACTTCAGAAGTTCAGATAAGCAATTACATAGTATATTATAATGAATAAGTTTATTCTGTCATTTTTCAGTTCTATAAAAGTATTAAAAAGATAACATTCATTTTATATTTATGGATAAAAGGAAATATTCAAAATATTCAAAACCACAGATATTTTGAGGAACAATTTCTGGTCCTTATGTTCAGTGGTTGCTGGAAAATGTTCTACAGGTCACACTTTGGGAGGAGAAAGGAAGTTTGAAGTGCAGTATCCACTAATTTCTGTTTGTAAACACCTTTCTCATAGCCAAGTTCGAATTGCAATGTCATGACAACTGGCTCCCCGAGTCCTGAAAAGCCCTGCAGTTGTCACTGGTGACCATTATGAGAGGGCCTCAGCATCAGCCTGCTGTATAAAGGTCATATGTGGACAGAAGCCATGTGTTATTAACAAAAATTCAGGAAAATAAGTCTAGCTCCATTACCCTTTCCTTACTAACAAGTTAGCAATCAATCTCTAGATTAAAGGACAGCACCTGAGGCCAGGTGATGGCCTCTTTCTACTTGTTCTATTTGTGTTGTCCATCTTTATAAATCCTAAGTCCATCTGTGTGGAAAAGGATTAAAGAAGAACCACAAATGACTTAGAAAGGAGTGCCATGTAGATATTAAAATACTAAGCGCATCCTAGTTATAAGTTGCCTTCAACTCTCAAAGGTAAAACTATGAAAACACAACTTACAGGAGAATGGTTGTTTGAGAGGATTCTTCTAGGGTCAGATTATAACACAGTTACATGTTTCCTCATTTTTCCCACTTTCTATCAAATGGTAGGGCTCTGAAGAGAGTGTCTCAGATAGGAGACACACTCTCACAATCTGAGAAAACACAGGGACAGGAGGTTGTTCTGTGTGTGTGAAGTCTGAGAGCAGAATTTGAGGCTGGAGCGGTTGCTCCATGGGAGTGGCCAAGAGAACTGGGCATGGAGAATCAGCTGAGCATCTACCAGAAGGGAGGCAAACATTCAGGTTTGGGCGGGGCTGAGAGTCCTCCCCAAGGAAGTCTGTGAGTCATCGGAGTCCTCTCATCTGAGAGGGCTTCCTTCTAGAGGGACAGTCTGAATGAAAATCCTGAGCATATACTCAAATGTACATAGGCAGAAGGAAGAGCTGGAGTTTTCTCTCAGGAATCCCTGAAGCTCCCACAAAGCACCCTACACACATGAAAGTCAACTTAGGCTACCTGCTAAAGCCCTAGAGTATCAACACTGGACTATGGCATTCCACCTAAAGTGTGATATGTCTTCATTTTGTCCCATTCTGCTAAACTTACACTGTCAGCCAGGAGCCAATGGAAACCCTCTATGATAAAAGAAACAAAACACATTTGGAGACATTGTGTCACCCACCTTTCCCAAGGAAGGCTGGCTAGTTTGAAGCCATAAAGAAATGGGTTGGGGGTACTTACATCAGTTTAGACAGGCACAGCAACTATGGAAACAGACTTTTCTTGCAATTGAGGGATCTAGGTAAATTTGTTTTTAGTATCTAAGAATGACTAAAAGTGACTTTAGTCATATCCAGTGCTAATGGAAACAATTGGTCCCAAATAATATGTTTAGAAGAACAGCAGCATACAGAATAAAGTTAGTCTGCTTTATGTGTCAAAACTGGCCCTTTCAATAAAAACGTCAGTGATTTCAAAAACTGTATGAAGCCTAAGAACTGGTTGGGATATAATTTTTAACACTGTAACTGTAATTTCCCCCAAAGTGGCATGATTAAAGCAGCTGATGACAAAGGGCAGTCACACCACAAGGTGCATGCCTCCTATGCAAAGAGAACTACAGGATGGAAGGAAACAGAGGCTGCGGTCCGGGCTGTGCCTTTTTAAAAAGTAAAGAAAGACTCTTAACCTCGCTTCACCTCAGGTGGTTCCATGAACTACAAATGGTGGTTTCTGCTCTGCCTGCTCCTCCAAGCTGTTGGGAGATAAACAGAAGAAAAGGCTTTCAGAGAACTTCTAAGAAGTGTTGGTCAACAGTTTACCTCACAGGGGCTCGGGATAGGGTGTGTGGTAAGGAAAGCAAGACTTACTGTTTTTCTTCTTAAATGATTCCCGTTGCCTTTTTTTTTTTTATCCGAAAAATAAAATCTTTTCTCCTCAGGACACTCCTGTTGTTGATGATTTTATCAAAGGAAAAAAAAATTAAAACATTAAAACTTGCCTGTTTTTCTTTAATAAATTTCTCCTGAGACTCAGAAATCACAAAACTGTTTAGACCGTTAGTTATATTTGAAATGAACACTTATTTATGCTAAAAAAAATGTCATGTGTCAGAGATGGACAATCTCTGGAAATCTACACAAAAGAACAATAAAACAAGAATAGCCTCTCTTCCAAAAACTCACATTTGGACCACTTTCGTGTTAGTTGTTTTCCTTCTCACAAATAGAAGTCTTTTCACAGGAGGCTCACAATTACATGATACCCTCTGCAGCTTCAAACTCCATTAAACTCCAAGGAAAGCCTTGCTAGACTACTGTCTGGAAGCGTAATAGAGTATCATCAATAGTATCAGGGACTGGGGCTTACCCGTGGAATGGGTCTCAAGTTGGGCCGGTTATTTGTTGGCCATTCCCTCGGTTTCTGTTCTCTCTTTCATCCCTGTGCTTCTTGTAGATAGGATAAATTTTGGGGTGAAAGTTTTGTGGGTGCATTGGTGTTCCTACCACTCCTCTGAGGTTCCTGCTTGGGTACAGGAGGTGGCCTCTTCAGGTTCCATATCCCCAATACTGTGAGTCACAGCTAAGGTCACCCCCAATGATACTTGGGCACCTCCCTTATCCCCGGTCTCTGTCATGTGCTGGATTTGTCCTGCCACATCCCTGCCTCTGCCAGGTTCAGATTTTCCATTTATTCTCATGGCCATCTTGTCAGGATGGAGGTATGGGAGGGAGAATTGTTGGAGGGGGTGACTGGGAGGAGGGGAATGAGGGGAATGCAAAGTGAATAAAAAAGTATTTCTTATTTGTGGAAGATTATGTGGGAGACACGCACTTTACTTGGCAGTCACTTCCCTTAGACCATCCCAGCCTTTAATTCACACTGTCACCTGGCGTCTGTGGTCATTTGGGATCTGCTGTCAGTCTAATTGCATTTCTGTCTTACAGCATCATTTCTCATTGCCTGATTTTAAGACGTTCTTCTGGTTTTATTCTTATTTATTTTAGCATGATACACGAAGGCTTTTAATGTTTACTTTTAGTGTTTTAGACATATCTGTCTAATGCTTAAAACATTAACTGAGCTTTAAGTTTTACAAACATATGTCATTTTCTGAAGTTCCACTGAAATTATTTCTACACTGTCCAGTTCTTTAAATGATTCTTACATCATTGGTTTATAATTTATTTCTGAAAATTATAACATATTCAGTATTTGAATCTTTACCTGCCTTCATTTTGTTTTGTTCCAAGTTGGATTGGCTTTTTTTTCTGAAAGAATGTCTCACTCTGTGATCCCAGACTAGTCTTGAAAGATCTTTCTCCAGTTCTCCTGCCCCATCCAGTGAGTGCTAAGATTATAGACATAAACCACTCCACCTAATTTCTCAATCCCTCTCCCTCTCCCTTCTCCCTATCTCTCCTTAACTTAGGGTTGTCACTGTTTGACCTTAATCTATGGGGTTCTTGTGGGTCTGGTTTTAAGATGATTCAGAGTCTCTCTGGTTTCACACAGGGCTCCTAGTGCAAGCATGTGCTTTTCAGACAGTTTGAGGCTCAGGTTCTCGATAACAAATGCTTATGGCCGTTCTCCTCAGCACACACCTGACCATTGGAGCTCCTGCTGTTTAAAACACTTTTTTACTCTTTGAAAGATGAGCTGAATTGTGGGTCCAGAATTACACCATTGGTTATTTCCTATGCAGAATTTAACTCCTGTCGGTGTTCCTTCTGCTTCTACATCTAAATCTTATGGAGAGAGAGGGCAGATGATAGAATGGTCTGACAAAAG
This sequence comes from Uromys caudimaculatus, assembly GCA_028551405.1. NCBI lineage: Eukaryota > Metazoa > Chordata > Mammalia > Rodentia > Muridae > Uromys > Uromys caudimaculatus. Next base: position 99,197,230 of record CM052700.1, read on the forward strand.
TGCCCAAGTCTTTCACGTTTTCCGTATGTTTCTTCTCCTCCAGTTTCCCTGCTTTCCCCTAATGTTTATCTTAGATTTATCTTGCCCATCACTAGTTTAATTTTCTTTATTGTCTCTTCTGTGGCTTCTTGGTTTTGTGCAAATTTTACTTTTGTTTTCTGCTTCTACTTTTATGACAAGCTTGCTGGGTCACATCTACAGGTTTCGCATTCATGGTTTACAGAAGCCCCTCCCCACACACAGAAATCCCTCCCACCCACAGAAGCCCCTCCCCACCCACAGAAGCTCCACCCCACCCACAGAAGCCCCTCCTTACCTACAGAAGACCCTCTTCACCCACAGAAGCCCCTCCCACCCACAGAAGCCTCTCCCTACCCACAGAGGTGTCGCCTCACCCCAAACACAGAAGCTCCTCCCCACCCACAGAAGCCTCTCCCCACCTACAGAAGCCCCTCCCCTCCCACAGAAGCCCCTTCCCACCCACAGAAGCCCCTCCTTACCCACAGAAGCCCCTCCTCACTTTAAACTGCATTCTTACCAATTCATCACTTTCCATTTCTTAGAGACCATAATTTCTTAAGAATTTTTGAGAAGGTAAGAAAATGAATAAATAGTAAGTTTTATGTCTGCTACTGTAACACTTCTACCAAACACACTTTAATTCTGGATATTAGTTTTCTTCTGCTGCTGTAGATATAATTACTCATTTTTATTAGCCATAGTTGAAATAAGACCTTCATTTCAGCAAAGCATAGTGTTTATTGAAAGAGAAAGCCGTAGCTGTTTCTTGTTAATCTTTACCATTCCATTTAATTATTGTTCAGTATCCTTTTAGGAGATATCAAACTGGAGAACTGGTAGATTTATTCCTAGTCAAAGTGATATAAGTGAGAACTCATAAAACTGAGTTTCTTAGACGTGGAACACTGGCTTGGGTTTGTTTGTTTGCTTGCTTGCTTGCTTGCTTTGTTCTGCCTTAATTTTATAATATTTTGTTGACTAATTTTATTTGATAATTTCACAGATGTATATAATATAGCCTGGTTACACTTCTCTCACTTCTATCTGTGTCAACTATGCCCCCACACACACACTTATTAATCCCTTTGCCAGATTCATGACTTTGGGGTTTTGTTTAGTGACCAATTTAATTTAGCCAGAACCAATTTTCAGTTGAAGCTTGATGGGTGAACAACAACACATACACCAGTGGGTACATAATCAAAGGCAACGGCTGACCCTCTCCATGAACTGGCAAATGGTTAAGCAGTGTAGGGTAGGGACTTGAAATGACCTCTATCCATGCCTGATTGCTGATGGTCCATTCTTGTGCAGATCTCTTCATCTTCAGCTGCTGTGAGCCCGTGAGCAAAATGTGTATGATGTGCCCAGGAGATGTTACTTCACACCCCTTCTCCTTATTTTCTGGCTCTTACATTCTTTCCTCCTCTTCCTCTACAGTGTTTCCTGAACACTAATGAGGGTGGCACAAAGACATTAGGTTGAACCTGTCACTTACTCTCAGCACCCTGTGACACCACAAATCTGCACTCCCCCAGTTACCAGAAAGAGATACTTTTCTGATCATAGTCACTTCAGTATTATATGTTTATGTGTGTGTGTGTGTGTGTGTGTCTGTGTGTGTGTGTGTGTGTGTGTGTGTATGTGTGTGTGTGTTAAAGAGAAGAATTTTTCTCACCAATGATCTAAAACTACCTTGAGTTTTTTCTTCCAGACATTCTGGATAGGCAAAGTATAATATGATGTCACTTGCTCAGTTTCTCCGGTCCTGCTGGTCTCTCTGCTCTGCCCTTCTATCCTGCAAACTTCAGGTGTGAGGGAGCAGTTCCTTCCAACCTAGCATACCTATGCTTCTTATTGGAGTGGTTGGAAGAAAGAGAAACGAGGGAGACAGTCGGGGCTACCAAATGAACCCAGGATACTGCATTTGACCTTAGGCCCAAACCAAGCATATATAAAATCCAGGAAGTTGATAAGGGAGAAAGGGCCCTGTTTGGATCTCTTTGTAACAGAGGGATAGATAGCACCACCTTTAAAAGCCTTTCTTTTGAGGAACATTTCTGCTAAATCAACTGCACATTAATTTTATAAGTTAAATTTTATAATTTTTAAGTTACACATTTTGATAAGTTTTAGTGATCGAAATATGACTCAGCTTCTATAAATAAGCCTGTTTTTAAACCAGTTTCTGATGGTCTAGCCTTCCCTCTTATTGAAGAATTCATTGGGAGAGTACTCCTTTAATATCCATGGGAAATTAAAGGCAGAACTCCCCCAAAACACCAAAATATAAATCTACATAATTGATTTCCTGAAATAAAATGGGTATTATTTGTATAAAACTCATGCATATAATCCACACACTTTAAATCTTTGCAAAATTAACTATAATAATTAACACAAGGTAAATACCATGCAGATAGTTATTATGCTGTATTCTTTAAGAAGCGATGGAAGGAAGACTACCTATATTCCGAATGGATATATCTAAAAAGCATTTGCATCTCAAGCTTATTAATTTGTGTGGATTTGGAACTCCTGTGTATACAAGTCTAACTGTACTTTCTGGAGGATCAGAGGGACCAAGTCATAAATGCTAGCCATATACAAGAATTCAGCCCGGTTTTATGAGACCTAGGCATCTGCACTTAAGTATTATCATCGTTTGTCAGAGAGAAAGCTCAGTGTCTTGCGTCCCTTATTGCTTTATGACAACTTCTTAATAGCCTTGGCTAGATATAAATTGGAGCTGTCTCCTATGATGCCAACCAGAACTCAGGTCTCTGGCTGTGTCAATAACTGAAGAGTGTCATTTTGCCCCAGCCACTTAGGCTGTACTGTGCCCAACGTCTCCTTACCTTTCTAAAAGAGAAAACCACTTCCCTTTATTGCTTCAGGAAGATACAAAAAAGTCAGCAGAGGTCATTGGTGAAGAGATGCTGGAGCAGCATTTTAATCAAACAAGGCCTGGTGTCTTGGTGATAAGACAAATTTTTAAAAATGCAAACTGTGTGTCTGCTTGGCTCCATGTTCTCATCATCCTCAAACACAAATGCTTCACAAAGTGTACAAGATTGATACCAAATACATGACGGGACTTAAATTCAGAAAGCTGCTGGAAACTTCAGACACATTGTCAAAAAGCTACTGTGCAAAAAGCTTCCTGTCTGAATGTAATATGAGCCCAGAGCTTCCATCACCATGGCTTCCTCATCACCATGGACTGTATCACCTCTAACCATCAGCAAAATAAACCTCTCCTTCTACTGTCTTTTTGTAATGATCACCTCTACAACAAGACTCATTTCCAAGGCAAATTACATAAGTTGCTGTAATTCATCTTGCTTATTAGACAGACTGAACCTGTGCAGTCACTGGAGCCATCCCACAGACCACTCCAATTGAATTTCAATTCGATTTGTTTTAGCTCAATAGACACAGTTTGAGATGTCTGGGAGATTCACAAGGCGATTATCTCAGAAGCTTGAGAATTATGACTCTTCTTTGCAGGGATTATTTCTCAAAAGATGACATCTATTTGCAGATATTTTTGATATTCTACTAGCCTCATGATGATGCATAGCCTTTTAAAACAATTGGGACTCCTTTTATTGTTGCCAACTTGCAGAAGAAAGATTTTGACAGAAAGATCAATGACTTAGCAAGCAAATAATCGATTATGCTTAATCTAGTAACTTTAAACAGACCAGTTTCCTCATCAGCAAATTGAGAGGAATGAAGAAGAAGCTGCCACACTTCTTTCCACTTATGTTATTGTCTCCTTGACCTGAATTCAATATTTCCTCACCATGATGGATGGAGAGAAGAAACCTCTGAAAGTCATCTGTTCTCAAGAGGTGTAGTATACCATTATCCTCTCTCTCTCTCTCTCTCTCTCTCTCTCTCTCTCTCTCTCTCTCTCTCTCTCTCTCTCTTCCTCTTCTCTTCACTCTGTCTCTGATGGTGATGATGATGATTGTTTTAAACAAATCTATGAGAAAGTGGGTCTAGATTTCAAGAGGCTACTCAGCTGACACTTCTGTCCACTAGTCCAATCTTCTCTATCCCCAAATCTGAATCAAGAAAAATTGCTATAGTTTTCATATTAATTTCATTCTAGCCATATAGAGAGTATCGAACAATATCTGCAAATAGATGTCATCTTGTTATATGTCACAAATAGCTGTTTGGAGTAAGTCAAAGTATAAAAGTATAAATATTCATTGTTGAGATGGAAACAAAAATCAGATCAAAGTATGGAAAAGCTACATGTTCAATAAGGAAGAACAGAAATCAGTATTATGCAGTGGTGAATGACCAGTGAATTAGACATCCATTTCAAGACCAGAATGCTTCTAACATCATTGTTATTCTATTTGTCACTCAAAGAACAGATGCAGCACGTTGAAGGCAACAATAATAAACACCTTTTCAAGTTTCATTTGTATTATTCCTCATTCCAAAATTTACTTCCCACCTAACCTGATGTTATTATTGCCAAAATAGCTTAATTGAGTTTAGTTAGAGGATTTTGTACCTAGTCTAGACTGTATGAAAAGCCATAGAGAATAAACCACGATATATGCTGTAAAAAAAAAAAAAAAGAAAAGAAAAAAAGAAACCACTTTCTTATCTCTACTGGCATTTTGTGCTGGATAATTGTATGTAAGCTAGACATAAACTAAAGTCTCCTGAGAGGATCAAGCCTCAATAAGAAAATATATCCATAAGATTGAGCTGTAGGCAAATCTTTAATGCATTTTCTTAAATAATGATTGATGGGGGAGGGTTCAGCTCTTTGTGGGTGGTACCATCTCTGGGCTGGTGGTCCTTGCTTCTATAAGAGCAGGATGAACAAGCCATAAAGAGCAAGCAAATAAGCATCACCCTCCATGGCCTCTGCATTAGCTCCTGCCTCCAACTTTCTGTCCTGTATTATTTCCTGTCCTTACTTCCTTTAATGGTGAACAGTGATATGGAAGTGTAAGCCAAATAAACCCTTTTCTCTCCAGCTTTCTATTTTATCATGGTGCTTCATCACAGCAGCAATAGAAACCCTAACTAAGAGAAATTTGTACTTTGGTTTATAGTTTAGGGAATTTCATACATTTTGAAAGTGTTAGAAAAATAGCTTGTTTCTTTCCTTTGTATATGTTAAATTGTTTCTTTATAAGTTATTAAGAGGAAAAATTTCACTGAAAAATCAAATATGTATATTTGTGAGATTGGAGGCAGGCAAGTGCACATGTGTCTTGTAAGCTTTCCCCACTTGTCATTCAGAAGATCCTGTTAGCATCATGTATACCTACCTTCATGCATAACTAACCTTTATCTAGAATGTTGGTACATTACATATTTCCCTTGATATGGAAAGGCCTAAACTTCTGGAAATTAAATTGGAGGAAAAAATTACAAAAAAATCCCCATGTTCTGGCCTCTGCCTAAGCACCATTTTGTTATCCCTATTTAATTTTGTAATTTGTCATAGGTATACATGTTGTATGGTTTGTATGAGTATATAGGTGCATATGCAAATGTATGCACATGTGTGTTGAGGCTACAGATCACTATCATGTGTTTTCCTCAATTGGTCCCACCTTTTCTTCACTCTGAGATGGGGAATTATCAATTGTGCTAGACATCTGTCCAGTGCTCTGGGAATCTACTTATCTCTGACCATCAGTTCTGGGTTACAAGCACATCGGTGCCAGACTTCCTGAGTGGGTTCTGTAGATCCAAACTCAGCTCTTTATACTTGCACAACAAATATTTAATTGCCTGAGTCATGTCTCTAGTCTCCACCCATCTTTTATAGCCTTTGCTATAGTACATTCTATTTATCCATGGTACCTATATCTATATCTGAGGTAGTGGGGGGTTTTTTGTTTGTTTGTTTTGTTTTTTGAGCTTGTAATGGGGATTACAAAACTTTAAAAAAATAGATTGTGTGCCAAGAAATGTTTAAAATAGAATTCTGGCATATGAGTACCAATGTAATGCTTACTATAAGAACTGCTACTATGTGTAAGCAAATCCTCATTACCTTCTTTGAAATATGGCTTACAACATGTTCAGGGATAGCATCACTGTGTTTTCCAGGATTTGCTGGTAGCAGTATTTCTAAAAATCATATGCAACAATGGTGCCAACATTGCTAACCTCCATTAATGCTTTCTTTTTCATTGTTTCAATTACTCATTATCTTCCCTCTTCCTAGTCCTCCTTTGCAAAGTCACAATAATACATGAATCTGAGGGGTTTGAGAGATAGCTCAGTAGTTAAGAGCATTTGCTGCTCTTTTAGAAGACTTGGACTCAGCTGATAGTACCCACAGTAGGTAGCCCATAACAACCTATAACTCCAGTTCCAGGATATGCAATGTCTTTTGACCTCCAGAGGCACCTGTACACACACACACACACACACACACACACACACACACACACATGCACACAGTGTTCTTAACTATAGCCAAGCACACACATATAAAAATTAGTTAAATAAATAGATCTTTCAGAAAGTCATTTAAAATAAAAGAATTTTATCTAAGAATTTAGTATTCAACTTTAAATACTACTATGTTTACAGTTATATCTTAGTGCTTTAAGAATCTACATTTTTCAGTACATTCAATTATTTTCTCATGCTTTAATATCTCCTTCTATAACTGTTGGTGTGTATATCAAATAAACATTTAAGGCTGTATTTCATAACTATAAAAGATTAAAATATAATAACGAATATGCATGGACAGCTCATAGTTTATGATGTCTTGTCTTGCATTTTAATTTTAAGATGGTGTGAAACTGATATACATTCAGTAGAAACCTTAGGATTTTGGGGATATTATCTTTCTCTACAATAGCAGTATGTGGTCAGGTACTTTTTTTTACAATGCCAGACAAGAGCAGAGCCCGACTCCTTCAAATCATGCAATCATAATGGTAAATGATTGACACTTTTCAGCCAGCACTGTGTTGCTAAGTTTTTGTGTTCAAGTGGAGCAGGTGTTCTAAATGTATTTTTGACTTACGGTATTTTCACCTTGCAATGCTGCTCAAAACATAATCCTATCAGAAAACAAGGAGCAGCTGTATGTTATTTTACAACTGAAGTGTTACTAGTATGCCTTCCCACCAACAAATACAGAGTCAGTTCAGATGCACAAATATCAGAAAGATACATTATCTAAGTACATAAACTATCCTTGTCAAAACAAAGCTAAAGAATGTGGTTTATTGTGTTGCTAGCCATTATTTTCCTGTCATCTATTTTCCTCTCAGGAGTACACTTTCCTGACATCCCAGGTACCAATTGCTTAAGAGATGAGCTAGAGCACTGGAGAAACACCTCAGTGATTAAGAATACTTGTTGCTCTTGCAGAGGTCCCAGGTCTGGTTCCCAATACTCCCATGGTAGCAAAAAGAGTCTATTTAACTCCAGTTCTAGAAGATTCAATGTCCTTTACTGGCTTCCTTGGGCACTGCATGAACACAGTACACATACACATGTAAAGGCAGAACATACATACATATGAAATAAATAAATAAATCCTTTAAAATGGTAAGGGAATAATCCTTGTATCTTAAAGGCACTCTGCTCTGGGAGTAGGTAGTGGGGGAAATTTTGGCTGAGTTGTTGGCACACAAAGCCCTCTCTAATCTTCTCTTAGAGATCACTTCTAATAAAAATATCTCAAAATTCCCTAAAACACCATAGCACAGCCTGGCATTGAGTTCATGGTTGAAGGCTGAAGAGAAAAGAATAGAAATGGAATAGAAATGGAGGCATGCTGAGAAACACGTGAAGGCAAATATGCACATGCTGCCTTGTGTGGAACATTTTCATATTTGGACTTAAGGTTTGAATGTGACAGCCATGTTAAGGATGGATCTTCCCAGTGGCAGCTAATTCTTTGAGGAAACACTCACGCAGACATATCCAGAGGTGTGTCTCCCACACCAACTCTGAATACAGTCAAGTTGACAGTCCAATGATTACAGTATCTAAGCTGAAGATGAGCCTCACATAGTCCATATTTAGACCCTAACACTTCCTATAGCCCACAGTGTCTTCTGCCTACAACTTGGTGACTTGAACAAATAGATCAATGTAGAAGTGCCCCTCAGGAAGAAGATTGAGTCTCACCTTCTTGAGCCAATTTTGTTGATAGACATTATTGATTCTTTGGGTGTGTTCCTTACTCGCGTACCCTGGCTAGCTTCTGCTCTCCTCTTCTAAACTCAGAATTCTGAAATGGTTCTGGGTTGTCCAAAGATTAATTGAAAGACTCTCTATATTCCATAGCTGAGGTCTCATCACAATTTTAATTCCCACTTCAAATATTTCTGTCATCCTACTGAACACAGTTCACTTGAGATCATAATAAATATAAGCAATTATAAAAACTTCTAAGGATATACTTGTTAGCATGTAAGTTTCCCAATTTTTACATAATATGAACATTATCAATTATTATCTCTTAATTTAGAATTAAGATACAAATATGTAATCTTCTTCCTCTTGTAATTCAAGACCTTAATAAATTTAACCCCTAAACTTTCTTCTCCAATTATTTATTTCTGATAGGTTTCAGTCTTTGGAGTTTTCCCAGCTTATGGAATGATTGAGGCCCTTTATAGCAGCAGCTTGGACTATCTTCAATTAGAAAATGTGTGTGTATCTCTCAACCCCACGTACATATGTTTAATTTGAAATTACAGTCGGCAATACAACAAGGAGAGTCAATGAGAGTTTAATGTTTTCTAATTCAGTATATTGAAGTATATCAATAGTTATTAAGCACAATTAAACACATACATGTTCATGAATATGTATAAAGCTAAAACTATTGATCTTTTAATTTGTTGGGTATTCGACTGTCTATGTAACCAGTTGGTACTCCTGGCCTTAAAGACTCACATTCCATAGTAATAGTAAAATTGGTCTCTTGCTGCAATAGGTGTTGACCCTCATTTTACCCAATAACACACTTCAGGAATGTTTGCTAATTGCAATACTGGAGCAAACAAAAATTTGAGGTATTATCTGCTTTGAAAACATAATATGCTGTTTCAGGGGATCTTTAGAAAACAATTTTGCAACAGATGTTAGCTTATAATGTTCTAACTTCAAATGGCGTTTATTTAATTCTTGGGGGAAAATACATCAATTATCATCCATGTGGAGGAAATATATATCTTCTAGAACAAACTCTTGAAAATTTCACTTTTAGAGTAAATTCTTATACTTAACATGTTTTAGTGCTGCTTCTCACTGTTCATGGCTTAAGCTGTGAGGTAGCAGTAATAGAAGGGAGAAGAGAGTCTAAGGCAAATAAGTCTGAAGCCTACTTTTGTTTTGGCCTATGACTTCAGAAAAAAAGAAATACCTTCTCCAAGTTGCATTTTTTATTTAGTTTTTAAGTGGAGGGCTAACTACCTAATTACTAGACCTCTGGGTGATTTAATCAAATTAGTGAGTATAAACTTCATAATAGGAGAGTGTAACACTTTGTGTTCACTGGGTGCTAGCTTCCGTGTCTATCCAACATCTGTGAGTCTTTTTCTTAAAATGTAAATGTGACCATTATGCACATTTCAACACTATGAGTTTTAGTAATGCACACTAGCTTTGGTTTCTTTTTTACGTCAGCATAACAAAATACGCAGCAGAAATAGGTTCTACCTCCTTATGTGCATGCAGGTTTCCATTTGATATTGCCAATTGGAAAAACAGCACGAGTGTGTCTGTCTGGAAGATAAGAGCTTGTGGGAAACAGCATAATTATCTGGCCATTCTGAAACATCTCAGTAGGTATTTGTCAGTTCCTACACACTGTCCAAAGGCATAATGGCATAACGAACATTTCTAGTAAGGAAGGAAATTTATAACTCTAACATATTTTAAAAGGACAAAGAGAATCAAAGAAATAGAAGCAAATGCTGTCAGTGCATTTTGGCTCTAATCTAAACTTCCTCCTCATGGACACAAAGAGAGGACTGATGGGTGCTGCCCAACATTTTCTGTAATTGAGTTTATTTTGTGCTGTTTATCTTGGTATTTTCCCATAAGGTCACCATCATTTTGCCAAAATAGACCAAATAGAGAATGGTGAACAGGAAACATTGTGAGTCCAGTGGCAATCATTTATAGTTTCTTGCTTCTGCCTTATGGGAAAATGTACACACACACACACACACACACACACACACCATCTTGAAATGAGACGTAATAGAATACAAATCTAAGTTCATAGTCTTTGGATTCATAGATTCATGAATATGGTAGGTTTTGTTGTTGTTCTTTTGTTGTTTTTGGTTTTTGTACTTTTTTGAAACTGAGTTTATCCTAAAGATTTTGAAAATGAGGGGACCTTTCAAGGCCCAGTTGCCCATGACCCGAGGACCTAAGATGTCAGACACTTGCAGTCATCAGAGATCAACCATGGACACTGATTTTGAGTTTCTTGTCTCACGCTACTGATCATGGAGTTATGAAAATGGAAGCAGACTTTATTAAGAATTATTAAAGAAAGTGAGATACTGAAAAGGGAGAGAAGCTCCCGAGAGTGAATCTTAAAGGGGTTTTAAGATTGCTTTTTGTAAACATGCCTGTCTCTGCTTCTGATAACTATTATTATCCTATAAGAAGGCCAATGGATGTTAGTATATTAAGTATAGATTTAAGTGATTAAATTTATTTTCATTTTGTTGAACCATCTTTCTTTGCATTTCAAGGAAATTAAAAATATAAAGAAATTTTGATGGAGAAATAACTATATGAATCATAAATATGTTTGCAAAATATCCTTAATGCTTACTCTGTACCTGCTATTCATAATATTGATATAATTAAAGCAGCACCCAAAGCAGTAACACTCATGGGAATACAAAATGATGCAGATCAAGAGACAGGCTGCTTCCTCAAGTTGTACAATACAGATATAACACAAAAGATAAAGCCACACTCCTCGATATTCATCTATGAACAGTACTAGTGATAATACAATAGATTACCAGTATCCACTATCTTTAATAATGTAATGAAAAAAATTGATAGTTTTACATAAAAAATCACACTCTAATACTTATGTGGCACATGACAACTTAAAATGGCAACAACTCAATACCCATCAACTGATGAATCATTAAATAGAATTATGGAGCCAGGGGAGCAGGCCTGGAGCAAGAGTGGGGCCAAGGCGTGTCCAAACCTCAGGAATCTTGTCCTGAGATCAGCAGGAGTAGAATCGTCCCACCCTAAACCCTGCCCTGGGCCTGTATCTCCTAGCCCATGTAGACACTTGCCTCTATCTTTGCCCCACCAGAGGAGACCAAGTAGTCCGGTAGCCAGGTTAAACTTCCTTTCCTCTTATAAGGTCATGTTTGCAGCTCCTAGAATTCCTCCTTATGCAAATGAGGCATCCCTAGCACTCCACCCTGGACCAATGATGTACACTCACTCTATAGCCTCTACTCACTCCTCAAAAGTTTAAATAGATTTCCTCCACCCATTAAACAGCACTTAGTGAAGCCTGCCTCCTGAGATTCTGTTCTCATCCAGCTCACAGTGGCCTGATGTCTCCATCACCCCAGTCATCCCTGCTATCTTTCTCTTCAGGCCATATGGTTATAGGAGGGGGAGAGGGGATGGGAGAATATATATATGATGAGTATATATATATATACACATATATATACATATATATATATGATGAATTAAGTATTTCACATGCAGTATTTGGAAAACTATCTTTTGCCACAGTTTTTAGTACATTAGCTTCTTCACATGAAGATGTGATTCCATACATATTAAAGGGCATAAGAATAAGAAATGGAGGTTTAGTAGCCCCTCATGTTTTTATCCTCCTTCCAATTTTACGGAATGTGTCACATCTTACCTAGTCCCCTTCACCTTTTACTTCTAACCCATGTAGAAATTAACCAATGGTTAGAATCAGTCTTACCAGGAAGGAATTGTGATGAAAAAGTTACTTTAATTTAGTTTAAAGTGTAATTTTTTGGTAACGCACAGAAGGGTTATCAGGTTAAGGTAGCCTGTAGCTATCAGGAGTTACTATGATCTACATGCTTGTGTTCTCTGTAAGTTTTTGGGCTGATATATAACCTAAGTGACTATAGACCACAGGTCCTTTGAGAGGTTGGTGACATTATCAAAAAGTTCCTATAGAAATGACTCCTCCCACCATGGGAAGAGGCAATGAGAAGCTACATATGAGAGGAGAGTCTCAGGGTAGGACCCTAGCAGAGACCAAGGGACAGGTGCCTTGCTCATGAGCGCCTTGGCTTGCAGATCTGGGAGACTTACACTGCTGTTGTTTATAAGCCATTCTGCTTATCATCTTTGTTGGTGTAGCCATGCACACCAGAGTACAATGGGTCCCGTATGTGTTAAAGAACTACTGATTTGGATGGTGGGGCATGGTACTGAAACTCCAGAGAGTTTAATGTTTTAGACTCTGCTTTCTGAGTAGTGCTGTGAGGCTAAGAAATGGATCTCTTGACACCTGCTGACAGAAAGAATTAAACTAAATATTTCCATTCATTTCATTTTAAAATTAATATTTTATATTGTTATAGCAAACATCATGTTTATTTCTATGATAGTTGAGAATACTTAATATTAAAATCCAAAATATAAAACACTAATTTTTAGTTAATTTTTGGTACCAATGTCACACAAATGGAAAATGACATACATAAAACTTTGTCTCATGCACAGAATTATTAAATGAATACACAAAGTTACCTTTGAAATAACATCTCTTGTAAATAGCACATAAACCACAAAATTGATGTGCCCAGTATTTGAAGGCTATTATATTTGATCTAGAGTAGGAACACAATATTTTTATACTGTATCCAATATTTTTGGAATAATGACTCTCTTATATATGAATTTCATAGCTGATACAATGTAATCTTGCCGTGCCCTAATATGCTATTTGTGTTTCATAGTCTATGAAGGTCAGAAACAATTTCTCAGCTATAACTCTGAGCAATGGAGTGCTCCAGACTGCTATGTATTGCTTTGAAATAATCAAACTAAAGCCTAGAATGAAAGTGTGGGAAGGACATAAGCAGCATTGGGGTGGGGCAATGATTTATCTACAATAAACTAGCTTAAATTTTTTAAGAGAGAGAAAGGCACATAAGATGAAAAATATAAGAATAAACACCTTGATCCAAATTTCTTATAATTTTGTTGGCTTTTAGATTTTAGAAAGGTCAAATATATTTGTCATAAAGAAATGGCATAATTTCTTCAAAGAAGACTGTATGACTTCATGAAAACATTATTTTGAAAATCTTTCTGAAATGGAAAGCAAGAGAGGCTAGGGGACAGCCTCACCCTTTCTTGCAATCAGGTCTCAGATGTTTACAAGTACCCCTGGAATGTCATTTGTATATTTACAGGTAGGTTTCCAAAGACAGGCATGTCACTACGCCTATTCACATTGGAGCACAAGTGTGTGTCCAGTAAACACAGAGATCTTTCTTCAATAAAATTGATGCCTACCTACATTTTTATTTATATTTATCCAAATACATAGGCAGATATACACTGACACCCATATGTGAAGGAACTATCAGCAGAAGCCAAAACTAGTTACTTTTAGTAAAAGACCGGGAGCTCTTTTTCTCATGACCACCCCTTAGCCCTTCCTAAGCACAGAGCCTTTCCTCTACATTTGCAAATTGTTGATGTGTATGAAATCCCAGACCACCACTAAAGGAGCTTAGGATTTTAAGGTTGTATATAAACACATACAGTAAAATTAGTTTTTATATCATCTGCTTAATGCAATAAGCAAAATTCTATAACCGCTTTAGGATAGAGTCCAGTAATGAGTTTTTGGCTGCATTAGAGCAATTTTCGAGGAGGCCACAGGGATGGAGTGATGGGAAATGCTTGGTTTTCAGAGGTGATACTAAGAAAACCATGTTACCATTAATGCTTTATTCCTACAGACTGAAGAGTTTTACTGAGCTAGTCCAGAAGGGCAGCCTAAGGAGCAAATGTGCTTTTTAAACCCAGGTCACAGCCTTCATTTCCAGGCTGTGAACCACACTCTGGACTTTGGTCTAGTATTCATGATCATGTGGAGGGTATATACAACACACAGAGACCCACTCCAAGCCAAATGCTAAAGACAGAGTGATTTAAGAAAGAAAGATTTATCAGAATCTCCCTAGGAGTAGTGTAGTCCACATAAGAAAATGTATTTCCAGAACATTCTCTAGGCTACTGTTCTATAGTCTACTCTCTCTCCAGCCCAGTTTCCTAACTTCCCAGCTAGGTAAACTATGTGGTCTCAAGCATAGTAAAGGAATTCAAGCCTTAAAACTCTCAGGAAATAGAAATATGTGCTGTAGATTGAACATTTCTATAAAGTGAAAAAAGAAAAAGGGACAGAAACTGACAATAGCTGCCTCATCTTTGCCAAAGTGAGACAGACACTTGAAATACTTCACTTCGATGAACTTAAAAAGTAGTGGTCAAATGACAAGAAGAAGGTAAAAGGTAAAAAGAGACAAGTATGTGTTCTGAAAATGTCATGCTTAAAATCTAGTCTCTGGTATTGATTAGAACCTGTTTGGTAGTCAGTTAAACCAGCTTCAAGTGAAAGATTGACTTTGAGTGTGACCAGACAGAGTTAAAGTGAATTAACAAAAGGTAACACACTGTGATCCCCTTAGTGTAAAAGAGAGAAATATTCACAGGTGTGTGTGGGAGTAGGGTGGGGGAACTGTTTGCCTCAGCTTCTGAAATCTGATGAAAATTATCTTAATTCTCAAGAGGCAGTGATGGAGCAGCCAGCCCTCCAGGCACTGGGCTGGTGGTGTGGCTGATTGCTTCTCTACCTAGAGTCGTTATGACTGATGTGGGCAAGTTGTTTAACCTCTCTGGGGCCCAGTTTCCTCATCTGTAAAATGAGGAAGTTAGAATAGATGATTTCTGAAGTACCTCCAAGCTCTCAGATTTTATGATGTAGTGCCTGAGTGGCAGTGTGGCCTCTTAAGTGCTACTGTGCACAGCCATGCATGACTTAAAACACTGCCCTGCAGGGTGCCAGCACTTCTTTATAACTGCAAGTGAGAAAGAGCTGGCTCTAGGCGAGATGGCAAAGCAATCCATGTTTTATTTAACCTTCTTTGTGCTTTGTTTAAATATGACTTTTGTGCCTTTTGGATTCCCTTTCAAGCAATTAGGAGGCCTGGCATCTCCTCACTGACCTCTTTGATCTCTTTCTCTGCTGCACAAATAAGAATATCTGCAGTCATTGTGTATTGTGCACTGTGACAGGATTTTAAGGAGTGTGTGCCCCCTTTGTGGATATATTGCATTTAGGGCTAATTTCTTAACTGAAGAAACCATGCAATCACTGACAAAGGCATATGGGGCTTTGCTAAGCAATAGAGAACGCTAATTGGGCAAGTGATACCACTTCTAAGATGTGTGTCTACAGGTTAATTATTTTTAGACAATATTAAGATATATTTATTTATTTATATTAATTTTATATTTTGCTTAACATACAGATGTTCAGTTGCTTCAGCACCATTTTTTAATTTTTATTTTTTTATTTAAGCATTTCTTTAGATATGAACATATCCTTTCCTTTTTGTTTTCATATCCAGACAACAGTTTCCCTCCATCCTTCCCTGAAGTCGCTCCCCTCACGTCCCCTCCGTTCCTCCCTACATCTACTCCTCCTCTGCTTCTCTTCAGAAAATGGTAGGCCGCCCGTGGATCTCCATCAGCCTTGCCTTATCAGGTGGCAGTAAGACTAGGTACCTCTCCTCCTATCGAGGCTGGACAGTGTAACCCAGTTGGAAGAAAGGGTTCCTACAAAAGCAAAGGAGTCAGAGACAGCCCTGCTCCCACTGTTCAGAGTCCCACAAGAAGACCACACTACATAACTGTAACATACATGAAGGAGGCCTAGGTTAGCCCTACGCAGGCTCCCCGGTTTGTGGTTCACTGTTTGAACCTTTATGAGCCCAGGTTATTTGATTCTGTGGGTTTACTTGTGGTGTTCTTGACCCTTCTGGCTTCAATTCTTCCTCCTCTCTTCTGCAGGATTCTCTGAACTCAGCCTAATGTTTACATGTGGCTCTCTGCATCTGTTTACATAAGTTGCTGAGTAAAGCCTCGCTGATGACAATTGGGCTAAACACTAATTTATAAGCATAGCAGAATATGTTATGAATCATTTTCTATCCTAGGTCTCTCAGCTACCCAGCATCTGGGTCCTGGCACTCCAGACAGTGGCAGGGATGTCTCCCTCTTCAGGCATGGGTCTCAAGCTGGACCAGTCATTGGTTGGCCACTGCTACAATTTTTTCTCTATGTTTACCCCAGCACATCTCGTAGGCAGGACAAATTGTAGGTCAAAGATTTTATGGCTGGATTGATGTCTTAATCCCTTTATTGGAAGCCTTGCCTAATTACAGGAGATGGCCAGTTTAGGCTCCATATCATCCATTGCTAGGGTCACCTTCAAAGACTCCTGGTAGTTTCATTGAACCAGGTTTCTAGCTCATCCCAGACATTACCACCTCCCTTCATTCCAGGTGTCTCTTCCAGTACTCTTTCACTCTATTTTTCCTTGTCCTGACATGACCTGATTCCTCATGTTCAATATCCACCTCTCCCATCCAGGCACTCACCTCCCCCCACTGACCCCAAGATTTCTATTCTATTTCCCCTTCACAGGAAGGGTCCTATATCACCCCTTGAGCCCTCCTTACTTATCTTCTCTGGGTCTATGATTTGTAGTAGCATGGTTATCCTTTACTTTATAGCTAATATCCACTTCTAAGTGAGTGTTATGTTTTATTTTATTGAAAATAGATTTTTCTCTTATACAATACATTCTGTCTGCCTGCAGATTCTCTTCCTTCCACTCCTCCCAACTCCCTACTACATTACCTCTTCCCCAGATTAACTGCCCCTTCATTTCTTCTTCAGGAAAGAAAAAAAAAAAAACAAATCAAAACCAGGCCTCCAAGCAACAGCAGCCAAACAGCACAAAACAAGACACAATAAGCAAGGCAAAAGCCTCATAGCAAGGCTGGACACGGCAATCAAATAGGAGGGAAAGAGTCCCAAGAGTAGGCAAAAGAGTCCCACTGTGAGGAGTCAATGCTAAGCACAGATTGGAACACCAATGTTTAGTGCATTACCTGTGGGTACAGGATATGCACAAATCTATGTTAAAGGACAGATACAGAGCAATCAGGCTTGGGAATGCAGACAGAAATGTCTTGTTATTGGCATATAACCAGGGAGATATTTATCCATTTTTTTACTTTTATATAATTTTTGACATTAAAATATAATTACATCATATCCCCTTCACTTTCCTCAACCCAGTCCCTCACATGTAACTCCCTTGTTCTCTCTCAAATTCATGGCTTCTTATTCTCAAATTCACACGCACACACACACACACACACACACACACACACACAAACATAGATATAGATATATACATACACACACATACACACACATATATAATTTCAACAGGTTTGATATGATCACAACACAGAATTCTGGCCAAGTTGCCAGCACCCTGTGCTTCCATACCTTTTGAAGGGATTATCACTACCCATTTATAACTCAAAAAGAAATTAGAGGAATGTTGTCATGGAGAATATTGGCTCGGTCTCTTTAATACCTTTATTTAGAGAAAAGATAAACTACCATTGTTACAGCAAGAACACGCTATTCTTATATGAATGGTTCCAACTTAGCAGCCCAGGTTTTCCTCTTAATTGGTCCCTTCATACAGATGTGGCTTGGAAGAAGACCAGCAGAGCCATCCTTTCAGTTCTATATTCACTGGCTGGAATAAGCCCAAGTTGAACATTTTTAAATAATCACAACCAATCTTGCTTTACTCTTTAATGTGTTTATGGATACGGAATTCAAAAGTCCCATATAAGATTATCAAGGGGCATCTTAAGAAGTTCAGATGAAGTCTTTGATTAACTTTAAGTGATACTCACTCTTAATATTTAAGCCAGGTGTAGAAGCTTAGACTCTCTTCCAAGTGCCCCTGGCTTTTCACACAAATGGTTATTGGTTAAAAGCAAAAGCAGATAGACGTGAGCGGAGAGGCACAATACTTTTAACCTAACTGATTCAAGTGCCAACCAGAGCTCAGGACTTTGCTATACAGGTAAAGTAGGATTCATATTATTCGGTAATTCCTGCGGTTTCAGAAACCGTTGTCAGTGGCAGGCTACAGAAATCATGTGAAAGGGGTATCATAAAAATCCAAACAGCATAAAGGAGTGGAAAAGTGTTTTAAATATTTAACTACTCACGGTTACTTATACACTCATGCGTATTCCAGACCTAAATGCTACATGCAATATTATAATTATATTTGATACATGTGCTGTATGACTGCTTTAAACAAAATTTGAAATTAGCTCTTTTCTCTGTGTTCACACATGTAAATCTCTTTTTATAATGTATATTTCTTTAGCTCTATATTTATTGCACTCGCACAAGCCTGGCCATAGTGCTTCTAGTCATGACAGAGATGGGCTCTAGTTCCTGTAGTTTGAATCTTTACATGTTTATAGGTCTCTTGACTCACCAAACCAATAAAATACAGCAGAAGTGACACCAAGCCATTTCTGTGGCCTTTAGCAATTTTACACAATTCTGTTTACCCCAGAACCTGTCCATAACTCATCAATAGAGCAGAAGGTCCTTTCTATCTCTCTGGTCCTTGGGATTCACTAAGTTTCCCTTGTCCCCTGTGTACCACAGTGCCACAATAGCTTTGTTTTCTATAGCATATTTAATTGACACAACTGAATACCTTAGAATATCTTCATCAGTCAACTGAAAGAAACTCTACCACTGAAAAGGATAGACTTTTAGTCGAAATAATAAAGCACAGAGGTTGTTTTTCCCTTTGTTTCTGGTTCATTTATTTCTTTATTTTAAAAAAAACTTCTAAATAGTAAATCTTAAGGAAGTTAATTAGCGAGATAAGACTTTGTGTTTGGAAATAATATTTGTTTATAAAGAGTCAAACATGATACAATGTAGCATTATAAGAAAGTGAAGGAGACTACCACTGACTGGCCAGCGTTAAGGTATTAGCTAAGGATAAAGAGGACATTCATCAAGGCTCAACTCAATCAAAACTGAGGAGACCTGCACAGAGGGCAAAAAGATTGCTCAAGGACACAGTACACACTTGTCTACAATATCTCTTGAAATATGCCAAAATGTGTTAATAGAGATGTATGCTTCTGTTTATTTGATTGGAGTGGCACACGTCTAGTCATAGCTGGGGGAATTAGAAAACAGATCTTCTGACTTGCAGTTATTACATAGGAACGCCATACCTCTTAGCTGCCTTTTCTGTGTCCTTGTATTCAATCCCCAAGCAATACTATGACTGGGATCCTTAGAGGGCCAGTGGACATTTAGACATGCCCAAAGGCCAGAAAAAGTGGGCTTTTTCTCCTATCAGTGAGTTCTGGACAGAAGTAGCAATGGGAAACTCATGTTCCTTTCATGTGTCTATCCTGATGACCTTAAGCATAGAGCAAGGCTCTGTACAGAACCCTGTAGTATATGGGACTGGAGATTATGCAACATGCTTGCTGGGAGTACTGAAGTAATGGTAGAGAGCAGAAACGAGAACGTGAACTCTTTAAAAACTATTTTTATTGTTTGAGGATTTTATACATGCACATAATGCCTTTGGATCAGAGTAATTCCTCATTCCCCTCCTATCATTTCTCCCTTATCTCCCATCGCTTTTCCTTCCTAAATTTATCTGCTAAAAAAGCAAAAACATAAAAGAACACCTCGCCACCACCACCACTACAACAACAAAAATAAAACACCACTGAGGCAACTTAGTATCACCTGTGGGTACAGGTATAGCATTGTCCTCTGGAGCAGAGCAGGGCACATCTATGAGGAGCTGCATCTCTGGTGAAAACTGACACTCCTCCAAAACATCAGTGGCTCCTAGCTGTGCTCAAATCTGTATATACAGGAAAGTATGTTCTGAATAGAACAATGAATGGACAAATGGAAATCTATGAACCTAAAACACTTCTCTGTACAGAAAAAGACATAATAATTTCAGTGAAGAGGCAGCCTACAGAATGGGAATAAGTATCTTAGCCAACCATATACCTGGTAGAATGTTAGTGTCTAAATGTACAAAAAACAAAAAATAAAATTAATACCAAGAAATCAAACAGCTCAATTAAAAAGTAGGTCATGTAACTAAGCAGAGAGTCTTAAAAGAAGAAACAAAAATATCTGAGAAACAATTTTCTTTAAATGTTCAACGCATTTAGCCATTAGGGAAATGAAAATTAAAACTACTTTGTAATTTTATCTTACTCTAGCCAAAAAGGCTAAGATAAAAAAGTCAAATGGCAATGAAGCTGGCATAGATGATGGTGGGAATAAAATTTTTTGCATCCATTATAGAAACATGTGGAGGTTCTTCAAAAATCTAGAAATAGATCTAATGCATCTGGCTATATCACCCCTGAGCATATTCTCAAAGCACTCCATACCCCACTGCAGAAATATTTGCTTTCTGTGCTCATCTCTGCTGTATTAACAATAGCCAGGAAATAGAAGCATTATATATGTCCATGAACTGATGGATAGATAAATGAATATATAGAACATATATTCAAAGATTGTTAGACAGCTGTAATGGGAAATGGAATTATAAAATTTCCAGATAAATGGATGGAAATGGAAGTGATCCTTCCAATTGAGTTAACTCAGACCCACGAGTACAAGCACTGAATATTCTCTCTAGTATGTAGAAGCTTGAGGGTTTAAATCTTTAGATATGCATGTTAAATTGGAGTACCTGTATAAATCAGGAACTGGAGAGGGGCCATGGGTTTCTCAAGGGGAGGGGGACAGAATGTAAGTGGTATAAAGTGAGAATGGCAAATGAGAATATTGAAAAGGTTAAATGTGCTGGGTTATGGAGGGCACAGTAGAAGAGAGAGTATGGGGAGAGATTACTAACTCTAAAGACTTTTGAAAAGGCCACATGAAAACCTACTACTATGGAATATGTATTATAATATTATATATAACTTACTTATATATATTTATTATATATAATTCATGTGTCTATATAATATATAAATATACTATATTAATATGTTAGTATATATTAATGCATATTTTACATATTTATTTATCATATAATTATAACACAAATGAATTATAAATTTAATTAAATTAATAGCATTTAATTAATTAATTTTAAATTAAATTAATTAAAATAATATAAAATAGATATAAAACATAATATATATTAATGTAGTTACCCTTTAACTTAGGGATAATGCTCAATGCTTCTCCATGACAACATGGGCTATTATATAAAAAGCTCAGTGTGAGGAATGTGATAACATCTTTTAAGTTGTTGATTAGTGGAGTTCCATAGGTCACCATCACCACCCCAAACATTGTAGGCCATTGTCTTTGCTCTTGATTATCCTTTAGAATTTCAGGGAAAGGCCCCTCTGCAGAAGACATCAAATACTTGAGTCATAGGACATTGATAAATCAAACTGAAACCAACCTGGAATATTCATCCTTACTGCGTAGCTTTCATAGTAGTGGCAGGTTCTATTTATGCTACTGGAGGAGAAAAGAACAGTCTCACTAACTGCAAGCTGGCCTGCAGGCAACAATAATTACCAGCATTGCAAAATATGCCTAGTGGTAAATAGTCTCATGAATATTATGGGAGTAATAAAGACTTTCCAATTGGATATAAGGCCACCTAAAGATAGAACACATGTGTGGTACTGATAACTAGGCCATGAACTCATGGGTGGCTAAGTTGTAGGCCCTTAGGGATTACCTAATACTATCATTCTGCTAAGTGGTTACAGCATTAAACTGCCTCCCCACTGATTCTTTGTGTGCATTGATTAGTACATCTCTGAACCCTCATCATAGAAGCATCTCAACGCAGTATATGTGGAATGTTGAGGCCCACGATCCGTGTGTAGGGAATAAGAGGTTGTGGAGTGAGTTGCTCTAAATGGCACATTTATTATATAGTCTTTTCTTCTAAATGTCAAGGGTCATTGCAGGAAAGGGAACAGAAACATTATAAAGGGTAGTAAATGTCTACAGCAAAAAGGATTTGTCAGACATGACAAGGCTGTAGTACACATGATTTCATAGGCTGTAGTTGAATGAGTGAGACCTCTTGCACAATTTCAAGCCATCTGTAATCTCACATGATAGGGAGGTCCTAATCTTAGCTTAAGAATGTGAACTACTAAATTCCCAGATAGATTCTCAGGTTTAAGTGGAGATATGTGAAACGAGTCCTTAGTAGTATGCAAAGACTTTGGCTACTGAATTATAGGATGGAATACCACTGAAGTCCTACAATGCCAATGGGGTAGGGTCTACACATGGCATAGATTCCAACAGCCCTGAGCAAATTCTGAAAAGTTGTCTGATGTTGGAATCACTATTCATAGAAGGCTTTGCAGGACTTGCATTCTGAACCCAAATGGGATGATTGTATGACTAAAATCATATTTAATATTCTCCAAAAGAAGTTATAGCAGAACCATATATAAAATATTAAAGTTATCCATGTTAAGTCCCTAATCACTCTTACTATTGAGAAGAAAAAAAACTATTAGTGTTTGTTATGTACAAGAAAAGAATCACGGGACTGAAGAGGTGGCTCAGAGGTTAAGAGCACTGACTGCTCTTCCAGAGGTCCTGAGTTCAATTCCCAGCAACCACATGATGGCTCACAACCATCTGTAATGGGATTCGATACCCTCTTCTGATGTGTCTGAAGACAGCAATAGTGTGCTCACATACATAAAATAAATAAATCTTGTAAAAAAAATAAAGAAAGAAAAGAATCACGACACATAGTGGAGACATAAATATATCAACTTTTGTCTATAATATAATAAAATGGAAATTAAAACCAAAGAATAAATTAAATACAACCAATCCAGCCAGGACAAAAACTGCATTAGATGAGAAAAACAAAATAGGTAAGCAGGAAAAGGAGTGAATGAATTCGAAGATAAATCAATATATACCACCCAATATGAATAGGGTCAAAACATGGAAAAATAAAACGGCAGAAGTTTATTTGAGAAAAATATTCAAACAGAACATCTACTAGATTCATGTCTAAGATGAGAAGAAAAGGAAATGGCATTCAAAATCCTTTGAAACAATATTTAAAACTCCCAAAATTTGGCAGAAGACATGAACCTACAGATCAAGAAGTTCATCAAATTGAAGAGAATTAGAAATAACTCCAATTCACATATATGCATATCATTATCAAAGTGTTGAAAACTATACAAAAAATATTAAAAGCAGCAAATAAGAGCTGAATCGTAGCATTCAGAAAATCAAAACAATTACCTAAAAATTCATTTTTGTAGATTAGTTTTTTCAAATTTTAACTGATTTTTATCCATGGTATAAAAGAAAAACTAAAATCAGCTGTGAGCCCAAAGGAACAATCTTGGATCTACATATCTTGGTGTATGTGTCTGTTTGTTTTGGGGACAGCATGCCATTGTGGCACATGGATGCAGTCTCTGGTCAGTAAGTCCTATGTCTTTTTGGAGAATGCAATGGCAGCTATGTGAAAGGCCATCTATTTACCTTCTGGGGCTGAGAAGAGAGAGACTGCAGTTTCACTTCAAGACCATTCCCTTAGCAACTTAGCTGCTGGACAGTAGGGCCCCTCTCAAGAAGGTTCTACCACCTCCTGGTAGGACTACTGACTAAGGACAAGATTGACGAATCATGTTTTAGAGAGAATTCATGTTCCAAACCATACTAAATTATCAGGTTGTATGATAATATTTAATGTCAAATCATTTATAAAACAACTACAACATAATTTGGGAAATAGCTCTATTTACTAGAAAAGTTCTTGATCTGCAAAACGATGATGAAATTAAGTATAAGCATTGAGTAAGGTACCTATGGGAAACTCTAAAACTTGAACAACAACAACAACAACAAAAAAAAAAAAAAAAAAAAAAAAACATGGAAATTGAAATTACCATGAGACACCACTGGCAAACTTAACAGAAGGTGAGATAAAATATTCTGACAGTAC
The DNA here is from genome assembly GCA_028551405.1 of Uromys caudimaculatus. NCBI lineage: Eukaryota > Metazoa > Chordata > Mammalia > Rodentia > Muridae > Uromys > Uromys caudimaculatus. The sequence goes on from CM052700.1 coordinate 99,221,435, forward strand.
TGGGTTTTATCACTTATTTTTCTCACTGGTGGGACACAATATTTGACAAAAAGAATCTTAAAGGAGGAGTGTTTATTCTGATTCATTTTAAGAAAGGATGCAGTTCATCGTGGCAGGGAGGCACAGAGGCAGGAGCATGAGCATATTGGCCATATCACATCTACATTCAGGAAACAGAGAGAGGCGAACACTGGCTTGTTGGCCTGTGTGCTGGGAGTCTTCCTCAGGGATCTCTGGTCCAGCCAAATGCTAGGGTTCCGGCAAGGGGGAGAGCGAGAGCGGGATGGAGTCTCCTCCACCTCGGTCTCCCGCAGTTGCTGCCGCCTCCTCCTTTGCACCAGAGGCCGACTAGCGGTTGAGGAGTGCGGGAAGCTTCTGGTGGCGTTTGGAAGAGCAGATCTCTTCCCAAGCAGCAGGGTTACAGCAGTTCAGCACCCTGGCCCTTGAGATGGTGCTGCTCACATTTAGGCTGGGTCTTCTGTCCCTTGGCAAACCTTTTTTGGAAAGACTGTCATAGAAAAACCACGAAGTATGTAAAGCTAGTCAAGGTGACAATGAAGATTGATCATCACACGGGTGTTAGCAAGGAACACTGGCAACTGAAACTTTCGTACATAGTTTGGAAGTTTCTTATAAGCATCCACTTACCATGTGACCTAACCGTCTTGCTCATCAGTGTTCTCACTTGAGATATGATAAACTCAAATTCACATAGTGTGGAAAAATCAGTTCAGATGGCCTGGTAGAGAATGAACAGCACACCTACCAGGCTCTACTGGACAGAATAATATGAAGGACATCATATGATAAACGCCTCACCTGTCTTAGATAAGTCTTAACATATTTTCCTGAGTAAAAGAAAATACTCTAAAAAAGTTATACTCACATAACATTTCTGTAAAGGTAGAACTGTGGATGGGACCAGCAGCTCCTGACATGAAGGCATGTTAGTGTTTGCAAAAGGCACCTTTCAGAGTGATGGACCTGCCTTGTGTGCTGATAGTGGTGCCTTACTGGACAAATGCATGTATTTGATAAATTCACAAGACTTTGTATGTGCAGGTAAACTTCATTGTGTGTCAATATAAAGAGTATATATATATATATAACATCTTTATTAGGGAAAGAATAGGATTAGAAGTAATAATATTTAAAAGATAGGCTTTGACAAACTTTGACTGATGTGTACAAATATGGAATTATCCCTACAGTCAAGGTAATAAACAACCTGTCCTCTCTAACAGTTTGCTCCTAATCCTTTGCTTTTCTTTTTACTTAAATTGTTTCAAGAACATATAACATTGGAACTACTGTCTGAGTGTGAGTGAGTGTGTGTGTTAGTGTCTGTAAGTGTCTATATGTGTCTGTGAATGAGCAGATGTGTGTATGTTGATTGTGCATATGTAAGTGTGTGTGTTAGTGTGTGTGTGTGTGAGATTGTGTGTATATTAGTGTGTGGGTGTGTTAGTGTGTGAGTGATTGTGTGTGAACTTGTGTGTGCACATACACACGGAGGCCAGGGTTTGACATCTGCTATGTTCCTTAGTCTTTCGCCACCTTTTTTTTTCAGACTGGATCTAGCACTCAAACTAGAACTTAGAGTTTGGCTAGACCAAATGCTCAGTAAGTCCCACAGATGTGCCTTGACGAATCCCAAACAGTGGGATTAAAGGCTGGGTCTTTAAGAGTACTGGGGACTGGAACCCAGTTCTGTGTGCTTACAAGGAAGAACTTTACTTTCCTGACTGAGTCATCTTCCAAGCCTCTGTTCCCTTAAAATTTTTAGTGCATGATGTAGTGTTGTAAACTCTGAACACCACAGTACACAAAGGTTTCTAGAACTGACGTATCTTACAAGAATGGCACTTACTAAATAGCACATGAACTTACTAATAGTACAAGCCTCTGCTCCCTTACACTGGGCTCTTGATAGTGGTGTTTTATGTCTACTTATTGAGTTTGCCTATTTTGGGTAATCCATCCTAGTAGGGTCATGGAGCTCTCCACACTCCTGTTTATGGCTTATTTCACCTCACTTATACATAGGAATTATACCCTTCAGCATTGTTCGTGTTATTATGTATGGAAGAATTTCCTTTTTAAAAAAGTGAATAAGGATCTGAGGAGCTGGCTTAGTGGCAGAGCATTTGCTGCTCTTGAAGAGGACCCAGGTCGTTTCCAGCACCCACATGTCAGCTCACAACCATCTTACATACATGTAACAAACTTTCATACACATAAAATAAAAAGAATAAGTCTTTCAAAAATTAAAGGAAGAACAATATTTTATTTGTTGATCTATTTATTTACAGACAGATTTTGAGGTGTTCTCCACACCTTGGACACTGTGAGGAAACTGCTGCAACTCCAGGAATTCAGCTCTCTCATTAAAACTCTTATTTCTGCTATCTTACTAAATACCCAGAAAGACACTTGTTGAGTCATCCTACGGTGGCATTTTTAACTTTTGAGGAGATGCAGAGTCTCCTATCAGAAAACAAAGCTTTGGTGCCATAGAGGAAGCCTTCAGCAAAGTGAAAATACAACCTATGATCTGAGAGAAAACATTTATAAACAGTCAAGATACTTAAGGAGCCCTTATGACCTGGTAGAAAAAAATCCATAGCAACAAGCAAATAGTTCAATTAGACTTCTCTCCAAAGAGGAGAAGCAGATGAGCAACAAGAAATATTCTGAACACCAATTATCAGGGAAGTGTGATTCAGAACCACCATGAGATGCAAATTTATGCTTGTGGCTATAGTATTTACCAATACAAAAGAGAGAGAATATATCTGTTTGCCAAATGGGTCAGCAGTTTAGGTTCAGTTCCCAGCTCCTGCATCAGGAGATACACAACTGCTATAACTCCAGCCCCAGGGGATTAGACACCTTCTTTTGAGCTTGTGAGTACCCATATGCATGTGCACATATACATATGTAGGCACACATATGTACATATAAATGAGTATAAAAATGAGCTTTGTGTATATGTATCTGTGTCTATGTCTCTGTGTTGGTATATCTGCATTTGTATGTGGGGGTGTATGCACATAGTCACACACAAAAAATCTGAAATTCAAAGAGCTACATGAACTCTTTACCTTTGTGACCACCAAATATAACAACAGTTCATAGAGCTGATGGTGCATTGAGATACTCTACAATCAAGTTCTAGAAGTTTCTATCGAGGGGTGAGTGTGAATAAAACATGGAGGTGAGAGAAAGCTTTAAGAAAAAATTTATATTCGAGTTACAGTTTAGAGGTTGAAAAAGAGTCATCGGAGCTTGCTTAGATGTCTCCTTCATACAGCAGGGCCTCCACCAATGCAGCAAGACTTCCTACTGCCACACTACTGGGTTTCCTGCATGTGATCCAAGGATCTAATCCACAAGCACAAAAAGTCAGGATTGTTTCTGTCCCAAATTCTGTGTAGTAAGAAAAGCATAGAAGTGATGAGATCTGAGGCCACAGAATAAGGTGATTGATCCTGAACTATAACTGCGTTCCCTGTTTCATAAACCCAATGTTTCATTGATAATCATGTTTTCAAGAGTTAATTATAAAACACAATTATTACTAGATTATAAATGACATCTGACATGCATGTTATGCTCACTTTATACCAAGTAGTATTCTTAGACTTACATATAAGAATTGGGATGTCTTCTTATTACAATTCCATAAGGGAGATGCAAGTCAGTACTCCACTATGTAGAAAAGAAAATCAATGCACATAGGAGTTAAGAAAATCCCCTAAGAATGCATGACAAGTGATGGGCGAGGCCGGATGCATACCTAACATGTATGTTTTATAACCTATTGCCCTCTGAATGCCTTTGCTTGCTAATTGGAAATAAGATCCTGTAGTTACAGAACACAGACACATGTCAAGAAGAATTTAATGAGCAGTGAAGAAACAGAGCAGTGAAGCAAAGGGAACTGGCTGAGGGAGCTGGCACTCAGTCCTGATACGGGAGAGAAGAGTACGGAAGAATGACCTCTATGGGATATCTTTTTTTTGCTTGGTTCTGGATTTGTATGTGTGTGCATGTATTTGCGTATGTTTGTGTGTGTGCACATGCTCATATGGTCCATGTGTATGTGGAGGCCAGAATTATTTGGCATCAGGTGTGTTTCTCAGTTACTCTCTCTAAGTTTTTGAGACAAGATCTCTCACTGAGTCCAGAGTCTACCGATTTGACTAGATCTACTGGCATTGGGGAATCCTCCTATTTCTGCTTCCCTTCTAGCCTGAGGTTTTACATGGATGCTGGGGATCTCTAAACAAATCCTCATGTGCTTGTGGCATATAGCTGATAACCAGAATTCAACCCCCAGTTTCCATGGTTAAAGGAGGGAACCAGCTCCAGAAACTTGTTCTTTGACTTCTATATGTGCATTGTGGAATGTGCACATCTACACTCACAGGACAGCATTATTGTATAAACGCAATCAACAAAACGTTGCTCAGTGCAATCATTTGCATTAACAATTGCACTCATTTGGAGTCTGATTTGGTGGTTTCTTCTGTGAAACTTCTAAAAGTAGAAATGTTCTACTCAAAGGTTTAAAAGTTGTTGCTGATCTCCAGAAAAATTCAAGTAAGTTCCTTTCTATACAATATTGAGGGTTCTATTTCTGTTGGAAACATCTCTAGAGCTGGCCATCTTGACCATCCTTCTTTTGTTATTACAGGGCTAAATTTGTTTGCAAGAATTTAAACAGAATGTGAAATCCAGGAAAATAATTAATTGGAATCATTTTGTATTCACCCCAACTAAAATAAAAAGTAGGTCCTAAATCTTCAGATGATTATGGTAACAATAGAAGCAGCCAATCAATGTAATATCAATGAGTATCAATTTTCCATGTGTAACACAAGTGTGTATGCAGAGGCAACAGGAGTTGGGGTAGGAATTTGAGTAGAGTTTACTGCTTTTCTATCATTTCTTCCCAAAGCCTGAAAACTCGACAACTTTTATTCCTCATTTCAAAAATCACTAAAAAGAAAGCATAATAATTTCAAGAGAAGGATGGAGAAGAGAAAATCTGATCCCTCCCTGCCCCATGCCAGTTACAAACAACATAAGCAGGTCTTTGGGTTACATAGACAGTACTGGCATGCATGCCTAGGCTTGCTAAGCCTTGTGTCACCCAACAGAACCACAAGAGAGTAATGATCACGAAACCTTAGAAATGTGTTGCTCAGTGGTTGGGCTGGGTCTGAAACAACCCTCTAGAATATTTTATTTAAAATAAGTTGACAAACCAGTTGTGGTGATACACACACACACACTCACACACACACACACATACACACACACACACACACATGCATATATATGCATTTCTAGCACTCTGGAAATAGAGGAAGGAGGACATCAGGTTGAATCCAGTCTGGTCTATGTAGTGAAACAGTGTCTCAAAACAAAAATAAAAAACCAAACAAACAAAAAACAAAAAACAAAACAAAAAAACCCCAAAAAACAAAAAAGAATAAAGACAAATTTATATGATTATTAGAACTGCAAACTATGCCCAAGCTTATATCATATGTCGAGGTAGTATTTTAAATCAACATTTGTTTAATAAGAATAAATAAATGATATTTTATATAGCACATAATTATAAAAATAATACCATTTGCATGCAAAAGGCAGAGAATTTCTCGTTGGTGAGGTCAGGTGCTTAGGATATGTGAGCAAAATATGTATCTCTACCCTCACCCCAGATATTTCTACTGTATCCCACATGAGTTCCATGACAAGAAGGAAGATACATGCCACGGATGTATAGAAGTTAAAGATAATGGCAAAAGCAAAGGAGGAAGGACTGAGGGGGAGGCTTAGTTCACGCTTCTAGCTCTCACGTTTGATGTGGAGAATCATGTCCTAGAACTCAAGCTGAAATGGAGTGATAGAATTATTGTACTCGTCGAATGGACTCAGGCTGGGCTGCCCTCTTGGCATGACCAGCCTTGCTTACATTTCATGACTTCTGTCTGCTGCTGTCGGCTTCCAGTGTACCAAATGTGCCTCCTTGATTAACATAGCAAGGTTTTTGGCTGACCCATGCCCTGGAATGAAATCAATGTCAATGATTTTTGTGATTCTGCTCAATTTTGCTTTATTGATGTTTCTTTCTCTCCTTCATACTAGCACCCGAGTAACGTTTATTCTATTTGGAAACAACCTGGAACAATGTATTATTTTGTGTTTTTCTGAAGTATTGGTATTTAAATAGTGTTTACTGTCTTGGCTCATAGGCTGATAGGAGTAAATCAAATCCTTGAACATGAAGCACAGACAACAGGTGAGATTGACGATAATGACATCTGAGTAGTACACAATTCTGCCGAAGATAGGAATGCCACCCCGTTGGATCTTTTATTCTTCCTTTTCGGTATTTCTTCCAAATATATCCAGAATTTCATGGAGTAACACTAGGACAAAGAGAAGTTATAATCAGTGTTAATAACAAGAAAAATCTAATTTCAATCTTCCATCTCACATGAAACGATCTTAGACATCCATTCATCTTCACATATCGTGTTCATAATCTCCGGTTCTATCTTAAAATGTAGGCTATTGTTTGTTTGCTTATTTATTTGGGCTATTTTAAGAGCATAAAATAACTGGATTTAATGGGGGATAATATTTATTTCTAAAATAGTTTTTCTTCATTCTTGAGAATTTCAAATAGATCAAATATGAGATGCTATCATATCTACACATTCTCCCCTGAAACTTCTTCCATAGCTCGCTAACATTTTGCGTTCCTCCCTTTTAGTAATTGAGGAAGATTAGAAGTGGAATGTAACTATTATCTCTGCGTAAAAATCCACCTCCCAAAACGGTAGATTATAATGCTGATTAACTTGTCATGAATCTGGGTTTGGGAAAATGGTCTGTTAGTACTTGTATTCACTCTCATCCTGCAGTCAGCTCACTTGGCTAGAGGTATAGCCAATGGTCTCATTTCCATGGCTGACACTCAGAGCCTTTATCACTGCTCACTGGCCTGGCTATCTCTTTATGTGGTTTCACATCAGTCTGAGAGATGAATCACGATTTTGTGGGAGGGTAATATAGAAGAATCTACACAACTTAAATAGTCACATTTTTTGACTAATGCCAATCCTATATTACAAGGATAAGTATAGGATTCTACCTCTTCATGGAAAAAGTTATAATCAATGTGTGATCATACACGTACCAGAGTACATGAAAATTTATATTAAAATTTCAGGTTTAGAATCCCACAGTGGATTTCTTGATCATGTGGTACATTTCATAATTATGTCCATATTTTAGGCTCTGGGGAATCTCAAAGGTCAGACATTAGTATATTGTATTTTGATAAGTTCATACAGATTATGGATTTAGAAAATATGACAAAATGAGATGATAACATTTTTATAAAACACACACATAAATTTAAATTGGATAGCTGTGGGCAGTCACGTGGGCAAGCTAAGGAAAGTTGAACATCCAAGCCATTTTTAGGGGGCAGAGTAAGCTTGACAAAGAGATCCTGAAGCATTTTAGATGGGTGTAATATTTATGTAAATGGAAAAAAGATAAGACAAGCAGTGCCCACAGAGGTGGCCAGCACTTTTGTGGGGGTTAAAGTGTACAGTTTGCTGAGCCATGAAGTAAAGAGAAATCGGGGTTTGAAGTAATGTAGATGACACCAGTAATGGTATAAAAAGAATGAGGAATCAGTAAAAAGAATTACAGCCGTGGGGGGGGGCAGTTTACCTTTGTAACAAAGTTTCATATTCAAACAATGATTCTCCCCCTCTAACGTCAAGTAGTAGATATTCCAAGCCTGAGTTTGAACACAATATTACAGTAATATCGCACAGTACTGTATAGCACAATGTTAGTGCAATTGTAGTATTGTACAATATTGTACTTGGTAGCCGATGCAGTGACCTTCACTTGTTGCTCATGGCCATGTTCCTCTGTGCTACACGTGCTTTGAAGGCAGAGATATGTTCTCTTTGTATTCCTTTTCTCCTTAACAGTAGTACTCATTGAAATCTATAGTTTAAGATAAATGAAACATATTCAAAGTGCTTTCTTTTCCTAGTGGTGATAGGTAGACCTTTTATCTTCACCATAAAAAAGTTAATATAAGTAAACTAAGTGGTTAATATAAGTAAACTGTATGTAAGTAACTCGTGTGTCAACTTAATACAAGTTAGAGTCATCATAAAGGACCCTAAGCTGGGAAAATGTCTCCATGAAATTCAGCTGTAAGGCATTTTCTCAATTAATGATCAAAGGGAAAGACAGCTCATGGTGGGTGATGCCATCCCTGGGCTTGTGACCTGAGTTCTATAAGAAAGCAGAGGGAGCAAGCCATGGGGTGCAAGGCAGTAAGCAGTGCCCTCCATGACCTCTGTATCTTGACTCCTGCTTCCTGTCCTGTTTGAGTTCCTGTCCTGACTTCCTTTGGTGATGAATAGCAATGTGGAAGTGTAAGCTGAATAAATCCACTCCTCCTCAACTTGTCTTTTGTTCATGCTGTTTGTCACAGCAATAAAAACCCTAACTATGACACACATAGCAGTGTCTGACACTCAGAAGTTGTTAAATGATACTGCCTCTGTAATCATTATTGTTACCACTTATCCACAATATAAAAACTCAGATCACGCATAATATCAGACAATATTTCCTCTGTGAGTCATTGGTAAAAATAACTGTATTAATTGATTTAAAGAACGAATATTCATTAAACAAGAACATGTGCTGAATTTGCAAGTAAAATAGTTATGTTTTCGTGGTCAGTGAACAGTTTATAGTGTGGATTGTTTAGATGCACAAATTCAGTGAGTCATGAAGCAACAAGCAAATCAAATAAACATCTCAAATCTAAGGATGTAGTGCCATGAGTCAGTATGTAAAAAAAAGAACAATGTATTTGACCGGTAGACAAAACAAATATCATTTTGAATATGTATATTTAGGCAAAAAATAAAATAAAAAACATCTAACATCATGCATCCCAGCAAATAGTCAAAGCATCACCTAAGGAGCAGCACGTTGCTAAATGCACTTGGAGGGGAAACAGAGGGCATGGGCCTGGAATTAAAGACTTCGTGCATGGAGAGAGAGGTTAAAAGAAAACTGGTAGAAAGTCTGGCTAAAATAAAAGGCAAATGCCAAATCCTTCCATTTGCTGACATGTTGCACTTATTTTTCTTCCAAATTGTATGAAAATATTGTAAACATGGAAAACGATTTAATTTATAGATGACTCCAGCTGTCGTGAGCATGCCCTAGAAGGCATTTGGTGCCAAAGAAGGGAGATGGCATGAGAAGCACGCAGCAGTTGGAGTGCAGCATCCGAGGCTGGGGGGCAGTGATAATGTGGAGAGATGGACTCACTAGGGATGGCACCTGGTGGTGGCAGCCACGAGGTTTCATGGCAGATTGGATGGAGGTATGAGAGACCAGTCTGCCTTGGAAATCATTCCCAGATTTCTGTCTAAAGCCATTGCTGGGTCACTTTCTTAGATGAAGACTTAGAATATGAATAGTGGAGTCTTGGGTCTCTGTTCAGGCTGTTTCTGACACAATCAGAAGTGGCTCCTGAGTGGATCACGTGATGGTAAGAAAAGAACTCAGAAACTAAGACTAACCTGAGGTTGTTGAGTTTTACGGTGTTTGAATTCATATATGAGGAAGGAAAACAAATTGAGGCTAGGGACTGGGGGATTCTATTTTTCCAGGTGCACTATAAAGAGGATATTAGGCAAAGGTGGTTTTGAAAACAGAGAGGGTTAAGAGAAGGATATTGTGAAAAAATTCTTAAGACTTTTGTGAAATTTAAAGATAGCTTCTACCATATCTGCATGGGTTCCTGAAAATGCATGGCAAAGGAGCTCATCCTGTCTACAACTGTAATTTAGATATGTGCTGAGATTACTGAGCAACATGGGAAGAAGAGAGAACTTAACCAGAACCAAAGAGAAATCCTGTACGGAGATGATCTGGCAGGCAGAAATGCACCACAGCAACAATGGATGATTCTATTAAGAGAATGCATGATAACTTGCTTCTCCCCTATTTTGAAGCTCTGACTTCAGTGGTCCAGGCTGAGTGAAAAAGAGGGTCCTGATGTAAATGGAAAATGTGAAACTGTCCCTGGGACTCAATGGTATGTCCAGGAATCATGGCCATTAAATTACCATCTTTTTCTTCTGAGCTCTTGAATAGGAAACCACAGATTTCAGGCACAAACACTAATTCACCCATGAATTCCTGGTCACCTTGGTATTTGTGACATTTTCTTATGTTATACACAGCCATGTAAGCAGATAAATAGAATTTCATTGGATCTAGAACTAAAATAGAATTAACCATTCAAAACACTTTAAGGATACATATCTTGGACCTTCTACAGACATGTAAATCATGCCCTCACCACATTCAAATATTCCTATCTGCTAAAAGAATAGCAGGCATGCACCATAAGCCCCATAAATATTTTCAGAGTTAATAAAAAAGCAACTCCACTAAGATAATGCAAGAGATGATGAATTCAGATAGACAGCACAGATATGTCTGGACCAACTCCAGCTTATCATTCTCTGACAGTGTCAAATCTCAGATCTACAAACTTCATGAATTCTTTCATATAACCCCAAGGTTTTCTTTTATGCTGTATAGGAATTTGACAGACCCTCATTCACTTGCAGCTTGAAATGACACAGGGTGAGTGATAATTGTAATCCTCAACCAAAAGCAGAAAGAAACTTACTCACAGATGCTTCTCTTCCCTCACAGACGCTTCCTTTCTCTCTGTGTGTACTTTCAGTATTGTTAGGGTCAGAACCTGGGAACTAACAGCCCTAATAAGCTAGGTTTATTTACCCAATTTCAAGAACTCAATTAAATTGACAAGAAATCATGAAGAGCAAAAATATATATTTGATGTGGCCATGTTGGAAGGAGGAATACAGAAAAAGGTCTCATGGCATCCCAACTCCATCTTAGGGATTCACACATGATATTTAGGTTTAAATCAAAAGCAAAATGTGTGCACTGGTAGCTAGTCCTGGTCAAGGTATGGTTCTTTAATCTCAGAACCTTAATTGTTTGTGGATCCTTAGTCCCACTCCATCCTAATAACTTTTCAGTATGTGTGAAACTGTGGGAAATCTCTCTGGCTGTCACAGGCTGCCCGGATCTTTTCCTCCCCATTACCATTAGTTTACTAAAGGAACTCTAATTCCTTATACATCATTATTTCTATAATCTGACGGCCAAGGCAGGGGCACAAGTGCCTCTCTTTAGAATATTTTCACTCCTTTAGAGACGGTATAGACTACACATGAACTTCTTTATGAATATTTCATGTTTTTCATGCAACTACTGCAGAAACAACAGTGCTACCTGATATTTGCCCCACTTTTCTTATTCTTAAAGTTGCTCCCTAAGCTAGTCCCTTAAATGACCTACCTGCACAAGCCCCAGATGCAACCACCATCCCTATGTCTAATAGTACTTTTTATTTCTTTCTTGTCTCTCCCAAACCATGAATGATCTGGGGAAATAGCTCAGGGATGGAGTGTATGCCTAGCGTTCGGGAGGCAATTGTGGGCTTCATTACCAGTTTCACAAACAATAAATGGTAAACAAACATAAACATAAATATAACTCGATTCTAAAAGCCAACTTGCAAAAGCCATTTGTTAAACTTAAAAGAAATATATATTGGGGTGTGTGTGTGTGTATGTGTGTGTGTGTGTATGTGTGTGTGTGTGTGCATGTGTGTGTGTTTGCATATGTGTTGTGTGCATGAGTGTTTGTCTATGTATGTGTGTATGTATGTATGTGAGCATGTCTGAGTATGGGTGTGAATGTGTGTGAGTTTGTGTGTCAGTGTATCGCAGTGTATGTGAGTATGTGTGAGTAGATGTGTGGATGTGTGGATATGCATGTTGTGTGTATGAGTGTGTGTGTGTGACTGTGTATGAGTGTATATCAGTGTGTGAGTGTGTGTGTAAATGTTTGTATGAGTATGAATGTGTGTGTCAGTGAGTGGGGATGTGTGTATATGAATGTGTGTGAGTGTGTGAATTTGTGGGTGAGTATGGTATGGGTAAATGTGTGAATGTGTGTATGTGTGTATGCATGAATGTGTGAGTGTATACGTATGTGCTCATGCACATGTGCCATTCATGAGTCAGAGTATTTGCTGCTCTTGGATCTCCTGATTCCACCTACTAAGGTTGGGATTACAAATGGCCACTACCTCTACCTGCCATCTATGGTCCTAAGAACCAAACCTCTGGTCCACATGTTATGTAACCACTCAACCTCTGGTCCACATGTTATGCAACCACTCAACCAGTTCCCAACCCCTGTTCTTCAGAAATACAAATATTACACAGTTCTAGAAGGTATGTTGACTGTTTGAAAAACTTTGAAATATTTAAAACCTATATAGAGAGCAAGTGATACTTGGCTCTGAAATTTATGTGATTTTTAGAATACTTTTTGTTCCTGTCAGTGTGCTTGTAAATCTACACATGAGTGCACAAGGACCTACTACAGAAAATATACTGTGACCACGCCTCATCTTTCATCCAGTCTCTGCTCCAAACCCACCTCATTGCCTTCATGGCAATCAAAAAACATGGCATTTAATAAAATGAAGAAGATTGACTGGAAATGCAGTTTACAAATCTCTCTCTCTCTCTCTCTCTCTCTCTCTCTCTCTGTGTGTATGTGTGTGTGTGTGTGTGTGTGTGTGTGTGTGTGTATGAGTGTGTGTGTGTATGAGAGAGGGAGAGAGAGAAGGAGACAGAGAGACAGAGACAGAGACAGAGTGTCAGAGAGAAACAGAGAGAGACAGAGACAGGGAGACAGACAGAAAGACAGTGACAGACAGAGAGACACACAGAGACAACACACTGACAGACAGACAAACAGACAGAGACACACAGAGGCTTTTAAGGAACTGTGGAAATGGATGTGAAGAAAGAGGAAAGAGATGAACAAGATATAACATGAGCATGTTTCTATGTACTGCTTTATCCTTTAATGCTTTTCATATCTATAGTTTTCTGCAATGTATATATACAGCTTCTTTAAAAGTATACATACATAAATTATACAATAATAAATCCCTGCAATACATTTATCTGACAACTTTACTTGCACATTATCTACAGCATGGCATATATAAAGCTTTAATTTAGATCTTGCTTTAGGTGATTGTTTTATGTGTCTGAGAAAAAAAATTATAGTTTCTTGCCTAGGATTACCATACTCGCTGCCAGAGAGAGGTTTCAAATTTGCCTGGAATTTCTAAATCTATAAATGTTGAGTGGTCTCCAGTGTTCTCAACCTCTTTTTGTCCTTGCTACTGAGTCCTTTCTATTCATATCTGTAGCACTGGGTGTCACAAATGAACAGGAAGATGGCTCTTCATCCACTGCCATCCACTCAGATGTTGGTGGCTTTCCCGCTCTGCCTTCCCACCCTCTCTTCCTTTCATTCTTCTTCTACATCCTCTACCAAGTTTAGTATGTCCAGAAACTGAAACTAGTGAGTTATTGAAAGATAATTAGCCAATAACAGTCATCCTGAGTTTTTTTTTTTTTAAAACACCTATGGTGTACTTTTAGATGGATATTCCAGCCAATGGGATTAAAGACTTCATCTCTTCATATAATTTCATAAGGTATTCATGATATATGAGAGATAAACACATTATATATATATACTGTATCTACACAAATTATTATATATACATAGATGCATGTTATATATGCATGCATATATACAACATATGCATGTGTTTTATACACACACACATCTATGACAGAGAAATTGGAAGGAAGAGAGAGGAGGGAAGGAAAAGAGAGAGAGGGAGAAGGGAAACAGGAAGGAAGGAAGAGAGGAATGCAGACTGTCAGACTATGTTCCCTGGAATTCCCAGCAGCCTCTGCAAAAGCTGAAGATGAATTTTCTGTGTATTCTCTCACCTCAAGTCCACTACTCCTATACACACTACTGAAAACACTTCACATAAAAGCACCACTCTTTCTTTCAGGCAAAAGAAAGCCACTCCCACAATGGAGTTGGAGGTGACAGATGGACCCTCGAGTGTCCTGAGAGGTGTTGAGAAATGAAGACTCGATGGTTCCTTCCTTTCCCCTATCTTGCTGCTGTCTGTGTCTAGTAGAGCTTTGCTTCCTGTTTTTGAGGAGTGTCAGCAGAGAACTGAGTGCCCTGACAACCACAAGCCTGTGGAGCTCCAACTTTATTATCTGTAATGGCTGAGGGCCTGGCCAGACTGAGGTAATGCATTGAGAACCAAGGAGACATTAAAAGATTTCATTCACTTAATCGTTACTAATTAATTGACTTCCATAAAGCCACGAATGTCGTACAGTTTTCTGTAAAAGGCATTGTACTATTTTTAAAATAGCACAAATGATTTTTGAAGACAGCCTTTCTCTTCTTTTGAACGAACTGGCTCTAACTCACCACTTTTCCTCAAATCAGTTGACATCTCTATTGAAATTCATATGTCAAAAATTCACATCCAAAGACACAACATTATACTATTCTAACCACTATCAAAAGAAACTACCACCCTTCTGAGACCTTCCCTGCCTGCACTGAGTAGTAGGAGTTCCCTCTAGATAAGGAAAGCCTGCAAAAAGACTTCTGTGAACGATTTTAATTCTCTCCTGTTGTTATTCCTTTCTTTAAATAAGAGTAAAAATTGCTCCTTTTGTTCCGTACAGGAGTTTGAGTTCCCTTCGAGTTGTACATTTCTACATTCAAAAATTCCTAAGGAGGAATTAAGGAGGAAAAGGAACTTCCACTAAGCAACTTTTTCCCAGTGCATTAGAACCTGTGTTGTATAAAAGAACTGCCAAAGAGCTGTTCCGCAAAATGAGACATTAAATTAGCGTCACCTTGTCCATTATTTAAACAATAAAGTGCATTAGAAGCACAGGATTATTATGATTATAGGCAAACACAGTGCACATGGACACATGAAAAGATGAAAGAGGCTGTGGATGATGGGTGTGGTTTGGTTTGTGGTCCTGAAGATTAATCGTGATCAAAGAGCAGAAGGCAGAGGGCAGGGAATGGCTGAGAGGAAAGCAAGCTTGCTAGAGCAGCAGGAAGACAGCTTCCATTTAAGGAGAAGTGGTTGGTGATGTTAGCTAAGTCTGGGGCATAGGAAGGGAAGCAGACAGAAACCAGGGCTAAGACTGTGGTGAATCTTTAAGTTCCTGTTGGGGGTGTTTATAATTAATCCTTTGGTGCCAGAAAGTCATTAAATTTGGTGATGGTGTTGACTAAGATCACAGTCCCTGTAAAGGAGGGGAAGAATGAAGATAGATAACAGATGCCAAAGAAGGTTAGAAAATTTTCTATCCTGAGAATGAAGAGTACAGTGGCCAATGTTACAAAGAACACAGACAAACTGTAGCAGCAGCAGCCGCAGATCCACAAATCACCATGAATAGGAGATGAACAATACATGCCAGACCTTGGCTGTGGCTGTTTCTGCAGGCACTGAGGAAGCTCTTCAAGAGGAAAGAACTCACGAGCAAACGTGAAAGCATTTCAAAAAGAAAATCCAGACAAGACAAATCATAGGGTATACTCTTTATCCTGTTTTAAATGGCTGAAGAATAAATTTATCTATTTTAAATTAATTTAATGAATTTTATGATTAAATAAAGTGGCTTGTTTTAAATGAATGATAATAGTTTACCATATTCCCCCAGTATTCTGTAACTGGTCCACTAACGAAATTGGACCTTTACTCTTCATGAAGTAGTCACCTGTCAGAATTATCAGTGTTTCTTACATTAGATCATAGACTCTCCTGTCTCCTGAGATTTTTCTGCCACCTGCTATGCTATTGTTTATATTTTACTTTTTATTCAATACGATTATATTTAAAATATTGTATACAGCCAGCCTCTCTCTCTTTCTCAGCTGCATGCTACACAATATAAATATTTTATTGCTGCTCAAAATGATAATCATTTTTTCTACTCAGTTTTTTTAAATAATAACTTCAGATCTCTCCTACTTTTGCATGCTCTTTTTTCAACTTTTGGTGATTATTAAGCTTCTTATTGAATAGCAAAAATGAAAGCAATGCATGAATTTTAAAGTGCATTTGCTTCCCTTACATGAATGACTGCAAGATTCTTTTAGTTCCTCAAGAAGTAAACCATTTATGCTTCTCCAGGCTAAGCTCTCTTGCCTAGGCCCTGTGGCCTATTGTTTGTTGCTTTTTCTGGATCTTTCTTTTGGCCATAGGCATAGCCTGTACTCCTAAGTCACTTTTAGACTACTACAGTCAAAACAAATTGTGCTTCTGTGTTTTATTATTCAGTCGGATTTCAAGTGGTAGTTTTCCACTTTTCAAAGTCTCAGCTGAGATTTCTGTTCATGATGGCTGACTACGTGTCCATATGACATTTCCTCCTTCCTCAACTCAATGTGAAGACATCCTAAAAACATCACATTGCTAAATTCATTGTTTCGCTGCAGAAACAAGAAAGGTGTAATTAAACAGTTATAAGCCAGAGAGAATTCCTGACAGCTAGAGGTGACTGTTTATGAAACTCAACCAAGCTTAGTAACCCACAGTTCTAGACAGATAAAAAGGAGAGGGCTACCAATAAAAGTAAATGAATTTATTCAATCGAGCTGCCAACATGGTGTGTTTCCAAAGGCAGTCGCTCTGGGATTCAGATGAGACAGGTCAGGTGCTTAGCAAGGTTAATCATTCCAGGACTGGGGGACACTTAGTTCTTATGAGCAAAATATATGTAATCAACCTTTCAAATAAAATGGCAAGACTCTCTGCAGAGACACAGGAATGTCAGGAAACATTTACCTAATATGTACAAGAAAGTACTGTACCCAAAATACACACGGATAATGCAGATGTCCACTCTCCTACCGGAGGTCTCAGCAAAGATGCTTTGTTCTTAGGGTCAGCAGTTACTACAGAAAAACAAACAAACAAACAAACCCATGCTTTATAGTCTGCAATCTACCACATCACTGAGGATAGGCAATTGGCTAAAATTAAAGAGAAACTAAAGCATCTAACAATGGAAAGAAAGTATGGGCAAGAAACAAGCATAGCTATAGCAGATTTAATAAACTTCCAGGGAGACTGGAATAATGCATGAAGTAAAATATCCAACACCACATCTTCAATAATCCCAGGGACTGAAAAACAAAGCTACATCTCCAGGCTACCGTAAAATTAACTAAGTGGCCAGAGTTCTTGAGGACTCAATATGAACTGCCAGGAGACCTCAGCATGTGCTCAGAAAGCAGAATAAGGATGATTTTGAAGGTGATAGATGCCTCGGCATCAAAGTCAGACACGAAAGCGATGGGAAGGGTAAAAGGATGAGGACATATTTAGGAAATTGAAAAAGTTGATCCAGGAAATCAAACAATTCTGGAAGGAAAGGTTTCAGTGAAAGAGGGCTGGAGGTGATTCTGTGGGAAGAGTAAACATGAGGACAGGAGTTCTGATCACAGAACCCATGGAAATAACTGTACGTTGGTTCACTTAACTGTTGCTGCATAGTTCTTGAGGTGGTGCCAGGAGGATTTCTGGAGGCTTTGTGGGTGGCAGCCTAGCTGCTCCAGGTGTAAGAGAGACCCTGTGTCAAGGGAATATTGCAGAAAGTGATAGAGGAGGGTACTCAATGTACTCCTCTGGATACCACATTTGTGTTCACAGTTGCACACATATACACACACACACAGAGAGAGAGAGAGAGAGAGAGAGAGAGAGAGAGAGAGAGAGAGAGAGAGAGAGAGAGAGAAAACACATCCACTTAAACCTAAAAGAATGGAGTGGTGAAAATTATTAGACATAGAAGAACATAGGCTCTCTAGAAGAAATATTTGGTGTAATGACCAGAAACTCTGTTTCTAGTGGTTCGTTATATTGTCAAGATATATTAGCATCTCCTACTTCTCTGAGAACATTGCACCAAGCTTTATGTCTCATAGCCAAGGAGACTGCAAAATGTTACATATCTAAGTTATCTTGGGGCTGAGCCTAGTTCTTGGGCAGCTCTTATAAACATCTGGCCAGCATTCCAGACTACCTGGCTCCAAGCTGGCTGCTTCCTTGAAAACAGTCTTCTCCAACTCACACCTTAATGGAGTGGATACTTGAAAGGACATTGTCTTCTCTGGGCTCAGACTCAGCTTCTGACCCAAGAGGCCCTGCACATCCCTGTGTGGGTACAATGGAAAACCAGTGTCTCCACTTCTCTTCTGATTAAGCCTGGACTTATGAGTTGTGCATCACGCCTGTATATCCTGCTTTTAAAACCACCCAGGATAATACTGTGACACAAGATAGGAGAAGGAAGGGACTCACCATACACATGACCTCTTTAGCCCTCAGAGAAAAAGACACGGGGAATGATTTACAAGATTATGTATTATTGAAACAGTCTGGAAAAACATTTATATCTGATGATAAAAATTTTCTACATTTTCATGGTTCTTGGTGGAATATTTTAGATAGCCATTAAATGTTTAATTGAATGCATCTTCAGGCACATTTGAAATATAGGTTTGAAAATAACTTGATAGGCCAAACAAAAACTGTATTTAGAGAGAGAGATTATATACACTATATATAGTATATTATATGTCATATATAACATGAGGTGAGACAAACATCCTGGTACATGCCTGTAATCCCAAGACTAAAGAAGTTTATGCATGGGAATTATAAATTCCAGGCCAATTTTAATTACATATACATATAAACATATAATAACTCTGCCTCAAACAACAACAACAATAACACCAAACAGGCAAAATGACAATGTAGAATATAGTATATACTAAGATTTCCAGTCATGGTCCTTGTAGCTGCAAAGGATTTGCTCTTTCTGCACAAAATCCTGCCAGCTAGTAAGTCAGCGGGCATAGCTCTGCAGAAGGCTCTCAATGCTCCATCTATGCACACAGTACATGATAAATGAGCATGCGCGCGCATGCGCGCGCGTGTTTGTGTATGTGTGTGTGTGTGTGTGTGTGTGTGTGTGTGTGTGTGTGTGTGTGTGTGTGTGTGTGTGTGTGTAATGGATGTCAAGCATCTAGAATATGGTCAGGATGACAAAAATTAAGAATTACCCTCCGCCACAAAACTTCAGGTCAATAAGTGGACTACTATCTGTATGCACAGTTCCCTAAAGGAGAAACAAATGGCCAATAGACATTTGAGTGTTCAACCTCCTTATTCATCAGGCAAATGCCATAATAAAAGCCAATTCTTTTCCCTCTAATCTAAAATACTACTAATAAAATAAAAGATAAAATACAAAATGACTAAAATGAAATTATAAAAATCTACTTCCTATGTCCCTTCTCAGAAGTCCACATCCAATTTATCATTCACCAGGCATGGTTTAAAGACTCAGCAATGTCTCTTTACTGGGATATCTCTTAGTGGTTATCTTCACTTTAGACCTTCCTGAGAGATCAACTACAGCTTCCTTATGGTACACTCCCCTCTTTCTCTTTCCACCAACCCATTCCTGTTTCTATCCATCCCCTACAGACCTTGATGACTAGAGACCTTATCAATGCATATGATATCTACTTTACAGACTACTCGCAGAGAATCAGTCCTGTCTTTGCTGTTACAGAAACCCAGCTCACAATGGCTAGTATAGAATATAAAACATGGGGATGCCAATATATTAATAATCAAAAGAATTGGGCAAGCTCAGAAAGACTCAAATGCATATGGTGCTTTGATATATCATAAGGGTGTGCTTGATGTCTTTTTCAACTAAGTAGAAAATGGTGATTTTTTTTTAAAAATAAGGGTCTGTAGACAATGTTTGTCTCTATATAAATATCTCTATATATATACATGTAGTTAATTCTGTGCCTTTTTCATACATTCAAAACAAGGCATACAAAAGACTAAAGAAAATCAACATTCTGATTTCAGTGTCAGACAAAATTTTAAATTCTTATAATAGGAAGTACATATTAGATATCATACCAAAACAAAGCACAAAACTAAAAGAAAAAAATCATATTAAAATGATTTTAGATCAAAATATAAATTAATTTGTCCTTTCATTTTTAAATTATTTGACATTCGAAATTTGCATAAGCAATAAAAGTATCAATAGATATATATATCCATCACTAAGAAGAAGTATACAAATAGTGGCAAAAGATGGTGCAGAAAGCCAGGGTACATGTTGCCTAACCTGACAACCTCCCATCTACATTTTGGAAGAAGCAACCTGATCCCCACAGGTTATCCTGTGACTTCTCATGCATGACATACGTGCACCTGCACATGTAAACATATGTGCTTGGGCACACACACAATATAACTAAAGACAGTTTTAAACAAAATGAGTACTACTCAATAGGCTTGTTTTTCTAAACATTTATCTAGCAACTCTGATTTTTATTTACAAGATGTTAATAAATAGTGAGTCTATTTAAAATCATGACAGCTAAGTAGTTTTTCATAATCAGAAAAAATAATTACAAATAGAAGCAAAACTCAAAACAACATAATGACCATGACTCTGTAACCATATGCTCCAATAAACACTTTAAGTTGCCTTAAGTATGGTGTTTTATCACAGCAATAACAAAATAATTAATACATTGATATTAGCAATAATGCTGATTTATAGATAAATTATTGATAACTGGTCTTTTACTTTTACTCTTTGGATGTAATACAAATATACAATGTATCTGGATTATATTCACCCCCAATTTCCTCCCACTCCCCCTTGACCACCACAAGTCATCATCTTCTCAACATTGTATACTCACACACACAAACAACATGTACACATACAAACACAAACACACATGCATGCAAACGTGTACACACAAAACACACATGTATATGTAAACTATTTTTAGACATGTATATCATATATTTTACTATATAATATGTATATAGTAATATGTAGTATAAATAAGTATAGAAATATACTATTTCTGTCTACTGAGAAGTCCTATAATAATCAAAGTCTAAGGCACAACTAGCATCTATATATTGATTTGTCAATATTATTATCAGGTGGAAGACTCCAAGATATTACAGATTAGTTCTGGGGAGGAGCTGTTGCAGGGCAAGCCTGGGAACTACCCAGAGACTGAGGTGACATTTTAAATAAAAGCTCACATGAAGGAGCCATTATCCAAATTGAGAACAATGCACCATTTCTATTAACTAAATAGAATAAGAAAACAGGTACCCATGATGATACAAGTATATGAGGAGAATTCCTTAGATTAAAATTAAAAACAATAGAAAAAGTGGGAGGGGAAAATATTTGCCACAAGACAATTTTTTTCATGCATGATTCAATGCTAAAAACAGTAGATTAGAGGTAGGCCATTTAAATTGGCTCATAGTATGTTATTAACTACATTTCTCAACAGACAATTAACTAATTACAAAGAAAACTAGAACTGCTACAGTGGGGAAACAGCAGATACCAACTAAACCAAGTGATTAGTAGTGGACCATGAAACCAGGAATATGGATCAGTCTGTAAGACACTTGGCACAGAGGTGTCAGGACAAGTTTTCAGTCCCCAGCAAACCCAGGTAAAGGCTTCATACACAGGGCGATGCTCCTGTAGTCCCAGTGCTCAGGAAACAGTTGGGCTAATTAAACCAGCCAAAAAGGTGAACTTTGTTCAAAAGATGAGCCCTTTCTCATTCAATAAATGAGATGGCAGACAATTAAACAATATATCTGAGGATAACTTCTGGCCTCCACATGCACATATGTATGTGTACATGCAGCCTCCTAAATTCTGAAAAGTATAAACACAGTGCATAGATGCATATACAACACACATATACACACAAACACCTGCAGAAAATGAACCAAATTAATACTGCAAACTCATGACATACTTAACTGAGAAAGATGCCATGTCACTAAACTGATTGTATTGTATTCAAATATTGTCTCAAACCCAAGCACACCAGGCCACAACTGACAACCCAGAGCAGCCATATGTGGCTCGGTGCACCAATGAAAGATGTCGGCTCTGCAGCCACCATGGAAGGGATACAGCAGCAGAAGCCAACCCTAAGCCAGAGCACTGACCTGCTGCAAGAAGTCTGCAGAGCCCACAGTATCTTAGGATCAACTAAAAAGAGGCAGGCCTCATTTGAAGATGCTTTTAAAATGATGTTTCATGAATTTGGAAGGAAAGATGGCAGAATAGAGTGATATGGGAGAGCACAGACAAAGCAGACAAAGAACACAATGCTGGCCTGCACATGGAGCATCCATCCCTGCTCATCGTACTGGTAGGAGAGCACAGAGCTGGGGTGCTGCCCACAGAACTGCCATGCCTGGTGAGCCACTAGGTGGTTGGCAGGGAGGTGTGTAGTGGCCTGGGGCTCCTGGGGAATCTTGCCATTACAGGATAGGACTTGGCCCTTTCCTTGTGGGTATCCTGCCCTCAGATGTCCAGCCTAGCCACAAGATCACCCTGACTCTGGGCAACAGCAATGGTCCAGTATTTATGATGCTTCAGAAACCAGAAACCTTGAACCAGACCAACGACTCATTATAATGAGTATTTGCATGTAGAGCTGTTTAGGAAGTGTGTCTGTCTGTGTCTGTGTCTGTGTGTCTGTGTCTGTGTCTGTGTCTGTGTGTGTGTGTGTGTGTGTGTGTGTGTGTGTGTGTGTGTGTGTGTATTTTGTGTGACAAACTGCGGTTTACAATGCCACTTCAATAAACAATTATACAATGAAGAGATGGGAAAGATGGAGGAACTGAGCATGGTGGAAAGACGATGGAGAAAGACAGAACTAGAGATGGGATAGTGGTGACAGGTGTGAGAGAGAAGGCTGCGGTGGACAGGAGAGCATGTTGTTGCCAAGCAGGGCTAACAAGGTGCAACACCCTGTAGCTTGAGCAGGTTCTGACTCCAAATACCCTGCCCAGCCACAGGATCCTCATGGCTCTGAGCAACGACAGTATGTCCGACATGGAGAATGGTTCATTTTCTGGATTGAGACTCCTCAAAAGACCTCCAGGGTCCTTGCTGCTCCAGAGGCCATGTCAATGTCCATGGCCTGTGCTGTCTTTGGAGACCAGGTGGATGCCCTTGGTCTTTGCTTACCACTAGAGGTCATGTTGATGTCTGTGCTCCATGCTGCTGCCAGGGACATGTTGATGTGTATGGCCTGTGCTGAGGCCATGTCGAAGTTTGAGGCTCATGCTGATGCTAAGAGCCATGTTGATGTTCATGGTCCTGCTGTGGCCAGAGGCCATGTGGATGTCCATGGCCCATGTTATCACCAAAGACCTGTAAATGTCCATGATCTGTACTGCCACCTGAAGCCATGTTGATGACCATCATCTATGCTGGATCTGAGGGCTGTGTTGTTGTCTGTGGTCTGTGTTGCTGCCAGAAACTATATATAAATATATCATCCATGCTACTGCTGACTGTAAAGTGCAAGAAAGCTGCTTTTGCAATAATATTGATGATTGCTAACTCATAGTTGAGAATGAGATACACAGAAGTCTTCTGTAACAACTTCTCTCCCCCACCCCACAAAAAGAAACAATCTAGTCTAGACTGGAAGCCATTGAAGAGAACTCTTAAAAATTGTGATTGGGATCTTGAAGTGGAGCTTTTCATAGTTGATGGCTTCTGGCAGAGGTAGGGATGGGGAAGGGGGGGAAGGACTCAATTCTCCTTAAGGGTTTGGCCACTGGAAGTTTGACCATGTTCCAGTGAGTATACGGGCAACACAAGTTAGACTTACTATTTTATTTATTTATTTATTTATTCATTCATTCATTCATTCATTCATTCAGGGAGGTCATAAGGGGAGAAGGCTGGACCTAGGAAAACTGGAAAGTAAGTGTGTGATCAGGGTGCATTATATGAAACAACCCCAAAATTAATAAAGATATTTTGTTGAATAAAAGAGATTTTTATCTTAATTGAAGTGAAACTTTTAAATCAATATTTATTTAAAATATGTATTTCACCCAAGTTTTCAAGCATGTTTCTGTAGAATTGTAAAAAGAATACTCTACAGAATTTAGGTGTCTTCTATTTCTCTAAGAAAATTTGTGCCTATGTATTAGCAAGACACAAATTTCTTTTAATAAAGTTTTCTCTTTTTTTCTTTTTTCCTCCTTTCTTATTTTTTTAAAACTTTTGTTTTTACTTATTTATTTTACATCTGCTTACAGCTCCCTTCCCAGTTACCCCCTCCCACAATACTTCCTCCACTCCCCTTCTCTGAATGGGTGTGTGGGGGCCTTGCATACCCCCTTCCATGACACTTCAAGTCTCTGTAAGGCTAGGTGCTTCTTCTCCCACTAAGGCCAGACAAGGCAGAGCAATAAGGAGAGCATATCTCTCCTTTAGGCAAAAGCTTTTGGGATAGCACCTGTTCCAGTTCTTTGGGACCCACATGAAGGCCAAACTTCACATCTGTTATATATGAGTGGGTAGGCCTAGATGCAGCCTATATATGTTCTGCGGTTTGTGGTTCAGACTCTGAGAACCCCAAGGCCGGGTTAGTTGACTCTGTTGGTCTTCCTGTGGTGTTCCTATACCCTTCTGGGCCCGCAATCCTTCCTCCTGTTCTTCCATAAGAGTCCTCAAGCTCCATTCACTGTTTCGCTGTGGCTATCTGTATCTGTCTGAGTCAGCTATTGGGTGTAGTCTCTCAGAGAACAACATGTTCCTATTTGCAAGCATGATGGAGCATCAATAGTGTTAGGGACTGGTGCTTGTCCATGGGATGAGTCTCAAGTTGGGCCAGTTATTGGTTGGTCATTCCCTCAGTCTCTGCTCCATTCCCCAGGCCTACATTTCTTGTAGACAGGATAAATTTTGAACACTTTGGTATAGGAGATAATTTCTTGAACAGAACACCAATGGCTCAGGCTCTACAATCAACACTTGATAAGTGAGACCTCATGAAACTGCAAGTCTTCTGTAAGGCAAAAGACACTGTCAATAGGACAAATCGGCAGCCCACAGATTGGGAAAGGATCTTCACCAACCCTACATCTGACAGAGGACTAATATCCAAAATTTACTAAGAACTTAAGAAGTAAGATACCAACAACCCAAATAACCCAATTAAAAAAAAATAGGGTACAGAGAATTCTCAACAGAGGAATCTCAAATGATGAGAAGCACTTAAAGAAATGTTCAAAGTCCTTAGTCATCAGGGAAATGCAAATCAAAACAACTCTGAGGTTCTATACTGCATCCATCAGAATGGCTGAGATCAAAACCTCAAGAGATAGCACAAGCTAGTGAGGATGACTTTCTGTTGTGTCTGAAAGCCACTATCTTGCAGAAGCTTTTTGATCCTCTGGCTCTCATAATTTCTCTATCCCTCTTCTGTGATGTTTACTGAACCTTATGTGTAGGGTTGCCTTGTTGATGTGTCAGTCGGGGTTGGGTACCCCATGATCACTTACTTTTTAGAGTTTAACCAGTAGTGGATCTCTAGAATAGTTTCCATCCACTGAACAAAGTAGCTTTTTTTCATGAGAGCTGAATTTCGCTGAACTGTGCCATATTTGTGCATTTTAAACATATTATTATTATACTGCCTACAATTTTTAGAGCATAGATATCCAGAATTGAGAGTTCATCTTGGTAGATTTTTCCTTTGACCAGTATGAAATATCCTTCCTTATCTTTTTGATAACTTTTGGCTGAAAAGTCGATTTTATCCGATATTAGAATGACTACTTCAGCTTGTTTCTTGGGACCATTTGCTTGAAAAATTGTTTTCTAATATTTTACTGTGAAGTAATGTCTGTCTGTCCAGTATGCAGCAAAATGCTGGGTCATGTTTACATATCCAGTCTTTTAGTCAATGGCTTTTTATTGGGGAATTGAGTCCATTGATGTTAAGAGACATTAAGGAAAAGTGATTGTTACTTCTTGTTATTTTTGTTGTTAGAGGTGGTAGTATGTTTGTGGGGCTATCTTCTTTTGGGTTTGTTAAAAAATTACTTTCTTGCTTTTTCTAGGGTGTAGTTTCCCTCCTTGTGTTGGTGTTTTCTATCTATTATCCTTTGTAGGGCTGGATTTGTGGAAAGATATTGTGTAATTTGGTTTTGTCATGGAATATTTTGTTTTCTCCATCTGTGGTAATTGAGAGTTTTGCTGGGTGTAATAGTCTGGGCTGGCATTTGTGTTCTCTTAGGGTCTGTATGACATCTGCCCAGGATCCTCTGACTTTCATAGTCTCTGGTGAGAAGTCTCGTGTAATTCTGATAGGTTTGCCATT
Source organism: Uromys caudimaculatus (assembly GCA_028551405.1). Lineage (NCBI taxonomy): Eukaryota > Metazoa > Chordata > Mammalia > Rodentia > Muridae > Uromys > Uromys caudimaculatus. The sequence goes on from CM052700.1 coordinate 99,247,790, forward strand.
ATATGTTACTTGACCTTTTTCCCTTACTGCTTTTAATATTCTTTGTTTAGTGCATTTGGTGTTTTGATTATTATGTGACAGGAGGAATTTCTTTTCCAGTCCAGTCTATTTGGAGTTTTGTAGGCTTCCTGTCTGTTCATGGGCCTCTCTTTCTTTAAGTTAGGGAAGTTTTCTTCTATAATTTTGTTGAAGATATTTACTGGCCCTTTAAGTTGGGAATCTTCACTCTCTGCTATACCTATTATCCTTATGTTTGGTCTTCTCATTGTGTTCCTGGATTTCCTGGATGTTTTCGGTTAGGAGCTTTTTGCATTTTGCATTTTCTTTGATTGTTGTGTCAATGTTTTCTATATCTTCTGCACCTGAGATTCTTTCTTCTATCTCTTGTATTCTGTTGGTGATGCTTGCATCTATGACTCCAGATCTCTTTTCTAGGTTTTCTAACTCCAGGGTTGGCTCCCTTTGTGATTTCTTTATTGTTTCTATTTCCATTTTTAGATCCTGGATGGTTTTGTTTATTTCCTTTGCCTGTTTGATTGTGTTTTCCTGTAATTCTTTAAGGGATTTTTGTGTTTCCTATTTAAGAGCTTCAACCTGTTTACTCGTGTTCTCCTGTATTTCTTTAAGGAGTTATGTATGTCCTTCTTAAAGTCCTCTATCATCATCATGAGAAGTGATTTTAGATCCGAATCTTGCTTTTCTGGTGTGATGGTGTATCCAGGACTTGCTATGTTGGGAGAATTGGGTTCTGATGATGCCAAGTAACCTTGGTTTCTGTTGCTTATGTTCTTATGCTGCCTCCTGCCATCTGGTTATCTCTAGTGCTACCTGCCCTTGCTATATCTGACTGGAGCCTGTCCTTCCTGTTATCCTGGTTGTGTCAGAACTCCTGATACCAGCTGTCTCTGTGATCCTGTGACTCTGGGATCCTGTGATTCTGAGATCCTGAGTATGTCAGAGCTCCTGGGAGTCAAGCTGCCTCTGAGACCCTGAGATCCTGGTATGACCAAGCTCCTGAGATCCTGTGATCATGTGATCCTGTGATCCTGGGCGTGTTAGAGTACCTGGGAGTGGAACTTCCTCTGCGTGTCCTGGGACTGGCTGAGGAGTTCGTACCCAGGGTGTGCTCAGGGCACCAGCCCAGACCGGAAGGAACCCGTGTCACTGGTCTGGCGGGATTCCTGGCTCCCTGGATCCCACTGGTCCCAGTTATTCCCAGTGTTGGGACAGATGTCGTGTCTTCCTCACCTCTGATCCTATGATCCTGTCAAGTTAGAGCATATGGAAGAGGAGCTTCCTCTGGGTGTTGTGGGACTAAAGTTTTCTCTTAAAAAGTTATCTAAGTATTTCATCATGGTTTTTAAAAATAAAAATAAAGTAGTTAAGCCATTATAAATAAAAAATAAGGATAGTGATACCTATTTTTAATTATCTAACTGAAACTTATCAGAAAGACTGGTCATATGTTTGATGTTAGCCTGTGTGGAGACATAACTCTTCTTAAAATATAGTTTCTATAGATGACCATCTGACATGCCAAATTCTGACAGTTCTGGAGACTTGGAAGTACAAGGTCAGCTATTACAGTGATGACATTCTTTGAAGTCAGTGTTGCTGTGCCATAACAAGGCAGCAAGCATTGTCACATAGAACACACAGTCAGATAACAGGCAGAGAGCAGAGCCTGGAGGAAGCTGCATTCAGCCTTCTATAAGGAATCCTGTGTCAAATAGCAAACCCAGTCATGTCACTGTGCCATGGACCCACGTGTAAAGCCAACACCTCAATGACCTCGACACCCTCCCAGGAGTGTAGACTGCAGTAGATATAATCAAACCTTATCTCCATCATCACAAGTATTTTAAATAAAACCAGTTAGACCTGAGGGCCTAAAACAAACAGATATGAAATAACTGAGAAAGAAGCCTGATAAAATTAAAGAATAGGAAGATATCGCTCTTGGTTGATTTTACAAGGTTTAAAGCATTCAGACTATAACAATGATTTTCCCTTCAGACTAGTTCAGGTTTTCTTCTTAGTGCTCAGTAAAATCAGAGCTAACTACTAAATAATGAACTCTGAATATTCAGTAATCGATAATTTCCCCTGCCTGAGAGCAGAGTGGAAAAACCCAGAAATATAAGGCACTATCCTCCCTTCAGTCAAGTTCCCTTCTGATTCAGCCTACCTGACAGCTTCGTGATGGCCTTTAGAAAAGAAACATATAGTTACACAAAAATGTCTTTCTCAAAAAAAATATCCTGGTGAACTCATTTTTCTATGATTTTCATCCTTTTACTCAAAATTCATTTTAAAAAGCCTCATGTAAAAAAAAAAAAACCAGTATGTTTGTTGGAGTTACATCAATATACACAGTATATGTTTCATTTAATTTTAAAAACAAATTTGGAAATAGTTGAACACTTGCAGAAAGCCAAATCATTCTGTGTAGTTAAAAAAAGAAAACAAAACAGAATGTGCTTTTCTTGAATTAGTAAAACAATAGAATAAAAAAATCTTTAAATCAAATTCAGAGGAGACCCTAACATTATAGTTGTTCCATTCAGAATTGCAGTTCTGAGAGCTAAATGGAGTATAAATTCCAGTATGGCGAGATACTTGCAAAATCAAGTAGAAAATTAAGGATTAATGTTCTATTCAAAGAGAAGACAAAGCAAGTTAATGGAAAAAATTGCAAGAATTCCCTCATTAAATGATGTTGTTGGTTTTCACACACTGGTAATGGACAGAATATTAAATGCAATTGCCCCCAGAAGTTCATGCTTCCAGATACTTTTGTTTACAGCTGTGGGTTTTGCATAAGGCACAGAATAGGACTCAGTCATTGGGCCAAACATAGTAACTACATCCAAGACAAAGTCTCATTTACTCTTTGATCCATTATTAAAATCCCATACCTCTCCAAAAAGTGTATCACTTAGCTTTCAAGTGTTTTTGTAGCATACTGTAAGCTAGAAAAGGAGCCATTAGCAATAGTAACAATATTGCCAATGATGCATAGCCAGAAAGGGCATCTCTGTGTGCTAAAATGATAGCCTTTATTCTTATGCCATTTAATAATAATAATAATAATAATAATAATAATATTTAATAATATTTTGCTAAAGCATATTTTAATGCATGTGCAATTGGTAGCTAGCATATTTATACAAGGCACTATAAATCTGTAAGGGACTAAGTGAAGGCACACAGGGGTAAAACATGAGTTTTCTGTACTATAAACTAGCTTGCCTTCCTTCTTTCACCATACATGGACAGTAGGGAAAAATAATGGTGGCTACTTATGTATTTATCATTCAGAAGAGAGACCATAGTAATTTCATCTTTTATAAATAAGTGGCCAATCTATCTGTCTGTCTATCTGCCTACCTCTCTCAATCATCTGTCTATATCTATCAATATATCATCTTTCTATCATCTATTTCTATATCTATCTATATTATCTATTGATCTATCAATCTATCATTTATAATCTATCATTGATATATATACATATATATATTTCATATATATACACATATATAATTGATGATACAGAGAAGCAGTGTGTGCATATGTATTTTGTAACTGCTAGTTGCTGGCCTCATATGGGAGAATATGCACACCTGTGGAGGCTAGAGTTTGATCCCAGGGTTCTCATCAGTCCCTATGTTATTTTTCCAGAAGGGGTTTCTGATCCAACCTGGATCTCACCAATTTCAGCAAACCATGTAGCCAGAACTCCTTCTTCCTACCTCCCCAGTGCTGAAAGTAGAACACATGCTGTCGTACCTGCTTATTTACTTTGCTTCTGAGGATAGAATTCACATCTTCTTACTGGTTCATCAAATGCTTTAATATCTGCGCCATCTCCTAACTGGTCATTTTCTTCCTAGAACTGGCTTTAGGATAATAATTGGAGTAGGAAAAGAAAAACTATTCAAAATTCCAAATGATGATGAAGCATTACAAATATAAGACAAGACAGAATGTTTGGGCCAGAAATGCTTTCATATTTCAGTCATTGATTTATTTTAGATCCCCTCAAGGCATAAGCTTTTGCTGTGAAATGCATAATTAGAGAAAGGCTAGCCATAAACTCTAGCTCACTTCCTCAGACCTTCTCCACCCTCAGAGATCATAGTAGTTCTGAAATGTTTCTTTGTGCTTTGCTTTCACCTGCATAATTCTTGAAAAACCACAACAAATAATTTCTTGAAGGTGTATAAATCAACTTAACACTATATGAACAAATATGATAAACATAAAGGACTGATTCCTACCATTAAAAAGTTTATCTGAATGTTTTGTGCTATAAGGACCTTTAAGTAGCTGGAAGAATTGGTTTAAATTATGACTTTGGCTTATCACACATTATCACAGGTGGATTTCACCAGTTCTTCATTCTGCATCGGTCCCCTAACCTTATGTGGAACGATAACCCCTGGAAAGTTTCAGAAAGTTAAGGAGCGTATTTCACACTTGTTACAGGGCCTCATTGCTGCTGCTGCCGCTGCTGTATGTTCATCTACATGATACTGTGGCTACAGGTACTGCCTGGGGTTCCAACACCTGTGCCATTGAACACTTGGAAACGTTTCATCAATCTTGGTCCAGGTTTTACCTCTCATGGATAAACCCAAAATGTCTAGGTATCTGCTGCAAACCAGGCCTGGGAACGTAATTAAGGCTGCTGGTAATTCAAAGGCCAGCACCACGTGGGTCCTTGTGACCTCTGGCTAGGAGCCAACAAGTCCAGGAGCCTCACAGTGACTTCTGGCAGTAAACTGAAAAGAGCTGTTTCATCTTTCCTTTTCTAAGCTGTCCTGAAACTTCATCTTACTCTCATCACTATACATTGATTTTAAGGCTTTTTTCTTCTTCCATCAAAACTTTGGAAGCCTCCAAACACATTTTTCTTTTATTCTGAAAATGGCAGACATTGTCAGGTGACAAGGAAACAGACAGATGCTATTGCTTTTCTCCCCTCTGCATCTGGCAGCGCCTGCTCACCAAGCAGTGGATCTAACAGTGTGGTAGAGTCTTTAGGCTGCTGGCTTCTAGTGCCAGAGTGACTATTCTAGTTGTCCAGATGTTCCTTGATGGGCTGGGGTAATGTCACATTCCTCTCTTGCTTCTTGACCTAAGCAGTTAAACTGGCTTGTATATATACTTCTTTATAAGGGTCCTCCTCTTTTCCGATAATTTAGAATATTTCAACTGCATCAATTCATTGTTTGTGGTTTCTGATTGGAGGCCAAGATGAAGTAGTTGAAGCAATGCTTCTTATATTCCTGCCTCATTATGAGCTACTAATAGAATAAGTATTTTAGACTTTTGACAAAATCTAGCATCATTTCATGATAAAATACTTGAAGAATTTCAGAATAGAAGGAACACATATAAACATTATAAGGACTGTGCATGACAACCCGATAGTTAGTAGTATAAATTGGGGAAAATGGTAAGGGATTTCAACTAAAATCAGGACCAAGACAAAGTGTCTGTTTTCTCCATCCTTACTCTGTATAATACCTAGACTCACAGCTGGAGAGATAAGAAGAGAGAAGTGAATAAAAACCCCTATTTTATGTGATAGAATTTTATATATGGAGCCCTTGGGACTCAACCAGAAAACTGTCAGAACTGATAAATATTTTCAGCAATATGGAAGAATGCAAAACTAACATGCAAATATCTCCATTAGCAAACATGTTATGAAACCATCAAAATCTTATTTAGAATGCCTCAAAAATTAAAATAACTTGCAATAAACCTAACTTAGGAAGTGAAAGACCTCTACAATTAAACTTACATAATAAGAAAAAACTAATATCTGTAGATCTAATGCAGTCTGCGACAAAATTTCAACCATATCTTTATAGAAATCCATCTTTACATAAACAGAAAAGCAAATCTTACAGTTCTTATGATGCCACAAAATTCCCCAGATAGCCAAAGTACTCCTGAGCACAAAGAGCAATGAATGTTGTGGTGCCATCATATCTGATTTCAAATTATAGGGTAGAGTCATAATAGTAACAGCAGCATGGTACTGGTACAAAGCACACATGTAGACCAATGAAATAGAATAAAAGACCTAACTATAAACCCACACAACTAGAATTGCCTGGTTTTAAACAAAGATGTCAGCAATGTACAATGGATGAAAACCTCATTGACACACGGTTCTGGAAAAACTGGATACTTAGATGTACAAGACAAAACTAGATTCTTACTGCTTTTATATAAAAATCTACTCCAAATGTATCAAAGAGCTTAGTGGAACCTTGAACTCTGAAACTGACAGAGGAACCTATGGGGAAATCACCTCAGTATATGAACATAGATGAAGACTTTCTGAACAAGATTCCAAAAATTCAGGAAAGAAGACCAACAACTGACAAATGGATCTCATGAAATTAAAAAGCATCCACACAGCAATGAACACAATTCATTTAGTAAAAAATCATCTTACATACAGTATACACTATTTGCTAGCTATATATCTCACAGAGGATTCATATCTAGAATATACAAAGAACTCCAAAAGAAAATAAAAAATTAAACAGCCTAATTAATAATTGGCTGGTGACATGGGCAAATAATTCTCAAAAGGTAAAGTAAAAATAATTAATAAAGATGTAAATAAGTGTTTAATAATACTATCTGACCAAGAAATATAAATAGCAATGAACATTCATATCTGACCTCATTTCAGTCAGAATGACAGTTATCAAGGAAATAACCGTTTGTGAGAATGTAGATAAAATGAACTCTCTGCCCTTCAGAAGGGGTGTAAACTCATCCAGCAGCTATCGAAATCATCATGGTGATACTTCAATGGCCTCAAATTAGACCTACCTCATGAACCAGCCTTACCACTAGTGGGTATTTATTCAAAAGCCTGAGAGTCCACATATTACAGAGTTCTTTCTTCTTATTCAGTTCTCTTTTTTGTTTGTTTGTTTTTGTTTTTGTTTTGTTTTTTCGGAACAGGGTTTCTCTGTGTAGCCCTGGCTGTCCTGGAACTCACTCTGTAGACCATTCTTATTGAACACTCTTTACAATAGCAAAGTTATGGAACTGATTAAGTTTCCAAACACATTGGATTTCAGCCATAGGGAGAGTGAAATTTGCAGGGAAATGGATAGACATACCTGAAAATAATCGCATTAAGCACATATCTATCAGGAAGACTATAAGTTTTCCTCATTTGTGGGTTCTATATTGTATATAGATAAATAAAACCACACATACCCATACAGATGGCATGGTAGTGAGGGGACACACCCAAAGGGAACAAAAGGGACCAATGGGGGGGAGGGGAGGTAATAAAGGTAGAGTCCCAGAGAATGGAGGGATGTTCAAACTGCATCATATATCTAAATAAAAATGAACTTATATAATAGTCTCTAATGAAAATTTGTAAAAAAGCAGAAGTAACTTTTTATTTTATTTATAACTTTATTTTCTTTCCTTTATTCTGATGTCTTTCCATCATGATTTCTATCAGGGACAGACTTCTTCCCTGTGCTCAGGATCCGTCCTCTAATGATGTAAGTTTTACATCAAAATTGTTACAATTAGCTGCTTTTCTGATAAGACTCAGAATTTCTTTTAACGATGTCCTCCAAAGCCTGTGCTTCTAGATTTCTGGGGTCCCATACTTGCTATCTGTTCATAGAATGCAGCTTCATCTCACTAATGGACATCAGTGAAGGCTGAGGTTGGGACTATATGGATTGCTTCTTAACTTTAATACACACTATATGGCATCTCCCCATTCTACGACTTTTAAAAGAACCAATTCTAAAATTTGACTGTATATGAATGGTTTTGGAAGCGACTGAAAATGCAGATTGCCTAGCTTCAGGTCGCCTACCCACCCGGAATCTGCCAGACAGTAAGTGCTGACTTTCCAAGAATTTAAGTATTGAAGAAACATGTAAGATTGTGTTTGGGGATCTTACATGTAAAACGCTAAGAACCGCTGCCCCAAAGACCCCAGTTAAGCTTACTTCTTCCGTTGGAGACCTTTTATTTTAAGTTAATAATGCTATATAAAATTCAAACAGAAACTTTTCGGGGTTTGGTTTGGTTTCCCAATCATTACATCGCTTAGGGACTGTATTATTTCAACATAAAGGATATGGAGAGACCGGAAGTGGTGGGGAGGTTACAGGGCCAGTTTCAACTCATACGAAGACATTAGCATTGGAAAGGTACAACTTCAGAGTAAACAATTTTTTTTTTTTAAAGAAATAAGTGTACTTTCTAGGTGGAACTAATTCATAGCAACACAACTTGGGAAATGAGGATTCTTTGTGGGAGGAAAGAGGCCTGCCTTCCTCCAGTTGACATCGATTGTCACTGAGGCACATGACAAGCCGTACCTCATAACTCATGCAGGCTAATCATCTTTAGCTGTCACCATCTAGCCCGGGGACAGTGAATTAAGAAATGAATACCTGAATAAGGATGTAGGAAGACAGATGGAAGAGATGACAGATGTCTTGAGTAGAAAGAGGAACACCTACCACATGGAAGGAACTGCAAGAACGGCAGAAAGTGCTACAGTGTTGTAAAGTGCTGCTGGAAGGGGTGGCAAGGGTATGGAGGTGTCCACAGGGCGAGCACATGGAGGGGTTGGCAGGGCAAGCACATGGAGGGGTCGACAAGGCGAGTGCACGGAGGGGTGCACAGTGCTGCTGGAAGGGGCAGTGAGCACATGGAAGGGTCCATAGGGTGAGCACATGGAGGGGTCCACACAGTGAATGAAAGAGCCATATCATTAGGAAACAGGCACATGATTCTCAGATTCTACAGTCTCTCCTCTTGTCTCTGGCTTAAGTTATAGGACCTATGAAAGCAAGGCTTTAAAATCCTGGAGAAGCATATTTTAGTTGTAGGGAAAAAAAAAAAAAAAGACCTAAAAAGAAGTAACTTTCTCTTTTCTTCTGTTTTTAAAACCCAAAAGCTATAAATAGAGTTGATTTACCTTTTTTCCCTAGTATGACAAATCCTTTGAGCTTTGCAAAATACATTTTCCTACCTTTTTTCACAATTAAAAATAGATACTTGATCCAGTGCCCATGCTACGGTATTTTCAGTGCATAGGTTTTCAGTCATGTTAATATTTTTCTTTCTTTCTATGTGCTCTTAAATTTAGCTCTATCATATAAATAAAAATACTTAAAATAGTTTTTCTGTAAAAACATATTTTATTTTTATGTGTGTGCCTCCATGAGTTTTTGTGCGTCATGTACACGCGGGTGCCTACAGAGGCCAGTTCAGGCCATTGGATGTTCTTAAATGGAGTTAGTAGCAGTTTTTAGCCACCATGTGAGTCTGGAAAACATTTAGCACCCTGGAAAACATTTTAATTCAAATTGTTTCTCTTTCATTCTGAGTACCTTTTTCTTTATTGGCCAGCAGTGTGTGATTGTGTGTGTGTGTGTGTGTGTGTGTGTGTGTGTGTGTGTGTGTGTGTGTGTGTTTCTCTTGTTTGATTCTTAAAAGTTTGGTCCCCAGGTAATTGGAAATATGGAGAAAAGTCATTAGGCTCCTCATTAGTCGAAGCACATAGGGGCCATGAACTTCTTATAATAAAATGGAGAACAGTGGCCATTTGCATCTGTGTCCACGGATCTGGATGTTCTGATCTTTACTCTCTGTAACTGTTCTGCACTCTGAAATGATCCCATCATTGAATATTAGCAGTGAATTAAAACATCAGTGTAAACTAGGGTATATTTTCATTAATGTGGTAGAATGTGATGAGACTTTATCCATATGGCTTCCCTTAGGGTGTAGAGAGATTCAGTAAAAGAGCCTGAGACTCACCAAAAGTCACATGGAGTGCTGGAACTTTTGATGGGCATTTTGTAAGCATCCTCTGGTTTACTCCATGAGGAAAGTAAGAAGAAATCTGGAGTGGAGTAGAGACAACACAAGGCAGAGATGGAAGGGTATTCCTTCCCAGGGCGAGAGTTCGCGGAATAGCAAACGTGTTCAAAAGGCTCAACCCTCTTGTTCTAGCCTAGTAGTGTATCCTTGCCAAACATATTACTTATAAATAAAGGAATTTATTTTGTCAAGATAGGGAATTTATTTTGTTATCTACAAATTAGGAAGGGATTTGGAGAATTCTGAGAAAAGAGGAGTACTTTCAAAGGGAACAATGAATGGTTAAGGCAGAGGCAGAGAACCCAAGGGTTTTCGTAGCATGGCAGTTAAACCATTAGGTCTAAATGTGCAGAAACAGGCATTCAATGCAAGTCTTAGACCTCATACGTTCTCATTGCATAGCAAACAGTTATCACTATCAAATAACTTAGATTTTGGTTTCTTTAATTCTGCTTGAAACCCAGAACAGGCAAAGAAATAGCATTGACCTGAAAGTTGCTACGTAAAATTTCAGTATAGGACAAAAGATTAATGAGAAAATGGTAGAAGGTTTTTGAACAGAGGCTCTGTGTCTACTTGGATCATCGTTTGTGTAAACTTTGGATTAACTTCATGCAAACACAGCAATAATGCGTAATGGGAGGGGCAGTGTGAAGACTCTCTCTTTGGAGAGTTCTGGATGCAGATGATACTCAATCACTTGTCAGTCCTAACCTTCTGAAATCTGGTGATCTTCCTTGGGACCTCAGACTTCTGATTCTAGGGCCAAGGCTGTGCAAATAGCCAGTCTTCTTTTGTAACAAACCTTGACTTCTCTCAAAAATAGGATCTTTCATTCAGTTGCATGATGGTTGACTAAATCAGATCTTCCTCCTACAGGCTATAAATCTGAGAAGTATAAAAATGTATGTATGGAATGACAGAGTATGATCGCTCAAGGAAGGCAAATTGGTTGGGATGGGAAGATGAAGTACAGTTTCTCAAAGTGAATAACTCCAGATCTCTGAATTTCACAGAAGAGAAAGGGGCTCCAAATGTGTTTTCTGTATCTAAAAGCATATATTGGCCACCTTCACATACTGATAAATAACTTCTGGGTTGTGAAAAGATGTATGGCTGAACGAGGAAAGAGCTAATAACTAAGACTTGGGTTATATGAGAATAATAAAATAGCGTGATGAATAATTCTTCATGAAATTCAGTAAACAGTTCTGGGGTATCTATCAGAAAGACAGATGAGGGCATAAAATCAGCCACATGTGCCCGTCTCCTTGACTGCAGAAGAAATATCTCCCCGCTCTGTGTTTAAAGAGCTAGAGGGCTCAGTCATGAGTATGTCCTTTTTCTTTGATGTTCACATCTGTAGCTGTGTGACTCTACTTTGGCCTTGAGACAGATGACCGTGAGGTATCCTAAGCATTAACAGAGTTCCCTGTGACTGGCTAGTGTAGTTTCTCATAACAGTTTCTTACCTGCCTTTCAATATGGATGGCTGTAGTGCACATTCACAATTTGAGGTGTGCTTAGAACTCTTATTCATCTCCAATATCATACTACTGGGAAGTGTTGAATATATGTGCATCTAAGTTCTTTTATGCAGGGTCTCCAAGAGTCCTCGCTGTTGTTAGCTATTTTAATATACTACAAGTCTCACGTAGCATCTTTTCAGCTTAGCTAGCTCATAAGATGTTTCTCCTTTCTCATTCTCCTTTCTCCAATTGGAGTGGAAAGAGATGTACATGGGCAACCTCAGATGAGGAGTGGAGAAGTGAGTAGGAAAAAACCTTTTCATCTGACTCCAACTAGAGCAGTAAAACCTGGAGCTAAGTGGAAACAAGGTGACCAGATTTCATCAAAAGAAACTAGGAGAGTGGGGCACTTTTCTTCTGGATGGGTTTTCAGGGATGCTTTGGAATTCTATACCTTCTCTGAGGAGATGTCACATTAATTTTTCTATCTATTTCTCCTCTCCTTTAGAGACATGAGCTTTGCAGTGCTGAGATCACATGGTCCAGCCTGGACTTGTTTTTCCCCAGGCCCAGTGTGTAGTTGTTCACCTAGGCCTGCCTGTTGTGAAATAGCTTCCTTACTCTGTTCTGTGTTAAAGCTCCAACTTCCTGAGTTACCTCCACTCTTAAAACGTGCTTGTATTACTTTCTAGAAGGGAAGCTTAAGAAGTCATTTGTTTTAGAAAGGTTTTTTTGTCTTTGACTCCCGATCTGATTAAAGATAGAATTGTATGCAGAATAGATGTTCTTTATACTTAAAAGTATTTAATAGTAGTCAAGTTTCCAATACTACGGTTTTAAAAATCTTTTGCTATTTTATATATAAGTTTCCTTTCTTTCACTCTCTCTGGAAATTTTAATAATCTCTTGTTCTCTGGTTTTTAAGTTTTACAGTAGTGTGCGTAGGTGTAGGTGGTTTATGTTATGAGCTTGCATGCTTGACAGGCACCGTTAATCACACAACTATGGTATTCAGTGCTTACCGTGAAATATCATCAAGTTTTCTTCCCTCTGTTTTCAGTGCTCCCAACAGAAATCTCGATTATTTAGTGCAGAAACTTTGGGGATGATCCTCTAACTTTATTTTATGTTTTCTATTATCTATCTTTTTTTTTGTTGCTAGTGCAGTGATTTCTGATGGAGTTTAAGGTGAGGTTTGAACAGAAGAATGTGGTGAACAAGAACATGAGAACAAGCACAGCAAAACAGGATGAAAAATCAATGTGTTAACTGAGAAAGACTAAGCTATAACCAACCAGTTGACATGCAGCCTAGGCACATGAAGGGGGCAGGGATGACAGGACCTCTGTGACAGTGGTGGTCTACACCTAAGCTTTATGCTTACTATTTAATTAAAAACATTCCACACATAAAAGTTACATGTGTTTAAGGAGTTAAATATAAATTCCAATTATGCAAATGGTTTGTAATGATCAGATCAAGATAACTGGCATATTCATCATTTTAGAAATTTATTTGGGTTATGTGGTGGTTTGAATATGCTTGGCCCAGAGAATGGCACTCTTAGGAATTGTGGCTTTATTGTTAGGAATTGTGGCTTTATTGGAGGAAGTGTGTCACTGTGGGAGTGGGCTTTAAGACCCTCCTCCTAGCCACATGGGAGTCAGTCTTCCCCTGTTGCCTTTGGAACAATGTGTAGAACTCTTAGCAACTTCTCTAGCATCTTGTTTGTCTGGATGCTAGCATGTTTCCCACCTTGATGATAATGGACTGTCCTCTGAACCTGTGAGCCAGCCCCAATTAAAAGTTTGCCCTTATAAGAGTTGCCTTGGTCATAGCATCTCTTCACAGCAGTAAAACCCTAACCAAGACAGGCTAGTAACATTCAAAGTGCCCTGCGTTAGTTATTTGGAAATATGCAGTGTTTAACTAGTTATCCTCCTGTGCTATAGACTATGAGAAGCAATTTTTTCCTATCCATATGCACACCCAGCTCCATTAGCAAAACTGTCTCCATCCTTTCTTCCCAACACCCATGCCAGATCTCTAGCAACCATTAACATATTCTCTATGTCTGTGAGATCTGCGTTTGTAACACTGTATCTGTGAGAAGTTGTGGCAACTGTATTTCTAGGCCTGACTGGTTTATTTTTGTTTGTTTTTTTGTTTTTTGCTTTTATTTTGTTTTAACTTAACACCATGTCTATAGTCCTACCTATATTGGTGCATGTGATAGGATTTATCTCTTCTCTTTGGCAATTCACCATTGTGGATATTTCCTGTTCTTTCTTCACTCACTCATCTGTCTATGGATGCCTGTGCTGACTGTGCATCTTGCCTACTGGGAACACTGCCTCATTAAACACGCAAGGGAAGACATCTCTCCAGCATACTGATCTCCCTTCCCTTGAATATTTGCCCAGTAAAGGGACTGATGGATCTTGTGGTAGCTTGCCATCTAGTTTTCTTTTTAAGTCTCTATACTATTTTCTTTAGTGTCTATGCTAATTCTTATCCTATCAACATTAGGGATTTTAAGGAGTATCATTTTCCATATTTCCCACATCAGTGACATTGACATTTGCTTCTTTTTTGTTAATAATTACCTTTAGTAATTATATTCACATGGGTTCTTTGATGGCCTTGAAATAGATTAGCTTTCTTCTTTCATACCCTCTTCATAAATTTCCCTCCTAGTTCATTCTTTTCTGCATTTCCTTTGTGTATCCTTGTTTTCAGGGTACAGGGATGGTTTAAGTGCACTCATTTGGAGAGTCTAAACAGTCAATAAGTGACAGAAATCCACTTGAGACTGTTTCTGCAACATCTGAGTTCACTACAGAATGATCTACACGAGACATTTAATTGGGCAACCACCAAAGGCAGATTTATTATTTCTACTCTCTGATATTGATTAGTTTCCCACAAAAAAATTCAATCTCTTAACTTGGATAAATGAGTCCAGATACCAGCATCATCTGAATAGGAGAAATATGAAATGTTTTTGCTTTTAACATTTTCCTTCTAGCCTCATAAACTTGTGTGAGAAAAAATTATTCTCTCTCCTAATTTTTAGTTTTCTGTGGTTCAATGATGTAGCTATTCCCCTGCTGTACTTTTTACACATTTCTTATGCGATCCTTTTTAAAAACACAATATTTAATGAATTGTACTGTTCAAGCTCTATCCTGTACATTCAGTGCTAGAGCTTTTCAGAAGTTCTAACCACTGAGTTTTCTGGAACCTTCTCTCTTTCTGTCTCTGCATTGGCCTTCACCCACTCCTCCCCCCATTCATGATACCAGTATTTTTGTCCATTGTTGGGATACCAGCAGTCTTCAAGCTCCTTACAGAGAAAAAGGAGTCCTCCAGCCACATGTACACATTTCTGTATCTAGTTCAATGGGATTCCCATCTCTTTTTCAGCACATGTGTTGCGATCAGGTAGATAGAAGACAGGCCAGGAAAATTGTTCTGCAGGGTCTGCTGTCCCATAGAGAAAGAAACTTTATTACCACCAGAATTCTCTCAGTTTCCATTCACCTAAATCATTGTCTCCCACACTAAAAGTATGGTTTGCTGATGTATGCTACCTCATTTTGGGGAAGAATTACCCATCAATAAAATTCCTCACTTTTCAATTCTACATTTAACAACTGCTCATGTGGCTTATTTTTGGATATGGGTCAGAAGAGTCTATTCAGTAAACCATTTCCAAGGCCACTCTGTACTCAATGCTGAAAACTCTCACCTCATCCAGTTTCCCTTTTCAAATATATTCAGCCTTTCCCCCCAGAAGTATTCAATAGGATCAAATGACATCACACATATATTTCAACAATAAATGACATAAAGACACTGTAATAATGAAACCGCAACAACACAAAGATGCTTGTTTCAATAAAAAGGTCATATATTGTCAAGTATTTTGGAGAGAAAGAAAACAGATTCAACCATTATAAAACTGGAAAATTGAATCCCAAAGATAAAGATATGTAAATAACTACAGTTAATTACACTATCCTATGATTCTAATAGTGTATGGGCATTTAAATATACTCTTACTTTTTATTTTTGATCAATTTATTTTATGAGTCTAAATGTCACAGAATTGGATTAAATTTCCTGATTTCTGAATCCCATAGTCATTACTTGATGTGACCATGGAGAAGTTTTTCAAATTCTTTATGTTCCAAATATACAGTCATATAAGTGATTATATATATATATGTGTGTGTGTGTGTATACATACATACACACATATACATATATACATGCATACATTTTTATATTTATATATATATATATATATATATATATATATATATATATGGATTTTTGATTGGGATATACTGCAACCACACACCTTGGTTTCAAGGTAGAGAAATAAGGCAGGAACAGGGTTGTTCCCATGAAGGCTGCTGGAAGGGAGCCCTATGAAACTACAGTATCAAGCATCCAGGTAAGATATGTTCATTGTTATATAATGGCACAGTGCTGCTTATAACCATCCACTCTTTGGCTGAGTTTGAGGCCTGCTCCACAAAACAAAATCCATAAATAGTAATATAAACCCAATCAAAACCCATACTTAGGTGCTCTTGGGCTTTAGGGAGAACTCACTGCTGTTATTTAGCTAAGTGGACATGGCACCATGCTGATTTCTAAAAAAAATAGGTTCATACACATAGACAAATGCCACTTTGAGCAGCAATCATAGAAGTGTCTTTTTCTAGAGATTGATGGCTGCTCAAGATATAAGAGTACGTGATGTTTACCTATTCAACTCTATACCATTTATACCACCTCCCCCAAAGCTCAGGAAACAGCACAGGAGAGGTTGCTGGAATGTGAAAGCCAGAAGTCAGAGTGAGGCCAGAGGACAACCTTGCCTGTCACTCTTACAAACACTGACAACTTCCTTTGAGAAAGGGTTTCTTATTGACCTAGAGAACACTAGTTAGGCAAGATGAGATGATTAGGGAGCTCCAGGGATCTTATTGTTTCTGTCTTCCCCACTGTTGAGATTATCAGCAAGTGTCACCGAATGAAGTCTCCCCACTAGGCCCTCAGTATGCACCTTCACACTTAGATAGGGAAAGGTTATCTACTGCATCCAACTTCTAGTACACCCATTTTCATTATTGGTGTTCTTTAACAGTGCTGCTCAATTAGCAGAGATTAAACAAGCATCTGCTTCCTCTTATAGTTTAATGGATATAGTCCTATTAATGTCTATTTGATTAAAATTGTTTATTGTATCATTATATTTTTTATATCAATCATTTTTAGAGAAATGTCAGTTAGCAACCACAGTTACTTAATTGTTAGATACATTAATCATAGATTAATCTCCCAGCTAAATTTCTTGGTGAAGTCTCATCGGGTGGGTTGGTATAAAGTCATATAATTTGTAACAAATTCCCTTTGGTTGTTTTAATTTATATTATACATTTTATTTTTGACTCCTAATTTCCAAATAATACCACTAACTCACCCTTTCCCCTTAAGTATTATGATTTCTGACAAATGCAGAGTTAAACAGCAATTGCCACACTCAAACATGTACAGGTTTCATCACTACCTTAGTTTCCTTTGTAGTCAACTCTCATCACTAATGTTATTTACCTTCCCAAGATGTTGTCTGTGATAGTTTTCCTTTCTGTTACTGTAATAAAGAATCTGAATGAAAGCAACTTGAGTTGGTGAAGGGTATATATGGCTTACACTTTCAGGGAACACTCTATGAGAGTAGTTAGGACAGGAACTCAAGTAGGAACTTGAAGATGAAACTGGAAAGGAATGTTGCTTGTTAGCTCACCTGCAGGTGCATAATTAGCTAACTGCCTAGAGCATGGTTTCACCCACAGTGGGCCAGGCCCTACTACATCAACAATCAAGACAGCTAACTACTGACATTCCAATAGGACAAAATGTTATATACATTTCTTCATATATTTCACACACACATGCACACGCGTGCACACACACACACACACTCTCTCTCTCTCTCTCGCTCTCTCTCTCTCTCTCTCACACACACACACGTATATATATGAATAGTATACCATATTATCTTGCAAGTCTGCATTCTTTGTTTCATCCAGGTAATTTGATATTCATGCATAATTTTGCTTATATCATTCATGAATTCCTCTTACTCAATAATCTTCCACTGCAGGTAGATCACACCACTAGAGTATATTACTTCACAAAGTTGATTATAAATACAATCACTTCATTCATAAACATTTCATCATGTCTGATTATTACACTGATGTGTCTATTTAATCTCCTTGGTATTTATCTCACTGTGAGGTCACTAAGTTGTAAGCTAAGATTATATTTTACTCTCCAAGTTATCAGTGAACTGTTTAGACTAGCAATATCGTTTGGTAATCCAACAGCAGAGCTTCTTAGGTTAATTATATTATCAATTTTCTTTTACTTGTGTATATTGCGCTAACTTTATTCTAAGTTTCGTAACTATAGTTCACACTGGTGGGGATTTTGATTACTTGTTCCATCTGTATCTGACAGTTTTTCTAAGGCTCTTTCCTTCTGTTTTCATTGTTGTATCTTTAAACATTTTAAAGTAGTTATTTTATCTCTGATTTGTTGTTACCTCATATTGTTAGTGTCTGAGATCCAATTGTGCCTTTTATTCCTGATTCTTAACATGTACACTAATTTTGATCAATAAGACATATTCTAGCCTGCCTGGGAACTATGGATTGAATTAATCTATATTCATAGGTGCTTGTAAGTCTTGAATTGAGGGCATATCATCCAACAGTCCTAGTTTAGTTTGGTTTTGATAGAAACTCCAGGATGCTACTAATTCAAGGGTATTAAAAGTTAATTTTATCTACTTGAATTTCCTTTTCATTTTTATTTTTACATACAAATGCACCATGGTATTGATTTCTTAGAGGAATCTCAGAAAAATAGAATTTGCTCTGGTGTCTCATTTAAGTCAGGGGTGTTTATTTCAATCAATCCCTTCACTCACTGGGTAGCTCATCAAGTATCTAGCTTAATTGGTCCTCTCTTCAATCTCATCACACGGTCAGTTTGAGCACCACACGGCTGTGGAAATACCCACACTTCTCAGTGAGGACCTTCAAAAAACTCCAAACTTATTTTGCTAATGCAAAAAAAAAATTAGTTTCTTTCCCCCCTTTTGTTTTCTCTACAAATTGCAAATGTTCTATATGCTCAAAAAAAAAAAAAAAAAAAAAACCTGAGAAGATACTTAACAGAATATTTGCTCATTTTTTCTTTTAATTGCATGTCATAAATAACTTTACTGGACTAATACCAAGACATAGGCAGTATTTATTTATTATTGAAATATATCTGGTGATGTGCAGAAGTATCTGGTGAAACAAGATGGAACTTCAGAATGCTGTAAGTAGAAGTAGGAGGCACCAGAAGCATTTTATCTTCATGGAAAGCTAGAGGCAGCTAACAAAGGCAACTCAAGCGCGTAGCCATGTGGGCTGAAACCAGCCAAAACAGAAAAAAGGCTATCCAAGTTCTTAGTAGCTCAAGGCTCATATTAGCCATGGAGATTAGGATTTAATTCTTGATCTGATGAGTTTCAGTCTTGCTTGAGGCTGCCTCCTCTTCATAATTAATTTTTTATTCATTCTGTTTGAAATAGGAGTAATCATCCTGGGTCTATCCCACCATTTTAACTTAGAAAAGTGCATTTCATTTTATTTTTGAAGTTTTCCTAAGATTTATTTTTATTTGGTGCTTATTTTGCATATTATTGTCTTAATAGAGGGGAAATTTCCTCACTGGTAACATGCGACCATGACGGGAAGCAAGGACAGATTTGAGAATGCACTGAGTCCATCTGAGGCACCTACTCTTGGCTGCCCTTGGGCACACAGCACCTGCTCACCCCACACTTGCTTTTCTGCTCTCTGGCCACTATGCCATTGCTTCCTTTCACAGGAACTCTTTGAGTTTCAGGTAAAGACCCAGGACTTTTACTTTTGAGTAATTCTGCAACAGTTAAGAGTTTCACAGACAGATTGAAGACATTTTCCATTATGAGATGATCATGAACCTTTGGGGATCAAGAGTCAGCATGGCAAGATATCCCCAAAGGCATAATAGGGGTATTGGTGTTTTGGTGATAAACAACAGCTGTTTAATTAGATCTAAGGCCCCGTTAACAGGAGGGAAATCATGCCTGGTATTGAAAACATAGCCAAATACCTAGGATTAGTGGGGGCAAAGATCTTAGAGAAGAACCCAATACTGCAAATTTCGTAAATCAGTATAATTCCTACATATATTCTAACTATGTATCATTAAAGTCAACAATACGTGTAGAAGTTAAACCATATCAAAAAAAATTTTTTCCAGCAGGAGACCTTTACAGAAAGCTACAAATGACCAAACTGCAGAGAATAACTGACTATGTGTGCCTAGGACTAACACATACACCCAAAATACAACTCTTACACTCAAGACTCAAGGAACATGGAGGATGTTCGGAAAGATTACAAGAGCCAGAAGCCTAGTAAGTCTGCTGTGAGACTGTGCCTACTAGCCATGATAAGGAGGCTATATCATTTCTCTGCCGTTTGGCTAGGATCAAGTGTAGGAAGCTATGCCTATGAAATCTCAGCAACACATCAGAACAAGGTCTGAGTAGTCCTGACATTCCAACATCACGGGGAAATCTCATTGGTTCCCCACTCTACGAAGAGTTACAAACAACAACTGTTGAGAGAGGGAGACGTAGTCTTTTCTAGGGGTGAGCTTCTTTTTTTTTTTTGATACTTTATTTACATTTCCAATGTTTCCCCTTTTTTGGGTCTCCTCTTTGGAAACCCCCTATCCCTTCCCATCCCCGCCTCTATGAGGGAATTCCACCTCCCACCCACCCGCCCACCCATCCCCATATTCCCACCTTGACATTCACCTTTACTGGGGCTTCTAACACTCTCAGATCCAAGGGCCTCTCCTCTCTCCCTGATGGCCATCTAGGTCATCCTCTGCCACATACGTGGTCCGAACCATGGGCCCATAGATGTGTATTCTTTGGTTGGTGGTCCAAACTCCCGGGGGGG
>CM052700.1:99268759-99282430 GCA_028551405.1 Uromys caudimaculatus
ACATCTATTGACCCATGGTTTGGACTACATAAGAGGCAGAGGAATCACCTCGATGGCCATCAGGGAGAAAGAAGAGGACTTTGGGCCTGAGGGTGCTAGAGGCCCCAGTAAAGGGGAATGTCAAGGTGGGAATATGGGAATGGGTGGGGGGGGTAGGTGGGAGGAGGAATTCCCTCACAGAGGCGGGGAGGGGGAGGGGATAGGGGTTTTCCAAAGAAGAGACCCAGAAAAGGGGAAACATCGGAAATGTAAATAAAGTATCAAAAATAAAAAAATAAATAAATAAAATAAAATAAAATAGTATAAGAGAAAAAAAACATTTTTAGAAGTTAAACTTGGAAACTTGCACATGCTAGGAAATACCACACTGTTAAGCCACAACCTCAGACAATATGGAAAAGTTTCCAAAGAGGCTTGAGCGCCACTCTGGGACAAGCAGAAATAAAGATTGCTTATTCATCCAAAGGGGAAAAAAAAAAAAAAAAAAAACTATGCAGGCAAGCCTGGTTCTTAACCCATGCAAAAATGAAACTGGACCTTTATCTCTTACTCTGCATAAACCTGAACTCCAGATGTGCTGAGGACTTCCCACGTAGAGGCCAATTCTCTGAAACCACTGCAGGATAAAGGAGAGTAAACCTCAACTATTAAGCATAAGTAGAGACTCTCTGAACAGAACTCCCGCAACACAGGAAGCAAGACCAGCAATTGAAATGTGATGGCAGCACGTTACAAAGCTTCAGTTACAGCAGGTGAACCTTTCAGTTGACTGAAGAGGTGACCTGCACAATGGAAGAAAATGGCAGCTATAAATCCAACACCACATCCAGAATCTACTAAGAATGCAAAGGCTAAACATGAAAACAAGAAACCAATTCAAAATGGGCGGTGGAACCCAACAGAAAATTCTCAAAACAAGAAATATAAATGACTAGCCAACATTTTAAGAGGTGCTCGACATCTTTGTCATTTAGAGAAATGCACATTTAAACTACTTTAAGTGGCCAAATCATCCCCCGTGAGAATAGCCATAATCAGGAATACAAATGACAATAAAAGCTGCTATTACTGGAAAGGAGAGCCCTTAACTACTATTAGTGTGAACGTAAACTAGGGAGTCAATTTAGAAAGCAGTCTGGAAGCTTCTCAAAACCTAAAAAGAGAAGTATTGTATGGCCCAGCTCCTGCGAATACACACCAATAACTTTATATCCAAATTCTTACACATTCATGGTTTTGCTGCTCTATTTGCAATAACTAGAAGATGGAGTCAACTGAAATGTCTGTCAACTGATAAATTAATAGCAAAAATATGGTACATATATACATGGAATATTACTCAACTATAAAAAAATGAAATTTGAAGGTAAATGTATAGAACTACAAGAAATATATGAGTGGGGTCACCCAGACTCAGAAAAATTCTTGTTTCATATATGAATCCAAGCACTGAATCTTTTGTTTTGCATGTTTAACTAGGAGTCCATGTGCAAGCCTGGTAATTAGAAATGGGCTACTGGGAACAGACACAGTAATGGAGAGAGAGAAATAGTAAAATATAAGTAAACATAGAGAGGAAAAGTATATCAGGTCAAATATAGAAGAAACGGGCGATGAGGGGTGGGTAACAGAGAGAGCAGGAGAAGGCTTAAACAGAAGACCAAAATTCATATTATTAATATATAAAACATTCAAAGAACAAATAAAATATTATTTCAAAATGAACGAATGCCATACAAAACATATTAAAAGCTATTCTCCTCCTACTTTTCCTCTAAGAGTGAAGAACATATTAAAGATATGCAAAGATTCGAAGTTATTCATTTCAGTCATCACAAGTAAGGACCAGCCTTCTTCTTTCCTTCCTTCCCTCCCTCCCTCCCTCCTTCTTTCTTTCCTTCCTTCCTTCCTTCCTTTCTTCCTTCCTTCCTTCTTCCGTTTCATGTTAAAGCTCTGTCAGGAGTCCACTTTTTTTTCATAGCATCTGGCACGGTTCTTGCGTATCACATGTGTTAAAATACAGGATTACTAACTTACTAGAAGTAACATGACTGGAATTAAGGCAACTGAGACTGGAGTTTACACTTTCAAAAAACACTTTAGAGTCAAGCTGAAAATTTGTAAATGGATCTATGTCTTGAATATGCTGTGCTGACTATTAAATCTCAACACGGGACTTATGGTGGTACTTGCATTCTGCCTCCTGAACAAATGTGAAGAGATCTTTAGTGCTCTTAACCATTAACTTATCCTACCTTCCCTTCTAATTTTAATTTTTGAGAAACTTCCATGTTGTTTTCTGTAGTAGATAGACCAACATACACCTCTACTAAAACTGTCTCTACACTGCTATCCCTTAGGTACCAGTCCCTATGGCTTATCATCTTGATAGCAGTCTTCTTAATGGGTCTGAGATGATAGCTAATCATTTTCACTTGTCTGAAGACTAATCGTGTTCAACACTTTCCACGCATCTATTGACTAATTATATACCTTCTTTTGGGGAATGTCTGCTTAGTTTCCTTGCCTTATTTTTTAAAGTTGGAGTTCGTTACAAGATTTCAATAAAGATTTGAGTCACAAGAACAGAAGGAACAGCCTGAGTGACAAAGACATGCCCCAGAATGTGGAAATAGGCTGCTCAAAGGGGAGTCTTCCCTTTGCCTAGATGAAAGTCCTGCTGGCATTGACTTGTTTGTGTTTCCTACCCATTTTGGATAGGAATCACTTATAAGATTTATAGTTCCCAAGTATTCAAATATTTTCTCCAACTCTGTGGGTTTGTAATTGTATGAATTGCCATGTAAATTTTTTTTAAAAAAATTGTCAATAACTAATAACATTTTATTTACTGAAGGCTTTTATACACATATGGTGGACACCACACAAACAGAGGGTCATAAAAATAGTCCCTTGAGACAGGTAATTGATTGACAGGTGGTAATCCCAATACCCAGGAATTGTGCACAAGAAGTGTGGACTTAAGGATGGACAGCCTAGGATACATAAATTCCGGGTCATCTCTATGCTGCAGAATGAGCACCTGTCTTACGAAAAACAAAACAGGGTCTGTAGCTGCAGCTGTGTCATCGCTGTTGTCTACTGCCAGCACCACCTTTCAAGAAGGTGCCCACATCATGGCTCCTATAAGCAGCCTGCCTGCAAATCCACTGGTAGTAAAGCACCCAGGAAACAACTGGCTATAAAAATTGCTAGTTGGAATATATATGTGCTCTACTAGGTGAGGAAACCTGATCATTAAAGGCCTGGTCCTGTGGCATTCTGGGAAAGCAGATGCTATCAGAAGTTCACTGGCCTGATTTGCAAGCTCTCCTTCCAGGCTTTGGTGCAAGAAATTGCTCAGGACTTCAAAACAGGTCTGTACTTCCAGAATACAGCTATTGGTGTTCAGCAGTAGGCAAGTAAGGTCCATCAGGTTGGCCTGTTTAAAGACAATAGACAGTATGGTTGGTGTCCATGTCAAACGTGTAACAATTATGCCAAAAAATACTCAGCCAGCATGCCATATATGTGGAGCACCTGCTTAAGAATTCATTATGAGGGGAAATATTTCATTCTCAAAATATTTTCTCTTCTTCCTGTTATCAGTAGTTCTGAGTGTTAGATTCCACCCCGCCCCCCGGCCAGGGTGTCAAAAGGTACCTAAGTATATGACTGTGAGTAGAAAAATAGGAGACAGAAACCAGGTATTTGCAGTTTTTCTATTTTCACTTGTGTATGAATTTTTAATATAAATGCAAGATGTTAAGCATTAATGAAAGCAAACTGTTTCAGTTGACATGTTTCAATAGTTCAACCTTAGAACAATTATTTTTAAAAAGTATTAAAATTTTCTGGACAATGACTGCATTTAGATATTTTTTAAAAATAAGTGATTTCTTATGAGTGGTAATTAAATGGTGCTTGTAATGTCTTTATCATCCAGTAGACTTCATCCTTTCACTACGGTTCTGTAACTGAGATGCCCTTCATGTGAGTACATGCTTTTAACGTCTGTCTTCTGTGCTGGTCCTCTTAAGTTGGCTATTCAAATACATTATAGTATAACAAAGAAACCCTCTCAAAACAAAATAAAAACAGTGTTCTGTAGATTGAGTTCTATACTGGTTTATGTGTATTCAGATATTCTTTTAGAAGTTAAATATGTTACACATTATTTTATTCCAATTTTATCCCTCTGTTGAATTTTGCTTTTGGCATTTGTGTTTGGAACATATCTATAAAATAATCACTCAGAATAATGTCATGGAACTTTATTTTCTTCATTTCTTCTAGAAGTTTTATAGTTTTGGGGCTTAAGGTTAAGCCTCTAATCAATCTTGAATTTATTCACTGTGGTACAAGATAAGGATAGACTTTCTTTGCATATGGACATCAAGTTTTCTCACACAATTTATAACAGGACTATCCTTTTTTTCCCAGAGTATGGTCTAGGCATCTTTATTGGAAATCGGTGGATCTAAATGATTTTAGTTATTTCCAAACTCATAAAAAATAGACAAATATTCTATTGATAGATGTCTATAACAGTACTTGACCATTTAAATTGCTACAGGTTTTAGTAAACTTTGACCATGTAATATGATGACTCTAGATTTGTTTTGCCCAAGATGACTTTAGCTGTTCTGTGTCCCAGTTGGCTCCACTAAATGAAAGGTTTGTATTGTCTACTTTGACAAACAAAAGTCATTGAAAGTTTGACCTGTCTATATCTGTATATCATTTGGTGTAGTCTGGGCATTTCAACATTTGTTCTTCCAACCTATTACTATTGAGTTTCTTTCTTTTTATGTCTTTACTTTCTTTTATGAGTATTTTATAGTTCAAGGCAGAAAAGTCCTTTACTCTTTTAGTTAAATCTCTTCCCAAATATTTTATTTATATCTATTAAATTGGGACAGCTTTTATGATTGTTTTTAATCAGATGGGTTTTTATTCATTTATAAAAAGGCAATTGATTTTTGTGTGTTGGTTTTGTAAGCTGCAACATTATTGATTGCTCATCCTGTTGCTTTTAGTAGTGTCTCTTGGCATTTTAATGCATAAAATATGTCAACTTCGAGCAAAGACAATTTTGCTTCTTCCTCTTAATTAGAAACTCCACTATTGATTGTTTTGTTACTTTACCTACATGTTCTGCCTAGGACTTCAAGTAATAGGTGGCAAACAATGTTGAGATTTGTCTTTCTTCATCTTTCAGGATCTTGCAGGCAAAGCTTCCCACTGTCCTTGTGTAAGGCAGATGTCTCATACATGGCCTTTAGCGTGTAATTTTACCTAATTTGAAAAGGCTACTAACTTTTAAAATGCTGAATTAAAAACAAACTAGATCTGTATCTATTGATATGAACATATACACTCTAGCTGTTATTCTGTTAATAAGATTTGACTCTTACGGACCACTTACAATACATGTTAGGGGCAAACCTCAGCTGATTACTTTTGCTGTTTAGTTTTATAAGATTTTCTTGAGGAGACTTGCATTTATTCTTATCAGATGTTAACCCATGTTTTTCTCTTCTCTTAGTGGCCTTATCTGTGTCTGATATCAGAGTAATGCCAGCCTCATTCAATAAGTTTAGAAATGTTTCTCATATTTGCACAGAGTAAGAAGAATTTACATTGATTCTGTAAATGTTTGGTTGGAAGTTCTCTGTGACCATCAGGTCTTGATGTTTCCTGGGTTGAAATGCATTTGATTCCAACTGACACTCCTTATCTGCTACCACTCTTTGGATCTTTCTCCTTCTTCATAATTCAGTCCCATTAGGTCTTCTTTCTAAGAATTTATCCACAAATATCTTCCTTTTGTGTGTGTCATATAAGAGAAGAGGTGAAATTTATTTTCTGAACCTTGATTCTATCTTATAACATTATATGCTCCATCCATTTCTGTCTTTTTACCTAAAATTTATGCAACCATTTTCCCCTCGTGGCTGCATAAGGCCCCACTGTGCACACGGCTGTACAGTCTTCACCGACATGTTCTTGCTACATCCCATACATTTTCGCAACTTGTGTTTCTGCTTTCATTTTCTCAAGATACTTGGTGGCTTCCTTTGGAATTTCTTTGGTTCATCCATTGATCACTGGTTTTGTGTCTATGAGTTTATGAATTTTTGCCTATTGTGTTCTTGAATTCATATGATTGTGGTTGAAAAAGATATTTGGTATAATTTCAGTCTCCTTAAATTGTGATCATTCTTGTGACTTAGTAGACAGTCTATAATGGAGAATGTTGTGTATGCTTGAAATAAAAGTATATAAATGACATGTAATCTTTCTTCATATTTGTTTACTTGTTCCAGATTATTTTTCAAGTCTACTGGTATTTTTAATATGCTTTGGTTTTCACATCATGGAAGGTAAGATCCTAAATCTTTTACAATTACTGAATCACTATTCATTTCTCCTTTAATTTCAGCTAATATTAAATTTATATATACATATATATGTATATGTATAATTATGTATTTAGGTGCTCTTCTATTATGTATTATGTTCTGTTTGTGTATTAGAATTATCAAGTCCTCTTGATGAACAAACCCAGTTCTGATTATATGATCAATATTTTTGTTTCTTTAAGTAGTCTTTGAATAGCTTATATCACTATGATATAAATATTGTTACCCTTGCTCTCTTCTGGTTATCAATAGCCTATGATGGATATTTTCAACACATTAATTTCAGTATCCATGTGCTCTTAAAGTCCATACAAGTCTCCTGTGTGTAATATACAGATCAATATTTATAAAAAAATGCTGTTCAGTAAAGATACTTCTATTTGAGAATTTGACCCCTTTACATATTTATTTTGTAATCAGTGACATTTCAGAACTCCAAATGGTCACTTGCTATTTTATAATTTATGGTTTCTCTGCTGTTTTTATTCTCCTTTGTCTCTGCAATATAACGACTGTTTACAGTGTGATTGATTATTTTCTTCTCTTGTATATTGACTATAAGTTTTCTCTTTGTACTAACTGAGTCTTCCATATAATATCAGTTGAAAATGATCGATTTGAAACTGATATCTTACCTTCCACAGCATATTTAAAACACTACAGTTCAGCATCCTTTCCTTAGAGTTTATGCTACTGATACCATAGTTTTCTTTTTAATTGTATATGATTAACTGCTTACCATAGCTATAGTGTTTTTAATATTAAGACTTTTAAACGTTTATACTGTAACAAAATATGATTTAACTACAACCATTATTGCATTAGAGTATTGTGAATTTGACAGCATTCTCACCTGTACAGTGCAGGTTCTCTTTGCTGTTCACTGTTCATGAGCATCCTTTCATAAAATTCAAACCTCTCACCATTTCCTGTGAGGCAAGTCCACTGATAATGAATTTCTGGCTTTTCTTTTAGGTGTCTGTGTGTGTGTGTGTGTGTGTGTGTGTGTGTGTGTGTTCTAAAGGACTGCTTAGCTTGGTAGAAGATTCTTTTGTTTTTGTTTTTTTTCTTTAATTTTCTCATACATTATATCCTGAGCACAGTTTTTATCTCTCCACTCCTTCCAGATCCCCCCCCACACACACACATACTTCCCCTCCCTCCCAGATCCACTTTTCCATTACTCTTTAGAAAAGAGCAAGCCTTCCAGGAATATCAGCCAAACACGGCATAACCAGATACAATAAGACTAAAAGGGAGGGTCCCAAGAGGAGTGATGGCAGTCTGAGACACCCCCACTCACACTGTTAGCATTCTCACCAAATCACCAAGCTAACAACCGTAGCATTCATATCGAGGCACATACCCTTACAGGTTCCATAATTGCTGCTCCAGTCTCTGTGCTTCCCTATTCGCCCTTCATTTGTTTTGTGGGCTGTGTAGTTCTGGTGTCCTTGACCCTCTGTCACCTGCAATTCTTCCTCTCCCTCTTCCATTGGGTTTTCAGAGCTCCAAGAGGAGGGACTTGATGAAGATTTTCAATTTAGATTCCTTCCTCACCTATGAATAGAAGATTTTGAACTGAAAGTTTGTTATTGTTACTGCTGTTATTTGTTTTTAAGGGGGAGGAAGTATAAACTTAAAGGTAAAAACAGTCAGCTAACTGATAAAAATATTTGGGTTCAGAAGGGATAATAAATCAGAGTAGATATAGAAGTAATGAACACATGTTTGGCTAAGAAGGCCACGGAGTAAAGATCATATAGGTAACCAGAGATGGACAGGTGTTTTCTCTTCCTTTACTGAACACTCTTGATAAATCAAGAAAAATCATGTACATGATTCATCAAGATTTTCTATTACACCCTTTAATCATATTCTAATTTTCAGTCTTATTTAGAAGTGAAATTCTTTTAAACTAATTGTAACATAAAGTGGGGGCGGCGCCATGCTTCAGCTTTTTGAGAAATTGCCCAGTCTTCTAGAGGATAAGATGACAGAGCTAACAGGTTACCTATCTTCTCCATGTCTTTGAACAAATTGGACTATGTATGCAAATCAGGAACTCGGGTTCAACTTGCAAACATCTTTTAGGCTCTACAGGACAGAAAGAAAGGTAATGCTTCATACTTGCAGTTTGGAATTGCAATTTTACTAAAAATTGTATATATTTATGTGTATTTGCGTGAGTATACCTTCACTCTCATGTGTCACAAGAATAATAATAGTGAGAATAATAAGCAAGTTATAAACAGGTTTTCTTTAAATATGATTTGTTGTTAAACATTATCATAAGGACAGTCTATAGGATGACATGGGAGACACCATTTTTGGATATACTCTGACCAGATAACTGAAACTGTGTTTAAATAAAATTTAACCTGTGTTCTTATTATGGAATGGGGCCAACCATTATCATCATCTATACATAGTTAAAGTACTAATACACCATGAAAATATAATATGGAACCTGCTTTTGTTATCATTTGGATATGTTTATGTTGTCAATTGAGTATAAAAAAAGAATTAGAAAGATGAGCTTACCACCACACCTTAGAACCCATTGTGTGCCACATAGACTACTATAGATCACCTCATTTAAACATCTCAACAGTGCATGTGACAGGTATTATCTCACTTATATAACAGACATACATGTGAGATTCAGATAGCCATTAACCTTACATAAGATTACCAAACTTTTAAGTGTCAGACACAGGTTTGAATAACCAAGTATGCATTAACTGTGAGTATCATGGATGAATTATTTCTCTCCCTTGGAGATCCAGCTGTTGGAGTAGCTGTGGAAGAAAGGTCATCTGCATCTATGATCGTTTGGCAAGTCCCCATTAAACAGCTTTGCTTCTTAGAAACATTACAAGAAATCTCATAAGCTAGAGCTGGACTTTTGTTCTCCCAACCTCAAGTCTGGGAAATAAATATACTTGAGATGCCCCTGGGATACTTCTTCTCCTGGGGAGGAGCAGATACTTACACAAACCCAAGCAAACGGAGACTGTCACCTGCACAGACAAGTCATCCTGCCAGCCAGTGTCAAATGTTGATTGCACAGCTGACATCTGTACTGCACATTAATCAGTGTCCCAGCTTGGCCTGAGATGCAAAGACTCAGATAAGGAAGCACAAAATGAGCCCAGCTTCTCTGCAGTCTTTCCGTCTATCTATCAGAAATCCATGTACAGGGACCTAGATAAACATACATTTATAAGAGGAAAGGGTCAACAGCAGCAGAGACAGCAAGCATGTTCTAAGAAATGTTAGATTAAAGTCACACTTAAAGTCACACCTGCACTGAATGTGTGATTACAGTCTATTTTTTCTGGCCTGCGTAAATAATTCTATCATGTCTCCCTGAAAGGCTTCAAATGTGTAGACTGAATAGTTTTGAATATGTTCATGGTGAAAGGTACTCAAGCTGTAAAGAGCATTTGCTTTCAACAAATTAATCCATTTTGTGGAGGTCTCATTCCATTTTTTATTACAGTCTGGCTTCTTAGTTGGACTTCCACACTGAGAGTCCTTGTCCCTTGCTCCTTAATTCCATCCTTCAGCCTAGAGGCTGCTCTCAGCTCTAAGCATCCTCTTGCTGCCTTCTTTCCCCCTGGGTGCCATGTTTTCTGCTTAGATCATTGGTTCCTAATCATTCATGATAACACACAGTGGGTTGTCAATGAGATTTTTTTTTACAGAATCAGAAGGCAATGAAGAGTCAAACATATCCTTATACTTATGTGTTCATGTGTCTGCTTAGCTACCAAGGAAATAGACGGCGCTATTGACACACGCACGCAGACAGTACTGTAGAGAAGCTCAAGCTTCTTTAGGGAATTTGTGTGCCAGTGCACAGAGGTGGAAGCATCTCATTTACTTCCCCTCAGAGTATCATGATGCTGAGTTTAGATACATTTGCTTGAGTGGATTTGTGCAAGAAAACAATTTCTTCACCTTAACTCACCCTGGTAAAATGAGAAGATCCCCAAGAAGGTTCTGTAAGGATACCGTGGCTAGCTCATATTCTAATATTGATGAAACAGAGATGGAAGCACATGGCTGAGAGGACATTTCCACTTCAGTACATCCCACAGCATCTCTGTCAGCAACTCTGGAGACAAAAAATCATTGTTTGCCAGTAGCGTACCACTGGGCAGACACATTAGACAAATTAAACATCCATTCTGTCCAGGTTTTAATTGTAGCCCACAGAGTGACTGATTTTTAAAATACTCTCCTATCACAGAGAGAGCATTTTTAAAATCAGATTTTCCAAAATAGCACCATGGTTATATGATGTTGTTGTTGGATTTAAACTAATTAAACAAAAATGTTTGGATACTTTAATAATTTGAGAGCAAATACTGAAGAAACACACAGACAGGATTTTCTATGCAATGTGTATATATTAATTATAGGGATTAAATTACTGTCCAAGCTCAAGTTTTCTTTTTAATTAATTACATAGTTTGTTTGAGATAGAGCTAAATGTAGCCAAGGCTAACCTCATATTGCTATGTGACCAAGGATGACCTTGAACTCCTGACCTTTTCTCTGCAGTTCAAGTACTGGAATTCCACAACTGACTGACAGCTCTCTCTCTCTCTCTCTCTCTCTCTCTCTCTCTCTCTCTCTCTCTCTCTCTTTCTCTCTCTCTCTCTCTCTTTCTCTCACAGGTCGGCTTTACTGATTACAAAATGGATATAGAAGAAGAAGTAAGTAGATCATTTTGTATGAGAATGAATGGAGATGTCAAGTACAGTAGAAACAAAATCAAAAGAATTATGAGTTCCACAGCAGAAGCATACAGGTTTGAAGGGAAATGATATCTCATTACTTTTCTCTTGGTTTTAAAGATGAGTTAAAAAGATTGTCAGAAAATAATTTCAGGGATGGAGTGATGGATGGGTGACACTGTGAGAATGACATTGGCAGAATCTTTCCTAGGTTCTGCTCTATTTAGGTGTTCATGAATTTTTTCAGATGGGTCTCATCTTTGGAACCTATAGAATTCTCCATCTCTGGCCCCTCAATATCAAATCTGCTTCCTTTCCATAGTTCTCCAGGTAATTTACAAATAGGAATGCTAAAACACACCCTATATTAATTACTGATATCAGGATAACCATAGAAATACCAGTACCAGTGTCTTAGTCTGGGTTTCCATTGCTGTGAAGAGATGACATAACCAAGGCAACTCTTATAAAGGCAAACATTTAATCAGGGTGGGTTTACAGTTGTAGAGATTCAGTCCATTATCACAACAGTGGGAAGCATGGCGGTGTCCAGGCAGGCATGGTGCTGAAAGTGCCTGAGATCTACATCTTGATTCACTGGCAGCAGCAAGACACTCCCTTCTAAACTGGGTGGAGCCTGAGCATTGGAGTCCTCAAAGTCCACCTACACAGTGACACACTTTCTTCATCAAGCCACACCTACTCCAACAAAGCCACACCTCCTAATAGTCCTACTTTCCATGACCCAAGCATATTCAAACCACCACAGCCAGGAAGCCCAAAATATAGCAAAGTTTGTTTACATGGAAATCTAAGAGTGTCTACACAATTTAATTGGTCTATTTAAAAGAATAATGATTTAGTATAAAAACACTGAAGAACAACTTTTGATAACATTTGACTCTTGGTTGTGGCAAATGCTGAGTCATGAAATAATGGTTGGTCATGTGGTAAAGGTACAATGTTTTTTAACATGGGAAGGACTCTTATGGGCAATTTTTCTATCAGAATTGAGATGGTTTTGTACGGAAAATATCACAGCTGTAGGGGAGTGGTTATCATTTACTCTACTCTAGGAAATGCTATGCACAGGTTGGCAACTGGCTTTGAACATATAAGACATAACAAAAGTGACACATTGCCAGGGGCCTCTTCAGAAACACTTAGGTGCCATTTTTACCTTTGACCTTTCTAATTCTGAAAATCTACATGGATGGAGCTCACTGGTGTTTCCTGGTAAATCCCTTTCCAGTAACTATAACATGATACACTTTTGCCATTTGTCTTAGTCTGGTTAGAGTAATACACCCAAATTTGAGCCCTTTACACAGAGACATGTTTTATTCATCTCTTGGTTTCAGAACTCCAAGGAGATGGCACTGGTGTCTGCTTAGTTCCATTGAGGGCCTCTGGCTGTATTACAGCACACACAGTTTCATGGTTTCATGGCAGCTAGCACTATGGTGAGAACCTATGCAAGACAGAGATCACACAGTAAGTCAGGAAGCAAGAGACCATGCAAGGTCCCAGAACAACTCTCATAACAACTGCCCTGATAGAATCTAACTCATCTGTGACTGTTTCTTAAGAAGGTATCAGATCTTCTGGAACTGCAGTTATAGATGGGGTAGCTGCCATGCACATACTGAGGATTGAACCTGGGTCCTTTAGAAGAGTAGCTAGCAACCTTAGCCATCCTGTCATCTCCCTAGTCCCAGGTATATTATTTTAATGCTTCATAAACTTCCAGTTTATGTAAGATTTTCTATTTGCATGTAAATTAGTCTGCTTTGGCCACATGAAGTCATGGCAGGGCTGCATTGGTTTTTTTTGTTATTGTTTTTGTTTTCAAATACCTGATAATAGTATGTAAAGAGCTTTGCAAAGGGAAATACTTAAAAAATCACAATTTTCCTGTTTCTATCATATCAGTTTCATCTATTATGAGTGGAAGATAGTTGAAGTACTAAAAATATCTTTAACACAGCTTCTAGACTCTAGAATAAACGAACTGGTGCTCTTCTTCCCCACAGAATGCTGCAACTTATCTCTTCTCCACTAGGGGGCAAAAGACAATATGGGAACTTGAAGATCGTTCTAGCTGTGATGTTAGAGTCTAATGGAGTTGGTAAAGATCTTTTCCCAATCTGTTCGTTGCCGTTTTGTCCTATTGACAGTGTCCTTTGCCTTACAGAAGCTTTGCAATTTCATGAAGTCCCATTTGTCGATTCTTGATCTTAGAGCATAAGCCATTGGTGTTCTGTTTAGGAACTTTTCCCCTGTACCCATGTGTTTGAGGCTTTCCTCCACTTTCTCTTCTATTGGATTCAGTGTATCTGGTTTTATGTGGAGGTCCTTGATCCACTTGGACTTGAGCTTTGTACAGGGAGATAGAAATGTTTGGAATACCCAAGTTTCACTTTACAGTAACTGCTGGACTGAGAGTGAAGTCCCAGATGGAGGAGTTGGAGAAGGGACTGAAGGAGCTGAGGGAGTCT
>CM052700.1:99282530-99351033 GCA_028551405.1 Uromys caudimaculatus
TTATCAAAGGTGACAGGGAGTAGTGGCTTGAAAACAAAGAAGACTAGACTCTTGGCAGGAGAAATTTGGGCAGATAGAACATACCTTGTAAATACCCATAAAGATTCTAGATTCTGAGGCAGGAGAGACAGGAAAAGCCAGATTATCCCATGAGGACTTGAGACAGGAAGAAGAGTGAGCTCTCAGCTATGTTGGATTACAAGTTGGACACCAGGCTAAAAAACTCAGGCTGTCTTTTCTCAGCCAAGAGTAATAATGACTATTTTACATTTAGAATATCATAATAAAATCACAATAATCATTTGAATCAATGAGTATGGAAGAAATATTCACAGCATATCTTATGAGAAGCCTATTAGTATTACTGTTGGCACTACATGTTTAGACCCAATACTCTTATACTTAAAAAATAGGTGTTCTGAGTAATTGTTTTTAATTTTCAATTGGAGAAACCATGAGTAGGGATAAATGAGACTTTGAGAAAATGTGCACGGGGCCTGGGTACATTACTTGTTTTGTAGGTATGAGGATCTGAGTTTGATCCCTGGAACCACGGGTAAAACTGTATTGGATGTGTGGGCCTGTACTCCCAGCACTGGAGATCCGATAGGCAGCTCCTGGAGTTCACTAGCCAGCCAGCTTAGCCAGATGGCAAGCTTCTGGTTCACTGAGAAACCCTGTCTCAAAAAATAAGATGGAGAAGGACAGAGGAAGACACACAGTGCCCTAGGCTGGCTGCACACAAAATGTGCATACATGATATTCATGTATATACAATATACTTAGAGATATAAATAAATAAATAAATAAATATGATGAAAAGAATCAGGGCCACTGTGGGATTTATCAACTAGGTGTTATTGTTTCATTTTTAACCACTCTGGCCTCTTTTTTGAAGAAAATACAAAGATAACAAATCGAAATTTTGTTATCCAATCTTTCTTCAGTAAACACTGAAAATATTACAGCATTATTTTAAAATATTTATCCTAATGTCTCATTTTATGCTTCTAATAATTTTTAAATCTACAGAATCATTTTTACCTAGCATATTATAAATACGCAAGTATATCTAACAATGTGATTAATTTTAATTTCCACTTTCTCTGTCAGACAGAATTCTAAACTGAGACATTCCTGTGAGGGGGAATTTCTTTTTGCATAAAAATGGAAGGCAATTGTAAAAGTGTATCTAAAGTTCCAAGGGGAAAAATGCCTAGCTCATCTTTCTTAAGGGGGGGGGGGGAGTCCCGTAGTAGCTATTCAGCTAAAACTATGGAAAATCCTAACCCAAAAAATTCTCTGAAAACTTGGGTCCTTTGGAAGCCAGTCATGTGCTGTGTCTTTCAATATGCATGTGTCAGTGTCTTAACTGTCCTGTCAGATGGAAGGGGTTTGGGTACCAGTGACACTTGCACACACTGCAACCAGGAAGGGATTCATTTTCGCTTTTGTGAATTAATCCATGGCAGCTCTTTGCTCATGAAGACCTGTTTCGTGGAATGAATATTTTTATCCATGTAGAGTAGACAGCCTTAGTCTAATGTCTGATCCAAAATGTATGTGCAATAGATTATAGCTATTATTATAATCACTAGTTTAGAAATCACAAAATCAGGGCTAAAAGGAACTTAAGTGCTTATCTGATTTGGGAATTAGAAAATAAGCAAAACGAAGGTCTAGATGGAAAGCATTTGCCCAAGGTCACAGACATAATCCACCACAGGCCCAGGGCTATGACCAGCATCATTTAGATTCAAGTCTGGCATCCTTTCTGCCATTACACACCAGAACCATCACTGCAAGATATATTGTGAGTGGTTTTACAGCAGATGTGTGGCTCTTCTGACTGGCATAAGAGTCTGTAGCTAAAACTCAGGCAATTTGGATGCACACAGGGGACTGGGCAGAATAAATAGGGGCTCGCTGCAGGCTCAGGCCCAGATTGAAGAATCAAGCTCATTTATCACATGTGCTGCCCCCCACCCCCACCTTTGTATTCTTTACAGAGGATTTCAGATCTTTCCTTCCATGCAAGAAACTGGTTTCTTTGAAAGGCAGGTAGTAGGGTACACAAGCTCTGGACTGCAGAGTGACAGCAGCTGCCAAAACCCTAGTCCTGCTGTGGGTGCCCCTTCATCTCCAGACTGACAGGAAGCTGCTGGCATCATCTCATCTGTCACTGCTCAGGAATGAACAAATAGACTGAGTCCTGATCTAAGACGAGGGGAAACCACTTACAGTCAGTGAAAACCCTGCATGGGCAGGAGCCATCTGGGAGCAGAAAAAGGAGTTGCTAGCAGATTCTTGGTTATTATATTCAATAGCTGTGAATAAGAGTCGGTTGGGTCCTGTTCTGAAGAGGAAGAATACTGCGTCAGGACCTAGCTACGGCAGTAGCTCTTTCAACATAGAAACTACAATTGTAATGACAATAATTTAAATAGATGGTTATCTTCCCAGTGTAGTGTGACTTTGTAGTTTATGCTTTTGTTGAATTAGATAACTTCTAAAGTCTCTTCCATCCTGTACATTGTGACATTGAGCTGAACTTTTTCATGTTTAACCGCACCTATATATCCATTTTATTTTTCTGTGATTCTTTGCTAGTGTATAATAGCTAATATTCCCATTAATATAGGCAACACAATTAAGAAAATACCTTAAGAAAATACTGTGTATGCTCAGGTCAACTACCAAAACTGTTTACAGATACTATGTAGGCTCCTGGTACACTGACAAAATCTAGCCATATCTAAGGATCAAGAAATAGGAAATAGAAAAATAAGAACAACAATATATAGGTAAGCACACACATGAATTTTGTTATACTAATATTTATTATCCCCAATTTGCTTGATTTTAGTGAACTATTATTATACCCTTTGCCTATCATAATGTGAGGGAACTATAGAATTTTTCCTTCTACCTATTCATAGTTTGTGTTGAAAGAAATTTTGGTTTGTGAAGGAAAAGAATTGGAAAACTTCCCCTGAGATATTACCTTTAGGAAAATAAATCTTTCTGGAAATAGATGAAATATTCATGATGAAACTGAGACAGTTTTTAATGTTGGCAAGTAGATCTACTGTGAGTGTAAAGCAATGTGATATTATGCTTAAGACTATAAATATCCACAGTGTATAGATAGAAAGACATTAGGCATATTCTAATGTTTTTCCTTCTTGTTGTAGTTTCTGTTACTCTAGAGCACTAAAGTGAAGGTGCAGTTTGCTAGCATTTCACAATACATATAAAACACACACATAAACACCCAATGTAAATGAAGTCACACTACTTGGGATGACAATATTTCCCACAAGAGTCATGGGCTTACCTAAAATACATGCTGTTGTCAAGCACGGAAATCTTCCTTTTGAGTTGTTAGAGGGGTGTAAGAAACTCCCCAAACAATAAAAGCTACTGATGTTGACCTTGGTTGCTTTTCAGAACTTGCGGGTTAGACCCTATTCCTGAAGAACCCACACACTTCGGGCACAGGTCTTGGATGAATCAAGGTATAACTGAGCCATGTCTCAGGGAAACAATGTGGCTGAGGCTCTCACTGAAAACCCTGACCAATGGCGAGGCAAATGTTTAGTGAAGAAGTATTTGCACACCGCTATATATTTATTAAAAGCACATGTTTAGAGACACTATAAAGATAAGAACTAAACCTGACCCTAGACTCTCCAATCCCCAGACTCCATTAAATACACACTATTATGAGAAATTGAAAACTGTTTCAAATCCAAGATAACCACTGTAACATCAAACCTCAATCTCAGAGCAAATCCTAGTATATGACTACAAAACTCTACAATAAGTCCTTGCAAAGAAAGAAATTGGTATCATATGGGAAGAATAAAAGTAAATTATGCCATTCCATACTACCTTATGTAAGATGAATGTGTTTTATCAAAATGATAAATAATACAAAAATCATACTCAATATATTTTTTTAAAAAGTCAGCAAAACTAAATGTAGATATGATGCTGCCCATTGGAATGCTGTCCCAGGAACTTTACGACAGCCATGATTGTTGTTCTGGAAATGAGTGGATGTGAGAATTGTTCAGAAGACCAAGCTGAGAGGCCTTGGGAAAGGAACAAGAAGAAATAGCATGAATGAATGAGTCTCAGTCCCCCATCCTACCTGGAGCATGGAGAGCTCCACTAAGGAGTTTCCACCCTCCCTGAGAAGAGCCACTCTCTCAAGAGAATGAATGGACACACTTGGGAATGAGTGTATTAAGCCTGCACCTGACAATGAAGTGGTCACTTCAGCATGTCTAGTCCATCTTCACAGAATGGTGCAGACAGAAAATTTAAAGATTCCATTTAGTCATGATTCATAACATGCCAGATCTTTTAAGGAAATAGGCAAATGGCCCCTCCCTTCTCCAGAAGTTATCAAAGAGAACACAACATTGGAAATGGAGGTAATCAAAGTGCATTGCATGAAAACATCAGAGTTAATAAGCATTAATATACTTACAGATTCACATTGTGACTAGGTTATTGGGAAGTGTTTGAAATGTAGAAAGGGGGCCCAGTGAGAGCAAGAGAGTTGCTGTGCACTTGCTTTTGAAGGGTACAACTTGTCTGGGCCCCTTCATGATTTTCTTCTCACTTCTTGGCTGCCAGAACTTGAGCAGACTCCTTTTCCATGTGCTCCTACCACAATGATGGCCTGATTTACCCAAAGCTCACAATAGAGGAGCCAGCTTATCACAGT
This sequence comes from Uromys caudimaculatus, assembly GCA_028551405.1. Lineage (NCBI taxonomy): Eukaryota > Metazoa > Chordata > Mammalia > Rodentia > Muridae > Uromys > Uromys caudimaculatus. The sequence continues at coordinate 99,287,269 of CM052700.1, forward strand.
CTGAAAGTTTAGAAGCCATGAGCCAAAATAAACCCATCTTTCCTTTAAGTTGTTCTCTGTATTTCCTGTCACACTGACAAAATTCTAGCTTGTATACTACATGAAGCAATACTGGCAATAAGTGCTATTTATTCATTGTGTGTGTAAAAATTAAGTATAAAGAGAATAAAAGTGCAAAGATGAACAAATTAAGGATATATTCCTAAGGTCTTTATCCTACCTGTGTAATATAAAGTATTTTCTTCAGTCATATAAGCACACAGGAGGTCATGATAATATAAATAAGAATGAGCAAACAACTTATTAAATATAAAGCTCTTTGTTATAGAAGATTCTACCTGAGAAATGTAGAAGAAATTAAGAAAACAGAAAAATCACAATAATAATAATTGTTTGCTGAGTTCATATGCTCATAGATTCTCAAATTAGCAGGCAACAGTTTGAGAAGAAGTAGAGTATCTAGATACCCTCAATGTAGCTCTACCAAAACTATCATTTGGGAACTTTATTCCAAAATCATTTATCTCAAAGGAAGAAAGACTAATTTTCAAAGTAAAATTAAGAATTGGTTAATTAAACCAAGATAAGAAAAGCAAAAACCACTAAAATAAGATACAATGGTATTCTCTTTCAGTATAAATCACAACCAAAGGCTCAAGATTTCTAACCACAACAGCAAAAATGCATGATAAAAACTCTATAATGCCCAAAGGGAAGGTACAACAAAATAATTGTCTCTCACTTTTTAAGAGCCATGTTCATGAAAAACCGAGGATTGCAATATTAGAGGATAGCAAGGACATTTGATAAAAATGGAACATTGAATAATGAGTTAGACCCTGAACAGGAAAATGAGCTAGTGAAAAAATGGCATACAAAAGACAGTGCCCATTGCTCACTTCAGAGTGATGTGTTGACTTTAGTTTCTTCATTTTAGTTATTTTGCTATGACAATCAAGATACAAATATCAGAGGAAGGAAAGGATATATGAAATATTTTTACTATTAGACTAATTTTCCTTAAGTCTAATACTATTTCAAAGTAAATGAAAACAACATTTCAATCAAGCAAACATGTATTTATGAGGAATTTTTTAAACTTTTTATACAAGACAATACAGTGAAAGCTGCACTGCATGATAAGAGAAATTAAAATATTGCTAATAAATGGAAATATGTGTCCTGTGTATGGATGTGGATGTGAAGATTCAGCGTTTTGAAAATGATGGCCATTGATTCATAAGTCAGTGGGTAGTCACAAGCAACAGGCTTTTAGAAATTAACTATTTCACTTCTTCCGTGAATGATTCCACTTGGAAAAGTTTAAGTTGGTGATCTATTTATCATAGTTTTAAATATGTCATTACAGATGGCTTTTTCTCATTTCATAGGAGCTGATTTTTAATACTGATAACCATTTTAAAGGCAAAATTTTAGCATGATAGTTACAGAAATCTAATTCCAAGCAAATTTATATAAATAGACTTTCATGAAAATTGAATAAATAGTAAATCCACTAATGTCATCATACAGATATTATGATTTACTTCTCTCCATCTATATTGAAAGGACACAAGGCAAGCATTTATTTAAAGTTAAGCAGAAGAAAATTAACTAAAACCAACTGTATTTGGGTAGAAATTTTGAAACCCATAATGGAACTTTTATAGTCTAAGAAGACATATGGCTGAATTTTGCTCACTAATGCCTAGTACAGTTCATTGTAACTTTGGGGAATTGAGCTATCATTTAACTGAAATACAACTTCTCACTGACACTAAAACTTTTTATATTTGAAAGGTTAACATATGCAGCCTTTCCAAGAAAATTATGAGTTCATTATTCTATAGCCTTATAAACTGGCTACCCCTTCAAGAAAATTGTCTAGTTTTATATTTGGCCATGTCTAATGCATTTTAGTTAAAGTATCATCATAAAAATGTGACAATCAATGTTGCCAATACTGTAATTCTGGTACGGGAAATTCCCATGGAGGCCTCATTTTGGTTATGCTTGGTACTGCAGAGTCGATCTAAGATGCATGTGTGCCTGGAGCTCCAGCTGTCTGGAGTAGTTCCTTAGTGCGCTGTTCTCAAACACTTAGAGACAATAGCCATCCTGAACCACAGAAAAGCCAATCAAAATCTATAATTTCATAGTTTTTTTTTTCTGTGTGTGTGTTCCAGAAAAGCATTGTCCTATCAAGGATCATGTTTTGGGGATAACATCAGAATGACTGTAAGGCTGTGATACGGATTGTGAAGAAAATGTCTGGCCTATAAAAATCCTAACAAGTCTAATAAGTGGTGGATATGGAAAAATTTATAAAATTAGGCTACCATTCAGAAGTTGGATAACAACACCATAGCATTTTAAGTAGACAAAGTCTTTAGTTACTAAACAATGGGGGAAATTTTTTGAGAATTATTATACAACCTTGAATTTTATGTCTTCTTTTTAAACACCCAGACTCCTCTAAGCCTCCTTCCAACTCTGTACATCCATAAGAGTCATTAAAAGCTTTAAAAGTTGCATTCAAGGAATTTGCATGTATGATGACATAATGAGCTGTAAACTATCTGTTTTCTATATCAACAAATAAGACTGAACTTCCCCATGAACAGTTGTAGCCAGTCACCATGACAACCTGGTGATGTCTCACCAATGTTGACTGCCATCTGAACTGTTCCAGAAATTCTATAATGGAAAGAGAAAGATTATGATCTATTAAAGTGGGTTCAAGGTAAGTAAACCAAGCAATTTCTCTAGATTCCTGCCTTGGATGAAACTCCCTAAGAAAGGAAAAAGTACCACAGGGAGGCAAGGGGTCTAACATCAGACAGCTCAGAGTGTTTGCTACAGAAAGAGTATAGAAATAAATGTAGAACACCAAATCTCTATTATTCATTATTCAAAATCAAACTCATAAGAGCCAATCAAAAATTACCAAGCATGAAGTAAATAAAAATAGTCTATGTGGAGAGAGATCAATCTGGAAAAAGTGAATTAATACTGAAACAAATGAAGAGTATGAAGAATTTATCACAGGATAAACTATAAATATTTTAAAGGTTATGAAGTAAAACAAAATTAAATTGAGGGAGTTAGCTGGTCTTTTCTGCTTTGTGTGTTCTTTTTTTCCACTGGTTCTCCTCCTGGTTTCACCCCCTATCACTAGTAGGAGAGAAAAGATAGAGGCAAGGAGCGAGAAAGAGACCCCTGAAACTAATCTCTCCTATTTCTTTTTTGAGCAGACTGGAACCACCTCCCCAGAATGACCAACAACCACCAACCTCATCTCTCACCTAGCATTTATATAGCCTCTGAAAGTTCTCAGAATTCCAAATGTCACACAATTGCAGAAACTATCTGTACCTGGCAAAAACATGTCCCTGCTAGAGCAGCCCCAAATCCCTACACCTGGGATTAAATTTAAAACACATTTTTTATTTTTATGTGTTTTTTTTTTTTAAAAAGAAACCAAAATTGTCACTACAAGAGTGCCATCAGGAGAATTTTCTTCAAAAGTACCATAAATTGAAGACATGAAAGTAGAAACTATAATATTTAAGGTGAAAATGGTTTGAATTAACAGGAAATTTTATATAAGACCAGGAAAGTATACATTAGAAATATCACAGATGAGTTATGCAACAAACAGAAAAAAAGTCACATCCCCATATAACCTCTGGAATAGTAACAAGCAAATCAACATCTTCATAATTGGGGGACCAGAAAAAAGCAATGACAAGATATTTGCAAAAATAACTACCCACAGTGTCCAGATTGGACAAAAATGATGAACCCAGAGCTCTAAACGGCTCAGAAGACTTGCTGTTTCCTTGGGACTGGGACATTCCCTGTGGAGGAAGAATGGAGGCCCATGTCCCATGAAAGTCACACTTCCCATTGGGACACTGAAGCCTACCAGACTCTCCAGGCTCCTCTTCAAGATTAGGTAAATCATAAGCAATGGCTGAGGAGAACACTCTTTGGTGATGTAGCTGACTGCAAGTTGCATAGGGGACTCCTGTGATGAGAGTGCAAGCATCTTCATCATATTGACATGGACTCATTGCTGATGGAGTTGCCTGAGCTACCTACAGTGCCTGTAAGTAACCCAAATAAACTCATGGCTCACCCCACTGGGCTTACATTAAATTGTTTCTTTCATCTGTGATTGCCCAGTTCATATGGAGTTAATAGAAATAGACTTCCTAGGAAAAATAATGATACAACTCCAAAACAATAAACATTTTTTAAGTCAAGATAAATCATAACCACATTTCTATAAAGGAAAGAATGCTTTGGTTTTGGTTTCTGTTCTTTTAAAAAATGTATTGATTCTTTGTGAGTTTCACTTCATGCGCATCAGTCCCAATCATCTTCCCACCCCTTCGTATCCACTCTTCGCCCTTACAGCCTCCCTCCAAAATAACACACACACACACACACACACAGAGAAAGAGAGAGAGAGAGAGAGAGAGAGAGAGAGAGAGAGAGAGAGAGAGAGAGAGAGAGAGAGAGAGTCACAAAGCATAGAAAACATCTCACTGTGGAAGCTGTAGTGGTCACGGTGTGTCCCGTGGTATATTCCTCTATCCACACATCTTCACTTGCAAAGGTTCATTGAATTGAATCATTTTTCTCATTAGAGACCTCTGGCTTCTGTGATACCATCAACATTGCATCCTCATCAGAACTTCTGGTTATCCTTTTGTCACCCTGTGTCAGGGAGATCCTGCAGCTTTGCAAGAGCAGGACTGGCCCTTTCATGCATCTGAACCATTTGAAGATAGTATAGAATTTTGGGGTGACCCTATTCAAAGCCCTGGATCTGGACCTGGGTGGCTGAGCTGGCTCAACCTGCCAGCTCTCCCTTACTCACACCACCATGGCAAGCTCTTCAGCACTGCTCTGCTTAGGGCACCCAATGATGCCATCAGTAGGAGGCAGGTTCAACTTTCCTGCTCTCATACCCTTGCGGCTGGCTTACTTGCACTCACACCTCCAGGGCCCATCCTTCTGAGGGCTGCAGACTGTGAGGGGCTGGGAAAGTTCTCCCCCTCTCACACTATTGGGACTGGCTCATCTGTGCCTTTGCCATTAGGGCCAGATCCACTGTGTTGCCCTGGAAATATACAGGGACCACTCTCTGGAGTGCTACAGCCAGTGAATGGGCAGGGTTAGGTCTCCTGCTCTCATGATCCCAGGGCCATCTCTCCACGCTACTGAAGGTGTCTGGGAAGGAGGAAAGGGGCATCTCCCCTGCACCTACTCCAGCTCACCTTGGTGGCCAGGGCAGGTGAGCCAGCTCCTAGGGAGACAGTGCAGGAAACACATGTCTTCTGTGAAGTGGCATGGGATGATGCCTTCCTCCTCTTATCCCTCACTACCAGTAGCAGTCAAGAGATCTGGACCCAACATCATGATAGCATGTGAGCTGGTCCTGCCCCTCACCAACTGTAGCACTCAGAAGAGCAGGCCCTGCACCTCATTTGGGCAGCACAGTAGAGCTGATCCTGGTGGAGGTGTAAACCAGCCCCAAGAGCAAAAGTGTGAGAGAGCTCATCCTCCTCTCTGTCCTTGAGTCTCGAGTTCCCTCTCTCTTCATAACGCTCAAGCTGCTCCACTTCTCTTTCTCTCTCGTCTAATCACCAAATACTCGCACTGTAGTTCCCACTGAAGGCTGGCTACACAGCTGGCTAGGCCCTGGGTAATATCCTCCATTCAAGCTGCATGGTGTGGAGGTAAGCGGGTGTCTATGGCCCATCTGTGCCTTGCACTGGAAGGCAGGTCTGGGGTGGCATGGCAGACCACAGGTCTTGGTCTGTCTTCCCCTCCCACACTGTCTGGATTTAGTTTGATTTGATTTGTTTTTTTATGAGTCCTAGGCATAAGACAGCTTTGGTCACCAAAGCCAGTCATCAAGCTAAGAGAACAAAGGACTGCCATCTGCTCTGTCCCTGACTGATATAAGAACACCACCACCAACAAGGTGCCCATTGCCCAGAATGGGGGTGAGGATGTCCTTTTTCTTTTTCTTTTTTTTTTTTTTAAAGGACACAGAAAAAGACACACACAGAAAATCCCAGCAGAAGTTGCAGAAGTAATGAATGCATAGGGCAGTAGAAAGGAAGAAATATTAGCCTAGATTGTTCTGCCCAGTGAAAATATCCCCTTAAAACTTATAGAAAACTACAGATATATGATGAACAGAATCCATGGGAATTTAAAGCAAGCAGGTCAGTACTAAAGGAAATGCTACAGGAAATCTTTTAGGCAAAAAGAAAATGACATAAGAAACAAATTTCACTCTTCAGTGAGTCAAAAGCAAACAACCCAAATGAAAAATACATGGATTGATGATTTTAAATTGTCTCACCATACAAGCGATCACTGAGTATTGGAAATGCAGATCAAGGAATGTGACTTTCATAACACAGGTAACAACATTAGAATAACCGTAGCATGATGGGTGGGAGGGGTAGATTTCACTACTGTGTGATCTTGATGAGAAATGATATATTATGTGTAAATCACAAAATGTAAAGAAATACAATTTACACTTTGGAGCAGGCTTTGCCAAACTACAACCCTCACTGAGCTCTGCCCAGACGTGATCAAAACTACTAGTTTACACAATGTCTGGATTTGTGCTTGTTGCATAAAAGGCAACGCTGAGTAGTTGGAAGAGAAAAAAAGAGATCCACAGAAATGAAAGCCACTGTCTTTGTTATAGAAAATATTTGCTGCACATGAGCCCTGAAGCAACCAATCAGTACAATAAAACAAAGATGTTTATATAATAAATAGTGAAGCAAAACAGAGTCATAAAATTCTCAATACAAAAGAAATCCCAAAATGGACGAGAGTGGGGAACCAAAGACAGATTGACCAATCAACTAAATAGAAAACAAAAGAAGATATTACTTTAAAATACCACCATATCAATTACTATATGTAATATATCCTTATTATATTAAAAGTAGATTATTTAAGTTATATTAAACTCAGAGATAGTCAAATATGCAAGAATCAAAATAATAAAAAGAAACAAAACATTTATTTTTAAAATGTATAAACCAGAGTCTATCCCCAAGCACTTTAAAAATTATAACCAAAAACGTGAACATGCTTCCGGTCCATTAAATAGTGACTGTTTAAAGAGACTGTAGCAGAAATATACAGTAGAAAACTCGGCAATAATAAAGGAATAAAAAAACTAGTGCATGCAATGATGTGCATCATTGCATACCCACTACACTAAATAAAAGATGGGCATAGAAGATATTAGCTGATGCAGTGATATCAAATGCTAAAGTAGACAAAATAACAATAATAAAGAGAGAATATTGGTGCTCCATATCTTTGATGTGTGTGTGTGGGGGGTGCGGCAACATGGGAATACTGGTGTGGTAGAAAGTATCCACAGGATGACTGTGCTCCAGTGTCTTAGTTTGCTTTGCATTGCTGCAATAAAGGCAGAGTAAAACCAACTTCTTGGGTGGGAGATTTTACTTGCCTTGCACACCCCTTTTACAGTCTATCATTTAGAGAAGCCAGGCCAGTAGTTCAGAGCAGAAACCTGGAGGCAAGGACTGAAGCAGAGACCATGGAGACCACTGCTTACTGGCGTGTTCACTGGCTTTCCTATACAGCCTGAGATTATCTGCCCAGACACCACCCAAAATGGCCCAGGTCTTCCACATCATTAGTCAACAAAGTGCCCCAAAGATGTTTCTACAGTCCAACCCAACGAATACATTTTTTTTCAACTAGGCTCTCTTTCCAGATGGCCTTTGAATATGTCAAGTTGACAAAAATTATCCATTATGCCAATACACAAATAGGCATGAATATGAAAATTCCTAAGAATCTACTTTTTAAATTGGTGAATTTTATTTTCTGTAAACCCCATAACACAATATTCTACTCTACAAAGATTATTATTAAAGAACATTACCACTCAGTAAATAGCAGTATGTGTACTTAATAACAGTTGGTATTAGTACTCAACAAACACTAAAACTCTTGATAGATCATGTTATTTCTTTCATTTTATGAAGCCTATTTAAATGTATGTGTGTTTTCAGTGCACAAATTGTTATTCTTCTGAGTTGATATTCCACTATGGTTTGATAAATTAGGGTGTTACCTAACCTGATGTTAGACGAGGGGCGGAGGGAATATGCAAGAATCCTGAGATGTTCACAATATTCCAACTCTTGATTTGAATATTAATAAGCTAAGTGTTCAATTTGTGAAAATGCATGTATATGACCCACAAAGAACACATGATGTACAAATAAAGTTTCAACTAGAGTATAAGCAACATCATGGAAAGACAAAGTCCAGGGGATTCTTAATGACTATGAGACAGTTGTCTGCGTGTCTGCACCATTGCAATCTTTAGTTTCCGATAAAGAGAATAAGCAGCATGCACTGTGGAATCTGTGGTAGCAGAAGTTCTGAAGTGTCCGGTATGGTCTTGTTAAAGTAGACTTGGACTAGGCATACTGTGAAAGGGCATATTCATGTCCTTAGTGCCAGTAACAATGGCATAATTTTCTGCTGGAGGCAGGGGCAAAGCTCAGATAGACTCCATCCCTCTAAGAGCCAAATGGCCAGAGCATTGAGCACTAGTGCATCCAATGGGGCAAAAGTTCTTTCCATGCAGTGATTTCAGGATGTAGGATCGAATCGGGGAAAACATTTCTGGAGGATGACATTAGCATGCTCTCTAAAGCTGCATTTTCAGTGGAATGGGAACAACGATGCAGTGCTGCTCCTGAATTGGAAATGTCTATGTCACTTTCTTTTCACACTAGCCTCCTGTGTGTGGCACACGATACAGCTTTCCCACTGCAAATATTATTGACAAATATCCTTTTGAAGCCACTAAAGGTGGTGTTTGCAATGCCAGCATACAGGAAGCTGAGGAGGGCCCAAGGTTCGACAGACTGGACTACTCACTGATATCCTGTTTCCAAAGCAAAAGATAAATATGAAGTAATGATTTTATAGAAGGATTGGCCATACAATTATTAATAAGAAGTCAGCAAAGGAGAATTAGTAAAATCAGGTTTGATGAATATCCTTTCTAGCATATTGAACAAAGCTTCCAATAATCAACGGCATTTATGAACTCCAAGACAGTCTATACTCTATAACTTGACTGAGAACTCAAGTTATAGCTAGATGATATAGACATACAAATGGATTATAAGACATAGCTCCACAATACCTCTTTCCATTGTTTAAAATATTTTATGCATGTTTGAAAATTATATATGTACTAAACACATGTTTTTAAAGGTTTCACAGGAAAATATGTCAGAAGTACCCTTTATACTAATTTATACATCCAGTAGGCCAAATTTTGTATAGCCATTTTTAAAATATGAATGTCCGTGTGGTTCTGTCATTGAATACTTTCTTTTTTCCTTTTAAAGTCTCATCATTCTAGAAAAGAGAATAAAGTCAGTGAAAGTCGATGTCATTTTTTCCCTAATTACTTCAGGGATTCCAACTGATTGGCTCTTAAAAATAAGACTCTAAAGCTGCTACTTTCAGCTGGGCTGGGACAAATCCCATGTGACTGAAGAGGTTAGAAAAGAATCTGATGTTCTCAGCTACAGCTCTCTGCCTCCAACAATAAGAAACCTGTTTTCATCAATAAGGAAAGAAGATTTCTACCTCGACAATAGCAGCCCCACAAAGATGCGGTGCCAAAGGTGACAGTGTTCTATGCTTACTCATTTTCTGAACATAACAGGCGTTGGAGGATGAGCATTTAACTCTTCTGTTATTTTATTTAAGCAATAATTCAGAGGTGAGAACACTGGCTTCCTGGAACTTTATATTGACCTCCTAGTAGCTCCATAAGCTAAAGAAACAGAGTGAGCAGTAGCCAAAGACTGAGTCATACTGCAGAGAACGCTCTCAAAGGCACCGTGTTTCCCACATTTTCTACTTTAAGATCTGTGTTGCCTGAAGAAAAACAGATGAATGTACCCAAGGCAGCTGTAAAAAGCTGTTCTTTAGGGTTGTGATTCTACTTATGTTTAGGGATAAAGCAGCCAAATTGTGTGTGTGTGTGTGTGTGTGTGTGTGTGTGTGTGTGTGTGTGTGTGTGTGTTCATTACTTGGGCATTAATATCAGAAGATTAATGTATCATACTTTTGTTTGCATTTCTCTTCTCAAACATAATATCTCAGCTAAGTGCCTTCTGATTTTATTAATGCTTCCAGAATGTGAAAATGATGACTGGGTCTGTCTTCGGGGTATGCAAATTTTATGAAACCCAAATATATTGGGGAAATGTAAACACATTTGTATTGACTAAGGACTCTGGCTGAGGATTGAGTTCTTGATTTGCAATTGTTCAGAAAGAAGTGCAGTATAGTTTCAAAAATCTGTTCTTGTGCCACATTTTATTTAATAACTATACCTATGAGGGATCAACTGTGATAATTCTTATTTGACAAGTGGGAAACAATATGAGATTTAGTTTCTCAGTTTCAATAAAGGGCAGAGCTGCCTATCAACCATAGATCCCTTCACTCACAGACATATTACATGCCAGATACAATCCCTAGTGTTAGAGAGGAGAGATGAGCAAAGGAGAGGGCTAATATTAAAGAGATATGGTATAAAGCACAACCGTAAAATAACTTATCAATGTCCTATTGTTAACATCAAGTAAGTCTAGAATGTCCTAAGAAAACATAAAACTATAGGTAATACAGTTAAGCTGTATGTAGCAGGGGGCTGTTAAGAGGCAGATAATTGAATCTTGAAGAATTGGTGAAGGTTAACAGGATGAACAGCAGCATCAATATACATTGTAGAATAGATTTTCAAAAGGTCATGAGGCCAGATCATCTATAAGTAGTGTAGGAACCTATGGTGCACCAGTGATGATTAAATTAATGTGTGAGGTGAAAGTCTAAGAGATCTTTAAGTTATATCCATGGAGGTTTTATCCTGACCAGAAGACCATGGAAGAGCATGAAAACGTCCTAGGAGGACCATACAACTATGTTTGTTTTCACAGAACAAAACAAAGCCAATTTGTGCAGCACATGTGATAGTGGCTTAGAGACAACATAGAGGTAAAGCAGGGATGTCCTGCCCATTAATCAGACTAAGCAATGGAAAGCTCCCATTAAGGTCAGAAGGTACACTTGGAATTAAATACAATCAGAGATATTTTATTATTTCTTTTGCTGTGACAAAAAGCAACTGAATGAAGAAAATAATACGTTTTAGCTTGTGGTTTAAGAGAGATAACAAGCATCACGGCTGGAAACAAGGACGCAGAAATGCAGAGTGGCTGTGGCATTGCATCTGGTGACTGGTCAGGTTGCCATGTCGTATCTGCTAACTGGTCACATTGCATCTGGTGCGTGGTCACACACACGCGCGCACACGCACACGCACACACACACTTTTCTTTCAGTCTGGGACTACAGTTCATGGTTTGTTAGTACCACTCTCAGGCTAGGTGTTCCATCCTTCATTAAACGTTTCTGCAAATATTCTCACAGACATTCCAGAGAAATGTCTCTTATTTGGCTCCACATTCAGTCAAGTTGAGACTGGAAATCAACCACCACAGATATTAAAGTTAAGCCAGAACATAAGAATGCTTCAAGCTTCACATCTGACCAACTCAGTGAACAGAAATCACAAAGTGCTGATTTGAAAAGCATTGAAGTATTAAAATATTCAAGTAGAATTGTACCTAAGAGTTGAGAAACAAATATATATATACACATTATATATATATATATATATATATATATATATATATATATATATATATATATATACACATTATTGTGAAATTATAGTTTTATTTAAGCAAGAAGAAGGGTAAATTTTTCAGGCAATATATTAAAAGTTTAAAACTGGAGAGAAACCACAAAAGAAAACTGCTTTGTAAAACAATTGGAGGAAGATTATGGAAGTTAACAAAGTTAACAGTTTTAGGGAGGGCAGCAATCAAAGGGCAGGGCACTGCAGATAGGAGTCACTTGACCCCAAATCATATTCTTAGATTCAGACAGCCATGAATGAGGCATGGGGGGGAAGGAGAGGAGGAGTAAGGGAGATAAGAAATCTCATCTGCTCTGAACATTCATAAACCTTTTCCCCAAACAATCAGCCTGAGCAAGTACTGTAATAGCATTTTCACTGAATTCAACATAGTAAGCAACGTAAAGCTGAGCAGAAGTAAACTAGGGAGTGTGCACTGGTTACATGTAAATGGCCCCTGTGCTGCTATGTACAAAGACATCTCTCACCCATGACTTTGGTATCATTTAACTTCCCCATGCTCAGCTAGGGTAATTTTAAAACGTCATTTATATTGAATGACACAATGGGGATCCCAGTAAGTGTCCTTCAGCAAAGGGCCTTGAACACAAGTGGGATTATCATAGTTGTGGACAATAGATGAAGACATGAAAACTGCAGGGATAATAATGGCTTGTTTAGTAATATTTATTATGTGGAAAAATAAATGAATTTCTCCATTATGTATATATGAAAAGAATCAAAAGACTAAATTGTGGGCCAGAAAATCTAACTGCAAGTTTTTATGTCATATTGTACAATTCTGTGGGGTTTTGTTGCTGTTGTTGTTGTTGTTGCTGTTGCTGTTGCTGTTGCTGTTGCTGTTGCTGCTGCTGTTGTTGCTGCTGCTGCTGCTGCTGCTGCTGTTGGTTTGGTTTCGGTTTTTGTTTGTTTGCTTGCTCGCTGCCTTTTAGTTCGTTCCTTTGTTTGTTTTAACGTTGTTGGTAAGCCACTAAACTCATTCACTTCTGAGCAGATGTACTTGTTCAAACGTGTTGCTAATGAGGTAAAAGTGTGCACACTTGACCTTCACTGACAGCCCTGTAAACGTGAACCTCTGCACCAACTCAAAGAAAGAGCTCTGAATAGCCCAGAAACCTCATTATCACCCTGTACCGAGGAGAAGCCAAAGATAAGGCTACCCCATTTGGAATCTAGAGCTCTTGACAAGTGTTCAGGGACTATGTATGTACAGAAGAAGACTTGCACTAAATCCCTGGGCTGTAAACCCAAATTTTTAACAACAGCGGCCTCTGGAAAACCTAGTTTACACAGTGGTAGTGATCCTGAATGACAGATAAAGTAGCCAATGTTACCTCCTTTTCATATTTTTTTCTTTTTCAGTTATGCTGTAAGAATATTAAAAAGAATCCGCCAAATCTCTGCAGTCGTTGACTGCACTATCTGCCGGGCATATTCACACCGGCAATTATCTCCAGCTAGCCCCTGTCAGCTCTGTCCCACATTCCAGGAACTAAATTGATCCACCAACTTGCGGTTCAATATCTCAATACCCAGTAACCCGATAAAAACAAGACTCAAAGCTTATAGTTAATGGATCAGATTTATATATCAATAAAGTCTCAATTTACAAGATGTCAATACAATAATTTCTGAACCAATTGATAATGATAAAAGCTTTATCCCAATTATTCTATCTTTATGATATCACAACTACTTGTGGCTGGTAAATGCCTCATGGATTCATGTCGGCTGCCATCTTCCTTCTCCTCTCTCCCTGAGACTTTCCCTGTCTCTGCAACTCTTAGCTCCGCCTTCCTTTTCCTTGTCCAATCACAGGCCTCCCGCTGCCCTAATGTAATTGGACAGGGAAAATCCTGCAAAATTTCAAATAACATTTGTCCTATCCTTAAACATCCTATAGACAACACATATTTATTTGAACATTTCCTTTATGTCAGAGCCAGAAGGACTTTGAGGCCTCCAGTGATTGCAATAGGACCTACTTCAAGACCTCGTGATTTCACAACAAAGAGAAATGTGGTACTTTGCATCTCCTCCCTCTTTCTTAGCTCTGTTGAATACCCTCTATGCCCCACCCCACTCCCCACCTATTCCTAAGACCTTTAATGGCAAGGCCAGTGGTGAGGACCCGCACTCTTTTCTTCTTTCCCATAGTATCCTTGATCTATCACTGTTGGAACCACAGCTATTACTTAAGGAAAAATATGGTCTACGGACTAGCTACTCAGCTAAACTATGGTTTCCCTAGTGAGTCATTTTCTTTTCATGCTTTTGACTTTTCTCTGGGGGGAAAAGATCTCATAGTTCAATTTAAGAAAAACCAAAGCACCAAGCACACAGCACAATTCCTCTGTATATATGTTACAGATGTTAGCTTGGTGGTTTTGTGGGACTCCTAACAGTGGGATTGGAAAGTGTCTCTGACTCTTTTACCTGCTCTTGGGGATCTTTTCCTCCTATTGGGTTGTTCTCTAGCCTCTATATGAAAGCGCTTACCTTTTCTTATTGTATTTTCTTTTGCCCTTTTTGGTTGTGGTCTCTTGGAGGCTGTCTCTTTTCTGAAGGAAAATGGAGGAGGAGTGGATCTGGGGGAAAGGGGAGAGGGAAAGGAGTAGGATGAGTGAAAGGAGAGGGACAGTGTTCGGGGTGTATTATATAAGAGAAGAATCTATTTTCAATACAAGAACATTTTTTTAAAAATTACAGACTAAGATTTTATATCTTTTAGTATGACCACCAAGCCAGGGACCCCAATGAGTAGGCTTCAACAGCCCAGGCTCATTCCTGTCAGCTCAGGCTCATAAAGTGTGTTTCTCTGGGTAAAGCAGTTAAACTTGGGTATCTGTCCCTTTGAATTCCTCTATTTTCTTGTCATTTTTCTTCATCTGTTCAGATCTTGAGTGTGCTCACTATGCTCAAAATGCAAAGCACTTCTATTGGCAACAATCCTTCCTTTAAATCGCTTGCTTACAACAGTGCCAGCAGCATACTGGATGACACCGGAGACTACCAGTTTTGCCTTAGTAACACGATGGGCATTCTCTTTTGAGCAGTACTCATTCCCTCTCTACCTAAAGCATCTCTCTTCTTATAAAGTCCCATATAAATCAACAAAAAAACATTAAAACGTTTTCCAAATGGCCTTGGGAACACATAATGGGTGTCCCTCCCCTTACCCTCTGTGATTGTGGTTTTTGGTAGTTAATAGGAAAAAATGGTTCTGGCTGAATACTTGCTTATTCTTCTTTTCCAGAGCACAGCCTCACATAGTTCATTCAGTTCCTGACAGATGATTGTTGAAACCTGTCATGACAGTGACTATAATACGGTGAGGAATGTATGAGAAGGCAATATAAAGTTATATAAGAACACAGAAGATGGGACATCATTTGAATCAGGCTCAGAAAAACCAGTAGATATAGAAACAAACTAAAGTTGGTATTCATTTACCAAAGAGGGAGTAGTTTAACCAAAAGCAAATATTCACAGGCATTCTCCATCTCATGGGGAAAAAAACATCAAGGTAACCAGTTCAAACTAAGAAAGAAATACCAGAATCCAGGGGCTTAGCTATTAAAGGGATAATTTATAGTATGTTTCCTACCCGTATATCCTTATCTTAACCCAATTGTCTCAAAATCCCATCACACTTTGCCTGCCAGTCATGTTTTAAAGGGATTCAATCCAATCTAGGGGTGGCATTAGGAAATGACATTAGAATTCAACTCTATGGATTTCGCATATGAAATCAAGCATTTATTTGCCTAACCATAATTATTGTGAAATTCAGGAGCAACTTCATCTTCATTCCTTTATGACTTTCTAACGGAGCTCTTTTAATGGAGCACATGCAGAGATGCTTTGAATGAGAAATGTCCTCTATAGGATCACCTATTTGAATATGTGGTCCCTAGCTCATGACATTATTCCTGGAACCCTTGGGAGGTGACTGCTACCTTGTGAAGGAAGTCTGTCACTGGGTGTGGGGTGGAATTTGAGGATAGCTACATAACTTTGTTCCAATTCCTGTTCTGCCTCCCTCCTTCTCATGTGCTGTTGAAATGTTGTGTCTGCGTCCTGACTGACAGGCTGCTCTCCTACTCCGGCTGCTACATTTTCCCCATCATAGTGGACTCTATTCCTGTGGAACTTTAAGCAAAAATAAACCCTTTCTTTACTAACTTTCTTTTAGTCAGAGTATTTTATCACAACAACAGAAAGTTAGCGATTACAATTACAATTGCGAAAACTATTACAGATAGGCTAGAAGCTAGACTGTGAATGTGCTGTATTGATGATGATTTGTGTAAAATACCTCCAATATAAAATTTCAGGGGACAGTACATATTTAAACTTTCAGGGACCAATCAGAATTAGGGTTCTTCATAGATGACAGTTATAGCACTGATTGTAATTGCATAGAGCATGGATCATTTGGCTTTGTGGTGTTCTTGAAGTCTTGTCTCAGGAGCCCCATTTTAACTTTGCCACTTCTCTGTATCTTGGCTGTGGTAGAACCAACCCAGAAATATGCTGCCTTTAATGTCCAAGGAATGGAAGCAGGCATTGAACCACTTGTCTCTGAGGTGGAGCCTCTGAGACCAATACTTTGCCATAATAGGTTGGAAACAGCACTCTGAACTAATGCCCATGCATTCTGAAGAAAGATTTGATTTTTTTCTTGGTCCTTGAGCTCATCTATCTTTGGTTGGCTGTGTTTAGATGACATATAAAGCAAAGCAAGTCCTGTCTTTGGTGGAACCTCTTTAAAAAATCATAAATATTCATCTGGAATTTTTTAAGATAACTGTCAGAAAAAAGTGTGGGCAGTGTACAAGAAACAAGAATGTCAGACTGCTGATAAATATTGATATTAAAAATGTATATATATGTATACACAGTAGTTTAATATATGATCTTCCCATTTGTGTATATTTAAAATTTTCAAACTGGGAATATTTAATGCAATGTTTAGACTCCCAAGAGTAATTCATACAGTGAAGGAGGTGATGATAAATCAGCACCTGAGATAGAAGACAGTCACCACACCCTGGATGACCTGCTGAGGGAAGGCAAATTTTATGTGAATGCTCTCGTGGAGGATTATGGGTGAAAATCTGTTGCAAGACTGCACTCTGAGTGCCAATAAAAGTCACAGTTGTTAGGTCACCTTTATGGATGTTTGCTATCTTAGAAACAACAGTCAACACTTCTCTGAATACCTTTGATGGTCCATAGTAAAGTCCTAAGTGCCTGTGGCTTTGTTTTTAATTTCTTAAGTCAGATAAGATTGTTAAACCATGAAATCAGGTTGCATAAGATCTCTGCGGCATTAATTCTTACATATGAAAACAAACACATTTTTCTACTCCTGGAAAGCATTATTGTTTCCATTGCATGACAAGGCTGAGGATCACAGTCATTTCTCAGTAATGCCCTGGTCAAATGTAATAGAAGCCAGCAGCAGGGGTCATAATGACTTCATCCAGCTACCTTGTCTTCTTACCAGAGCTGGATTTAAGAAACTCAGGAAAGTCCAAATCAATTATACAGTCTAACAAAAGAACAGCAAGGCAGTGCAGATAAAAGAGCCAGAAACAGCTTCAAAAGCATAAAAATATAATAAGGTTTTATATAAGCCTCCAACACCCCTGGGGTGGGGCTGAGGAGGTAGATCTTGGAAGAAGGACCAGGACCCAGCTCTGCTTACATTTCTTGTTAGGCTGATTCCTAAATCTCTAAGTCTGTACTGTGTCAGCAGAAGTCATAACCTTCTGTGTTCTCATACAGATCTGTAATCTAGAAAAACAGATGCCATCGAGTAACCATCCTTGGCTGTGGGGCTTGCCCCTGCCAGCAAGTGTTGCTGCTACATTTCAAACCTCAGCTAAGACAACCTCTATCCCATGGCTGCTCACAGCCTTACCTTTGCTTGTTTTTAGCCTGGGGATAAGTCACTATTCTTGGATTTTCAAGTGGCTCTTTCCCTTATGAGCTGTAGCACACTGGAAAGTCCATGAATAGCGCAGCATATAGATACAACTGCCCAGATATGAGGCATATTACTAATATCAATGACCTTGTCACACTAAAGTTGATGCAGATTACTGGGAATATTTCCCTAGTCACCTGTAACCCAGGTAATGTACAATCACCCTGTAAGGATGTGTTATCACCAAGACAGATCACTACAATTACTGAATCTGATTCTTAAAAGCCTAGCACTATGTGATGTAGTGCATAAGTACCTTAGGCACTGACACTTCTTAGTACTCATAGGCAGATAAGCAACTGAACACATGTAAGGCTGGAGATCAGTTTTGCTATCCCACAGTTAAGAGAGCTTATTCTAAGCACAGCTGGCTTCAGAGGCCAAGTACTCCAGAGCAGATGCTTCCCTTTTCACTCTCCACATCCCTAAAGTAGTTGGAGCCAAATGACAGCCATGTCCCCACCTGATGAAGAGACATTCCCTATTTGGGAATGAGGCCTCTTTTTTTGCTGAGTTTAGCCAGGTGAGTTCAAATTTGAATGCTGTTGGTAACAGGGAAGGGGCTCATGTTCCCATCAGCTCAGGCCTGTTGTGAGAGATCCTTGAAACACTTTGGGAGGTGAAAAGCAGAGACCCAAGAGGGAGCATGGGAAACAAAATCATCTGCATTGGGTTGCTTCCCAGATGCTCTGTTTCTCTGCTTGCTGTTTCAATGGACCAGCGTTTCTTATAGGATCATCCTTATACCCCTGGTATAAGAACAATGGCTGGGGTGAAATTCTCTCTCATTCTGAGCTTCGTGTTCCCTATTGCCTCTCTCTGGCTGCAGGGCATTTGCTGATGACCACTGAGTCTGTTGCAATAACTAGCTAACTGTGGGGTCAGATTGTTCTTGGCTGAGAACTGAATGAATTCTAGATGTAGGAAGGAAACTGATGGCCTTTGAACTATCAATGGGCATAGGATAAAGAAATGTCACAGAGTAACT
Source organism: Uromys caudimaculatus (assembly GCA_028551405.1). Taxonomy (NCBI): domain Eukaryota; kingdom Metazoa; phylum Chordata; class Mammalia; order Rodentia; family Muridae; genus Uromys; species Uromys caudimaculatus. The sequence continues at coordinate 99,306,097 of CM052700.1, forward strand.
TGAAGAGTATCAAACTAAAGCAAATGATTTGTGATTAATGACATGAGTATATGTGTAGGTCAAAGAGAAAAAAGTCAGGGAGAAAAGAAAAATGCAACTATAAGCTAAGTGTAGCCAGGACAAAGAGAAATAGGTTGGGGAAAATCAACAATTTTGAACATTATTCATTGTTTATCATTATATGAATTTGTATCCACTATGTAGAAGCCTGGACATAGGCCTTTATTTTTTCACATGTGTCTGTGCATGTTTTGCATCCAAGTGTGTATGTATAGCCACCTATGTGGGTATACACATGTGTAAATGGGTGTGCATGTGGATGTGGAGGCCTGAGGCTAATGGAGTGTCTTCCTTGATTGCCCACCACTTCACCTTGTTGACTGGAGCAGGGTTTCTTGGTTTACCCCAGAGATCACACATTCAGTTATTCCAGCTAGTGTGCTTATTTCAGGGAGATCCTGGCTCTGGGTTCTGAGTTCTGAGATATAGGTAGACTACAAAAATCACCCAGAATTTATATAAGTGCTAGGCATCTTAATTCAGGTCCTTAAACCTGTACATACCAAGTGCTTTATACTCTGAACTATTTGACCAGGCCCCAGATTCTGACCTCTGTGAATACCAAAGAGTATTCTTATTATCAAAGAGGACCTTCAATTATTGTAGCTTTTATTCCCAAAGGACTGTTCACTCAAGTAATAATCCTACCACGTTCACTGTGTGCTATCAGCAATAATGAATTTGAGTTTTGCCTTGAAAGACTTTCTTTGACTATATTTTCTGCTCTTGATTATTGCAGGACAGCAATCAGACTGGGAGAAATAAAATGTTCCAAGAGCAAGTTAATCTGAGCATCACTTTAATGACCCCCCACATTAACTATACAGAACAATTTGGTGGACATTTCCAAGAAAGGGGGCACATACCCTTGAAACCTGAAGAATGAGTGAGAACAGATTTCAGTGGAGAGATGAAATGCCCCCAACTCTAAGGTGATATGGTTTCCCAAAGGCAACAATAAACTCGGTGCTTCTGAATAACTGGCAGGAGCTCAGTGTGGCGATATCTATATCTATATCTCTCTCTATAGAGATATATATAGATGTGTGTGTGTGTGTGTGCGTGTGTGTGTGTGTGTGTGTGTGTGTGTGTGTGTGTGTGTGTGTTTAAAAAGAAGTGGGACAAAATGAAGGAAAAGTAGATGAGGCAGCAGGCTAGAGCATCTATGGGTCCTTAACAGGGGCTCTGGGTTTATTCATAGAACAGTCAGAAAGAATCGAAGGACTTTACACAAGACACAAAAAGCTTAGACCACCGTTGTTGCAGATCATTAAATATCTAAATTTAAAACTTTTAATATGAAAACAAACTGAAGAGGGCTATTGCTAAACTGATACTGATGAAGCCCTGCTAGTCATGGTGGCTTCAACACGTCCAAAACTTCCTTTCCAGAACAAAGTCTTGCCAGGCTTGTGCAGTTAAAACCAATGACCTGTCTGGAAGCCATGGGAGATGAAAAAGGTAAACTAAAGTAGAAGTGAAGGTGGAATCAGTGGGCTTCGTGTTTGGGCAGATTTAGGAAAGACTCCTGAACCCTCAGTGCATATACTATACTCTGGGAAAGCAAGACTCAGTCAGCTAATCTTCGCAGGGATCCCTACAGAGGCACATGTGGTCATGCACTCTTGGAGTGAGGAGACTGTGGTCAGAGCCTCTGCATCCACTGCTCTCTTGTTAAAGGTTAGCTGTTACACAAACATCTGCTTCAGCAAACATACCAGTCTCAAGCATGAATGAGGCCAAGTCATTTCCTTAGCCTTGAGGCCTCTTAGATAAGATAATTGCTCATATCAAGAATGCAATCACACAGGGACATTCTCTCTTCCTACAGAGTCCCACTGTGGATCCTAGGATGGCTGTTAATTTGAGTTCCTTCAGTCACAGTGCTCTGAATGCTGGGCTTACCAGTTTTAAGTGCATGCCAAGGTTCCTCAGCTGTTTTAATAGGAGGGAAGTTGAGTAATATCAATCAATCAGAAGGCGTGAATTGTTCATAAGGAGGGACTATCTTCCTTTAGAATATCATCTACCTTTCCTATGGGGAGGAAGAAACTACTATTTCTAATTCATACACATACTTTTCTCTCTTCTTCCTACAATAGAAATATGACTGGTTACCTGAAGTTCATAGCCAAAAGGAAACATCTACAATCATCTCAGATTCCTGTGCACAGCTGAGCAAGGAGCCAAGGCTGAATTTTAATCTTTCCCTTTTCCTCTTTTGCAAGATAGCCAGGAAGAGCCCAGTTTCTAGGGAGAGAAGCCAAAAATTTACTCAGTTAATAGTCTGGATTCATGGTTCCAGCCATTATTCCTCTTTATCACAGATATGTCTGAAGAGACTGCCTCCAATCCTGAGATGCTGATGCTTAACACAGAATGGAGTTGGAGCCAATGGGAAAAAAGTCATCTAGAAAGATTCTGGGATTTGTAAGGATGGGACTGGGAGGGGGGGGGCTGTGATCGGGATGTAAAGTAAATAAAAAAATATTCACAGGAAAAAGACAGACTACGTTGTTTCTCCTACCCTTACCCAGTGGAAGTCTGCCCATGTACTGTGTGTGTCTCCTTCAGAGTTCCATAGACATCGAAATCACAATACAGAGAGAAAGTGCATAGACAGTGCTTCTTTCCTGAAGACATCTCAAGTAAGAATCCTAGAGGAGACCCTGCTACTGCAACCCACATTGCCAATCCAGCATAACTCCTAACTGCATTCTAAATACTTATCCTTATTCTCACAAGTGTAGCACCCACCCTTGATCAAAGAAACTTTCTATTTGTAGCAGATGGAGACCATCACAGGAATCCACAAATAGTCAAAACACAGAGTACAGCTGACTGTGGGATTCCCAGCCCCAGTGGATATATATGAAATGTAACTGAACCCAAGGTTCAGGACACATCACAGAAGAGGATACAAGATGATCACAAGAGCCAGAGGATCAGGATGTCTACTGTGAAACAAGTGTTTTCTATACATAACAGCAAGCTGCACCCATGAAATCTCAACAATACAGAAGTCTAAACAAGACCTACATAGTGACAACATCACTGAGATGCTATGGAAAGGTAAAATCTAAAGACTCTGCTCTCAGATGAAGAGTTAGTCAGACAGTGGCCACTGAGAGAAGAAGTCTCAGTTTTCTGGAGGGACCAGCTCTCACCCCCTACAGTGTATCCAAGAGGTCACTCTAAATATATTTGTACTTATGTAGTGTAGTTAGAAGGTTGTATTTGTATATACATTTGTAAAACACACACATGCACACACACACACACATGCACACACATACACATGCACACACACGCACGCACATATAAAATTTAAAAAGTCATGAATTTGACAGGGAGTTGGGAGGCACAAGAGGAGGAGAAGTCAAGAGAGGAAAGAATATTAATGATCAAACTAAATGCTCACGCATGAAAAAATCTCAGAAAATATTTAGAATGAATCAAAGAGAATGTGTGAGAGATAGAATGAAGTTTTTTGGCAACATCAAATGCCACGTTCATATGACACATCTAAGTGGGACTATTGGGACATGCCGGCTCAGGTTTCTGCGGAAAGACACGCATTTGAAACCCACATTTGAGCATCACCAGGGTATAGGCAGTAATTGAACAGAATTAATATTCTTATTCCTTTGCCCTCAACCAGATTTCAGAATGGTACCATTTCTCCTGAGGCCTTTTAATGAATACAAAACGTTCGCTCTTAAAGGAGTAACCTAAGTTTTATGTTCCAGTCCATGGAACTTAAGACTTGATGTGTTTCGTATGTACTAATTTTCAGGAGGGGGCTGAACCATTACTGCTCTGAGGTGACAGTAGAGTGCTGGGTTAAATCAGATATGAGGACAAAGTGTTACTTAATTGTGCAATCACAGGAAGCTCCAGGGTGAGTTTGGTGGGAGGAGGTTTTGTAGACTATTTTTAAGTGCTTAAGAGATACTGAGGATTGATGCAATTATTACAGTATCTGGCTCACTTAATGAAACTGTTACTTAAAATAAATAACTGGATAAGGTGGTACATATCTGTGATACCACCACCTGGGAGCTAGATGTGAGAGGATCAAGAGTTCAAAGTTAGCCTTAACTAAATGGTGAGTTCAAAGCCAGCCTGGGCTATGTGAAACTCTGGCTTGAGAAAACAAATAATAGTACCACCTACAGAGTAATAAGGATATTTATATCCCTTGCATACCTAGTGACAGGCATGAGACAGTGTAGTGATGTGCATGATCAGACCTCCTGTTGTTTTGTTTTGTTTTGTTTTGTTTTGTTTTGTTGCTGTTTTTTTTTTTTTTTTGCCAATAGGCAAAGACTCTCTGAAACCTTTCTTGAAAAGAGGAGGAATGCATTGGGCAAGTAACTCAAACACTCCTTGAATTCTTCATCCTGGTGACTTATGTCTACTATTTCATGTGAGGAAAAAGATAATTAAATCACCTTTTGACTTTTCTTCACTCATTTTGTCTTCTAATAATATTCTCTTTCTAATTTGCATTCCTCACTTTCAAATATTTAAGTCTCCTAATATACCAACCAGCATGTATGAGGCCACGTGTATCCTACAGGACTAATGCATTTGCCTTTACCTAAAGTTGGTAGTATTCATTAACACTTAAAAAACTTTACAGAAACAAATGATTTGAGAACACTCAGTGACATTTCAAATGTACCTTTTCTAAGACTTCCTGCTCCTCTGTTCTATTGCAAACTGAACTCTGACATCTCTCACCATGTTAAGGCATCTGGGTGACCACATGGACTTGTGTCTGCTTTTAGAAATAAAATAAAAAGTATGATTAAATTATATGGGTGCAGAGTTTTTCTTAAGAGTAATTTCTACTCTCCCTAACAAGTAGATATATAAATTCATACAAACATTAATTAAAAAGTCAGCTCTAAGTTACTCAGTCTGCTAACCCAGACCTAGTCCTGGAAACTTCCAGTCTCCACACAATCTAATCTAGGCCTAGAATGTTTTCAGCCTCTGAGACTTGCTGCTGAATAAGCTCCCCCTTCCTAGTTCTTTCTGAGCTCTGACTGGCTGTTTCAACTCAGTTGTTCTGGCTCAAAACTCCTCTCTAAGCTGACTGATTCAATATGGCTTCTCTTAGTTGCTGACTGAATTGCTCTGCTTGGTTTCAGACTAACTCTGGCAATCTGTTCTAATCTGACTCTGGCTCATTCTCTGGCTCACTGTGTTTCCACCTGTGTCTAGCTTGTTCTCTCTGCAACCTGTCTCTGTACAACTCTCTCAGGAAAACTGCTTCTTCCTTTTCCCCTGCATTGCTCTCTCTTAAGTAGCCTCTCTCTCCTCTCTCTTCACATAGTTGAGCATATCCTATTCTCTCAAATCTTTCTCTGATTCATCTCTTTGTCTGCCACTCAGTTAGACATCATTTTCAGGCATGGTGCTTCCTCCTACAAACTATTTACTTTCATTGTTTGAAATTGTTCTTAGACCATATGAAGCTCAAGAAGAAGGAAGACCCAAGTGTGGATGCTTCAGTCTTTCTTAGAAGGGGAAACAAAATACTCACAGGAGGAAATACAGAGAAAAAGTGTGGAGGAGAGACTGAAGGAAAGGCCATACTGAGACTGCCCCACCTGGGGATCCATCCTATATACAGTCACTAAACACAGACACTATTGTAGATGCTAAGAAGTGCTTGCTGAAGGAAGCCTGATATAGCTGTCTCCTGAGAGGCTCTGCAGAACCTGACAAATACAGAGGCAGATGCTCACAGCCAACCATTAGACTGAACATGGGGTCCCCAAGGAGGAGTTAGAGAAAGGGCTGAAGGAGCTGAAGGAGTTTACAGCCCCATAGGAAGAACAACAATAACAACCAACCAGACTCCCAAAGCTCCCAGGGACTAAACCAATCGAAGAGTACACATGGAAGGACCCATGACTCCAGCAGCATATGTAGCAGAGGATGGCCTTGTCAGGCATTAGTGGAAGGAGAGGCCCTTGGTCCTATGAAGGCTAGATGCCCCAGTGTAGGGGAATGCCAGAGCAGGGAGACAGGAGTAGGTGGGTGGGTAGGGGAACACACTCATAGAAGCAGGGGGTGGAGAAATGGGGTTTCCAGAGGGGAAACCTGGAAAAGTAATAACATTAGAAATGCAAAAAATAAAATATCCAATAAAATAATAATTAATAGTAATAATAATTGAAAAAAACACACATATGTACTAAGGACATGTCTGTATTCCAGCCACAGGGACTATAAAGGTGTACAAAGGGATGCCCCACACCACAACTAGAAACAGTTTTTTTTTTTTCAGTAAATAACACAATTTCAGGACTCATTTTGTGATCAGATATCCTGCAATACCTTCATGTAACCCTAGCACTTGGGAGGTAGAGGCAGAAAGATCAAGAGTTCATGGCTCAATTACACAGGAGTTTGTGGCTAATCTGTGTTATATAAGATTCTGTAATCATAAGCAAATAAATGGAAAACTTGTATAAACACTTTGTGTCTATTAAGAAACAGAGAAATAGAGAAAGAATCGTATTTCTTTGCTATTTTCTTTTCTGTCCCACCACCACCAATATTTTTAGATTATAATCTTCAGTTGACTAAGAAACAGTCAAGCATATTGCCACTCTTAGGACAACAGAGGTCATGAGGAAATTGTTTTGCTATTGTGAGTTTAAAAATACAAGTTCTTATTGCATAGTTTATACACTTCTGCAGCAAACCAAAGGGAAGACGGCAAGGCAGGCCCATCTTGTCTCCTTTTTACTAACTATTGATCATTTTCATGTTGTTGAATGGCATCTGTTCCAAGTGTTGCAGGCCATCTGCTGAGATCCTGTTCTAAAAATCTGGTTTCTTCAGTGATCACACAGACCACATTCCTCTTCCTATGGCATCAAACAACACAAAATACTCCAAAACAAATGTGGTCTTACCTGCATCTATTACACTGGTGGGTTTCCTCATAAGTAGCTTATGACAGCACATCCTTCAAAGACTTATGAGCCAGATAAAATATTTGTCTGTTTTTTATTTTTAAGAATCATTATTTTGGATTTGCAAATTTCAAAGGACAGTTTTGCTTAGTTTTGTTTTCTTTTATTATCTTAAACGTATTGATCCGTTGTTTTAAGACTTACATTGCTGGGAGGAAGTTTTCATACCTTCTTGTGGTTCCATTTTCTCTAGCCCTATGTCCATACTTTCTCTTTGGTTTTCAATAACTTTTTAAAAAGAACTCTATGGCATGATTCTGGCTGTTCTATTGGAAATTCTTGGAAGTCTTTAAAGTTTCCATATAATTCTAAGGTTTTGGTCAACAATTTTTCAGAATGCTTTTCTGCTCGTCTATCCATATGTTGACATCTTTGCCATGCTGCCTTACATTCTAGCCACAATCACTGTGGGTTTGGATTTATAGATGTGTTCCTAAGCAGCATACAGTTTATTGTGAACCTCTTCCCACATATTTCTTCACTTTGGAAATTGAATTTTGACTCACCTGAAGTGGCAAGCATGTTTTTATATATTCTACTTCTTTATGGTCATATTTTACTTTAATCCTTATTCATATAAATTATAATGAAGCTGTCACCAACTAATTGATTTATTCCTCTTGGTTCTAAGCCAATGTCTACTAGCTAGATTTGCTTCCAGCTCTAGGCAACATGATATTTCTTACTTGTGTCCTGAGTGTTTATTTCACTTGATGCTGACTTCTACATGTAACATATCAGAAAATCTGATTTTATTGCTTTACTTATCATTTATAGAATTTTGCCTTGGCTATAATATTGTTACTTGTACATTAACTAAATATTTCCAAGGTTTGTTTAGAAAAACTCTAGGGAAAAAAAAGAAGATACATACTTCATAGGTTATTCTAGCCATTTCCCAAAGTTCTATACTTCTAGGAGTTTTGATGAATATCACGGTGTTCATAGGGGATTTTTCTAGTGTGCATAAAACTTGAATGCAGCCCAGTCTCCATAACATTTTTGCAATGGTTAGTCTTTCTTTCTTTTTTTATCATTCTTTAGAGAATTCTCCCTTGTGCATACAGAGGTTTTCACTGGTGACAGACCCCGAGCATCCTATGCAGATTCTGTATGGGGCCTGTCTTGTAATAATCAAGTTGGAAACTTTCCGGAGACTTACTTTCCTGCTATCACAGCTCCTTTCCTACACATGGAAAGTTCCTAGTGCTGCTCTTGCCATCTGCCCTGCTGTGTGTAAAGTGAGTCCACACAGAAACCTGATGCATCTCTGAAACTGCCTCTGCTTCTCTCTTTAGAACCCTAAATGTGTACGATCCTTCCTAGCCGTGCAGTCTCATGCAGTGTTCAGTGGTTTGTGGTGGAAGGACAGAAAGGATTTACTTACTCTATCAGGGCACCAGCATTTCCAACACATTCTTTGTCCCATGCTTTATCAATCTGTACACTACTCGGAGTCTCATGGTGACTTGATTCTCAAAGGCATGTTCTATGTTGCTTACAGAGCTTTCTATGTATGTTGGGAGAGAGCCTATTTCACTAGCTTGTGTATTTGCAAAATGTTTCTTCCCTCATGAAGGTATCAAAAGATATTTTCAGACATCCAAAATGATGCATATTTTGCTTCATGATGGGTCACATTCAATTTGTTGGAGAATATTGACTAGACATGGTAGTTTATACCACCAGGAATATGTGTAAACGCATAAGCAAATTACAAATGTTTTGTGGCAAATATATTTAATCTCCTCCATTGTAAGTTCTGTCCTCTTTGCTTGAAACTGAGGGTATGAAATATTAGCTTAAATGTGAGAAAATAATAAACAACCTAACCAAAGTGAAACTATACACAAGAATGCTAAAATTTCAAAGGATTCTGGGTGTATTCAAATAAGCAAAATTTCAATGACCTAATTATATGGTTGCTCAAGAAGAGCCTGTTAGTGACTTGAAAATGAGGAACTATATTTTTGTTTTTATATTTTGGTAATGAAGACAGGGTTGGATTGGAAATGAAAACATAATACAAGCCAATTGTCACTCACATGAAATGAAACATTCTATCCCCACATTATCTAGTCTATTCTTCTTTAGTGGCTATAGAATTTCAGAAAAGCATTACAAGTTCCCAACTTCCCATGATAAATAAGAAGCAATAAGATCTCAACTTGAGATCAGTAACGCCAGGTCTGACTTCACCCACTAGAAGCACTTCAGTACCTGAAAGTCTATACTTCCTCTTCCTCCTGCTCCTGATCCTCCTTTTCCTCTTCATTCTCCTCATCTTCCTCCTCTTCTTCTTTTCTTCTTTTTCCTCTTCCTCTTCTCCTCCTCCTCTTCTTCTGTATATCTTGCTGTAGTCATTGAATGATTGAATGTGTGTTTTCATAAGAGAATATTTCCTGGTATATATCTCTTATTGATTTCTGACTTCATTATGAGTTCTAGCATTACTGATTTACTGTAGAAATTCATGGGTTTATAAATTTTATTCAAGTAATATATAAAGAAATTATGGTAAATTATTAATATAAAAGTTCATGGGTCTGGGGAGAAAACTTAATCATTAAAGTGCTTTCCTTGCAACTATGAGGATCAGAGTTAAATACCCAGAAGCCATATTAAAGATGAGGTCATGCATGTTTGCAATCCTACCTCTGGGATGCAGAGACAGGCAGATGTCTAGGTTCAGCATCTAGTCAGACAGGCAGATGTCTAGGTTCAGCATCTAGCCAGACAGGCAGATGTCTAGGTTCAGCATCTAGTCAGACAGGCAGATGTCTAGGTTCAGCATCTAGTCAGACAGGCAGATGTCTAGGTTCAACATCTAGTCAGACAGGCAGATGTCTAGGTTCAACATCTAGTCAGTCTAAGCTACTTGGGTCAGATCCAGGCCATTTAAAACTCAGTTTCAAAAAAGAAATTGGGCTGTGCCTAACAATAGATGACATTGTCCTCTGACCTCCACATTCATATCCAGACATACACCTGTATATCTGCACATAGATACGCACATAAAAAGTGCCCTAAATTGTGTAGATTCTAGATTCTTCTTTCTACTACTTTCATCAAAGAACATTAACTCTCTCTCTCTCTCTCTTCCACTTGCTCACTCTCTCTCCATATATATATATATATATTTTTTTAAATAAGCTAAGCATTAAAAGCATTAAAGAATATAATAGACTTTTCCTACATAGAATTCAATATGTCCTCTTGCTAAATTTAGGCCTGAGTAGTTTGGAATGAAATGAAGTCTTGGGCCAATATCTTTTAATGTTTAATGTGTTAAAACTTGGGGTAAATAAATAAATAGATGCTCTTTTATTTTCTTCCCAAGTTTTACTCCTGTCTCTCAAATCTTCGGTCAACATTTGATTTTGAACCACAGATATGTTTACAGTATTATAGAAACCTGTATATATAGAGATACAATTATCAAGCCAGGTGATTGGATATATGACTTGAAAAACAGGATGAAAATGATGGTCTGTGAACAGAGGGAAGCAGAGTGAAGTAAAATTAAAGACGTTTCTCTCTCATTCACAGCATAAAGCACCTCTGCAGTGACAGAATCTTCAAAAGATGTAGATATCTACTTATGCATTTTTGCAAGAATGAAGTTTCTCAAGTCATCTTCAAAGACATGCAATGGACCACTTGAAATGTTCCTGAATAGATGCTCAATTCTTAAAATTACTGTGATTCTCTTATATCCATTAACTCCATTGTAAAGAGTCCATTGATTTAAACAGCTGCCATTACAGATCGGAGCTCTGGCCTATTGTCTCTTTGTAGCCTTTGTTCAGCAGTCATATTTGTCAATCATTACATTAATCACACAAACAATAGAAGGTATGATAAAGAAAATTTCACCAGATTATCAGCATTTGGGGACTAATGAAGAAGAAATACTAAGAAACTAACTCCTACACGGAAAACGAAAGGGGGAAATTTCAGAGGCAAACTTCAAGCTGTTTTGAAATGAGCTGTTCATTAGCCACAAAAGGAGCCATAGTCTAAAACCTTGAGAGTTTTACAATAACAGCAACAACAAAATTAAAGTACACAAAGAACACCAGAACCAACTGTCTACATCATCAGTGTCTGGTGGTGTAAGTCATAGCTGAGAGCTGCACTCCACACTGTGGCCACTGTAAGCTCAGGGTCAGCTTTCCACCTCACCACCAAGATCCATCTTCTGTCATGCCCCGTACTAAATACTGTGGGCATCTCTTTTCTTGGGTGATTTCTGCTTGTATCTTCCCATGGAATCTTGGATGATAACAGTGTAGAGGACAGAACAGTGGCCTCCGTTACTCCTCATATGCATCTACAGGGCAGTGACACCGGTCCCAGACCACAAGAGGTCAGGGAAACTCCTTTGGTCTCGTTCCAGGCCTCGCTGCACACCAGAACACTGATTTCCTCATTACGTCTCCAAACATACTAGCAATAATTGGCTTCTGTTGTTGCAAATTTCTGAATTTATATTAGTTATCTTAACCACTCCCACCATTCAGTAGGTTATCCCTTAAAGTCTCTTCATTTGTATCCCTTGGAGGAGAATCTCCTTTCCTATCAGGAGCCGGGCTTATATAAGAGGCATTTGTTATATTCATTAGTGAGAATACCCATTTTGTTTTCTACTGAAAATAAGAAATATATGAATGTAATTTTGCATCTATCAAGGTGTAGTCCACCTGAAGGAATAGAGACTGCCACACCAAACATGAGAAAATAAAGCCAGGTTGATGGAGAATAGTGGGAACTAAAATGTATTTACACAATACCAAAAGATTTTTATTTTATAGCTTTGAATCCATTAGATTTTCAAATTCTCACCTGTAATAAGAATGAGGTAGCTGCTGCTGATATTAAATTTTGAACATTTTCAGCTTCTGGAAAGGGTTCCCACATATTCCTATTAGTTTGATTCCAACCTTCTCCTAGTCAGCCCTGCACTGTCAATTTTCACATGTCTGACCTCACTGGTTCACAATCAACTTGAATCTAGTTATTGTCTCATTGTATTTCTTTCCCTCAACTAAGTTTTTCAACTAACCAAACTCTTCCATATCTGAACAGACAGCTTATGTAAAGTTTATTCTCTCATTTTTCTCTACCAGTCAAATTATTCCTTTCATCAGACCTTGCTGGTTTACAATACTCTTAAATAGAGTTCCCTCTGATTTTCCAACTTGGGTCAATTCCTTGTTCTCTTTGATGTGCCAACCCAGAGTTTCTGCCATTTTGCATCAACTCTATTTGCCTCACATATCAGAGCAATCTATTGAAACCTGACAGCTGCAAATCAAATCTTATCAACCCTTGACTCCTCCTTTATTCAATCAGACCCAGATTATATCCTGGTCCATATGGAAATCAGAATGAATTAGTGTGTCTTCTGCATATTTTATGTTGCCTTTGCTTCATAAAAGATACTTTTTCACAATTAATTTATCTATTACTAATCTTGTCTCTCTGCAAGTAGTCATTCGGGGTTTCAAACATGAGTTTCTCATCTTTTTTGATATCTGGTTCCAAATATTCTGTAATGTATGGGTCATTTAATAGGCTTGGCTTTGTCCTTATCATAGCCAATCACTCTGATAACTCTTACACTAATAGCATTGTTCTAAGAAAAAAAGCCTAGGATGAATGTGTCCTAATAAGATGAAATATCAATTCAAGCAGTCATTCAAAAATATTTTAGGAGTTCTACATGGCAAGGCTTCTTCTAGATCTGGACACAGAGAAAATGAAAACTTTCCTGGTCTGGCTGTTGACTCTATTTGTTCAGCTAAGATACCCTCTCTTACTTTAATGAATATTTTTAACATAAAAGCAAAACTATCCCTACAAACTCTTGTAGGGTGTCTATCATCAGAACTAGAAAGGTGAGATGGAGTAAAGGCGACACTGATGGGTAACACAGACATCTTAAGAGTTCAGAGTGCACTGGTGGGTAACACAGACATCTTAAGAGTTCAGAGTGCACATCAGAATGTAACTTGCTGTGGATGCAGCCATCCAGCCATTGGCACACTTTCTTTGCTGACATTGTCAAGTTCTAAGCACCAGAAAGACCCTTCTCCTCTATTCCTGCTCACGTTGAATACAGCTTATTAAAGCATGGCAACTCACAGTAGCTACAACTAAATGAAGCATCCTGATCCTATAAAATGAATTCCTGAGCATAGGCTTTATGTCAGCCCTAGCCCTCACTCTGTCTCTGGTAAGTGTGGGAACTTCAGAGATGCCCATCATGTTCTAGGTCTTCCACTTCTTTTTCTGCCAGTTAGAGGCCAAGATTTGATATCCCCGGGCTCTTTATAACTCTAATTTTCTGATTATCCCATTTTGCTTACAAATTTGGTGAAGGCAACAGAAGGAGTCAGCTCGTCCATTTGCAAAGAGAGTTGAAAGCTGGCATAGAAATTCAGGACTGCATGTGGGAAGATGTGATTATAGTACGATCATTATGATTCATCAAGAGAATAAATTCCCTTGTTGGTTACACATACACACTCCCCACCCCTTCCCACTCACAACTTCTACTTCCTGGTTTAGGAACAGTCTAAAAGTAGAGGAAGGTTGTGGGTGGAGTGGGAAGAGGGGAGGGAAGTATTCTCTATTTGGAAGAGACTTTCTGGAAGCTCCTTCTCCTGCTCATTTGTACCACCTACAGCCTACAGTGCTTTTATTCTTCCTTACAGAATGTTTGATTATCATAACCAGACAGAAAGTAATAAGTCAAAATAGTTATTGTCACTTCTTTCCAAGTATAATGAGTTCAGTTAAAACATTTGCATACATACACAAATGATGTTTTAATTTATTGAATACATTTTTAAAAGATTTCGAAATGAAGAGACTCAGTCTAATGAAAGCAAAGAATAGTTCTCTAGTAAGGAAACTCCAGTCACATTTCAATGCCTATGAGACAAAAAAAGGGCACAATTTGCCCTTTAAAGGCAATTTTCCACCTTTTTATACTGTGATAGAGTGAGTCCATTTTTAAGTAATCAAATAGCTTAAAAGCAGAACTTATATGTCAACTTTATTAGCAGATAGTATTAACTCAAGGTCTTGCTAGGTGATAGAGCTGGATCTGCAGTCTGGGATCACAGCATGGAAACTACTGGACTTGAACTGTTTCAGTGATTATAAGGTGCTCATGCCAGCACACTGTACTTAGCTGAAATTTCTGTGGCCCTCAAAGTGAAAGGCAATTTCCAGTGAGAACAAGGGAGCAAATCTCATTTCTTCCTGATGCTCTTGCAAGGCACCACTAAAACTTTGGGAAATCGCCCAGGAAACAATCAAAGGTGAGAACAGAAAATTGGAACAAGGCCAACAAATTGTTTAGGAACCCCAGATCTGAGACGACAGGAGAGTCCATGAAGGAGGAAGGTAATATGGATCTTATGTATTAAGAACCTTAACCTGGCAGCAGGTGGTTGTTATGGACAGTTGGCATTTCCCTAAATCAATAGGTTAAAACCCTTACCTGGTGCTATTATTTATTTGGAAATGGGTCCTTGGGAAGTGAATAAGCTTAGGTGAGGTTATGAGAGGAACTTTCATGATATACATATGCTTCAACAAGAAAAGGGCAATACATTGAAGAATCTCTTCCCATGAGCATGAAAGCACTCTGTGAGAAGGTGGCCATCATCAAGGCAGGGAGAGAGCCCTCACTGGAATCCAGCCATGGTGGCTCCCTCACCCAATGTCTAGCACAGGACTGCATAAAGCTAAACACCTGTGATTCATCATATTTTGTCATAGTAGTTTGTTAGAGTAATTTCAATTAAAACAGTGGCCCCAATGATTCTTCTTCCCTATGGAGACCACAAGAACTCTGCTAACAATTCAGCAGAGACTGGCAGTCTAGTAAGGGCTTCTTCAGAAGCGTTCCTATTGATATCCAGGAGCATTCCTTGTCTGCTGCTGTGAGCTCCCTGGTCTGCCATTGCTGAGAGACATGAACGGGAAGACTCAATGTGAGCTTTGTGTAAGATGATATTCTGATCCTTGGGTACATGAGGGAAAATCAACAACACTCATTTATCAGAAGTTACACTTGATGGTCTTTTCTAGTTAAGGCTTGTAAAGAGGCAGTTAAATGAGAGCAAGATGATGTTTTTCATCGTGTGTGTAAGTGCAGATATTGACACACAAAATAAGATTTAGGCACTTGTCATTCATTTCTACAAAACTCGTGGCACAGTTAGACTGAAGTCGTCAATGTTTCCCTTTCCCTATCGCAATTTTCAGGGTTCTCTTTAGCATTGTCCTCAGGCTTGCTTCAGATTTTTGAAATGCATAACCCACATTGTTGCAAACCTAAGGTTGTGCTGATTTCACACATTCCTTTATCAGAATTCTTGTTCTCGGTAGCGACAGTTATCCACACTACAGATTTTAAATATGGTTTTCTATATGACTAAGAAGAGTGTTCCTCCCCAATACACTCTATAAATGCCAGCTGCATGCTTGAATTTGGAGAGGCATCTATTGGCCTACTGCACTACTGTTCTGCTCCACAATCAGTAATTGGCTTTGCCCTCATGTTCAGCTCAACACTGAGGAAATGGCAATAGTTTAATAGCCCCTAACTTGTTTGGAGGAAAAGAAATTCCCTAATTCAAATCAAGCTTCAAAGCTAGTTCACATGGAGTTAAATCATGGCACCTCTGCATGGTGTTAAACATCCCAGTGACTACAGCTTCCCAGGGAATAATTATTTAAATGATTGAGGCTAACTAGCTCATACATTCCCAGTCAAAACAGAAAAGCATGCTTCTGAACTTTTGTGTTTACATTATGTTTACACTACCTATGAAATATAGTCCATTCAACTCTGCAATAATGAGATGTTTACCTGTGTTTTAAGTGGTTATCTTTTTATTATTTTGTGTTATCTATACTGTAAATGCGAAGATAATATGAAACTTTCCATACTTCTTTGTAAGCTTATATTTTTCAAAACCAACTTTTAATAAGAATACTTAAATGCTTTAACCTCCCTTTTAGCCCACCACCCACAAGAGGTAGTGGAAAGAAAAGATTGATAGGGCAAAGGAGGATATGGACCTCTTTAGAAATAGTTCCTTGGAGCGAATCCAATTGGCATTGTCAGGATATCAGCAGTTCAATTCACACAAATCAGCAGTAGCAGCTTGATCTACCTAAAAACATCATTGCAAATCACCAGTTTGATCCCAAATAAACCCCAAGACTCTACCCCTCTGCCAAATGGAACACCACCAGTTCTTTGGTGGCATTTCTATCTATGAAGTCATGACAAATGATAACCAGCAAAAAGTGGCAAGGTGAACCAATACCACAAACTATTGTCAATGAAGACCAGGGTGAGCAAAGCCCAAAGATAACCAGCAAAGAATGGCAAGATAAGCCAATACTATACAACAGTGCCATCTGTCTGTTGGGTATAATTATACCCTTTTCAAATGTCATGTGCTCTGTCAAGCATCTGCTCTAGCAAATCACATACCCCTTTTCAAGGCAGCTTCCAGAAAACCACATGTCTATTCTCAGCAAAACATCCTCCCATGTGTCTGCTTCAGCAAAAACATCCTCCATAAGACAGTTTCCTGAAAAATATCACATGACACATCTGAGTCTCCAACAAAACCAGAAACTCCCACTTCACTTCTTACCTAATGTTCTCAATATATTACAATTTTGTCACATCTATCAAATTATAAATTAACATTCACACATTACTGCAAAGAAAACTGATTCTAGGCCAAGAATTTTACTTTAGTCATTGACATAGATCTTATCTGGGGCTACCCCAGCCTTTCATCATGCCTCCCCAGTCTCTCCCTCTCTGATAGTTTCTCAGACTTCTTTTAATGAGTTTTGGCAGTCTTGAAGTTTACAGGCCCATGAGATATTTTGAGAAATGCCCCACATCATATCTAAATTAGAAGAAAGTCACAGGTTTAGGGAAAGAAACTGATATATGTGGTCTTGTCAATCACATCAGGGAGAATTCAATATGCACAAGGTAACACTGATGGCACTAAATGTCATCATTTTGACATGATGGCCTTTGTCACTATAAAGTTGTCATTTTCTTCTTTCCCTCTGCTATGATTTGTAATTTCAAAAGACTCTGTTCACTATTTTGAAATATATAAATTGACAAAAAAACAGCCAAAACTTTTGTATTGACTACCTAGATTTTTAATGTTTTAAAATTCAGTAGTTTTTGCTTCAGTAATTTTTATTAAAAGAATATTACCCATTGAATTGATGTATGCTACTCCACAAGTTTTATTTTCTTTTTATCCATTGCAATGACAAAGTGATAAAAAATTGATGTTGAGTGAAAAGAAGTGAGTTTCAAAATGAATGGCAGGATGACAGCATTTATGTAAATTTAAAGACAGAAGTAATATGATGCAATCAATTCTATGAATACCTATGACAGCATCAGAGTTGAAGAATCAAAATGTTTACTGTATTTTCTTTCCTTGTCTTTTCTGTTAGGAGTCCCTCTTTCCTTTAAGATCTACATTTAATTTTATCATGTAATAACTTTTCATTAGCAAATGTTTGAGGATACAGACTGCCTTATGTTGGCTGTCCAGATGTTTTTCAGTGAGCACAAATTTATTCAATGATATTTTAAATAGTTATGGAATTTTTTTCAAAATTCAAAGAAAATTGTATTAATGTTTTAGAGTATCTCTTACCAGGAACTGAATGCTCTCATTAGTTTACTAGGCATTCTTTGGAAGATTAATAACTTTTCCCTTTTTTTGACTCTAAGTATTTTATATCACATTCAACGATTTTACTAGCATGAGTCTATATGTAATGCCATTTTATTTATAATGTGAAAGAGTCAATGTATTCCTATGATCCTTGAAGAATTTGTATTTTTATTTCCAACTATTGCATAAGTCCACTGAAAACTTTCCTTCATCTGGTGAACAAAACTTATGTACCTGCACACCTAGAAGTTATCTGATTTCTATTTCTTCCCTGTCAGAACACGGTCCAAGTCATGCAAGGAGAATTATGCATGCTTGTGAGTGGTAAACACTTCATGAAGTCTGCTTTTATGCTGATATTGTTACTTTCCTTAAAAGTGTTTTAACCCTTTCTCCTGGCTTCTGTGGTTAGGTTCTGTGGTTAGAATGCTTTATGAATATTTTCATCTAAGATCCTTTCTCTCTCTCTCTCTCTCTCTCTCTCTCTCTCTCTCTCTCTCTCTCTCTCTCTCTCCTTCTCTGTGACCTTCATTTCCCTCCTTAACCCAAAAGTTGACCCTTACCATTAAAAAATTTAAATGTCATTATTGAAATTAAAATTTAATTTACTCTATCTAGATTGTCTGTTTGTAGGAGAGACAGAAACTGTCTGGACATGTCATGACAGTTTCCCATGCTGGTGACAAATAGTCAAACCTCATTTTGATAATACAAAATTTTTTTTATTTTATATTATCATCTTTTGGTAATATAAAATAAAACCTTCCAAACTGCAATTTCTATTTTGCAGAGGACTGAAGTCTCTCAGAATTACCACACACGCTAAGTGTGTCAAAGGAAAAATGCTGCTAGGAAGCATTGTATAATTATTTAGACTGCTTAGACCTTTCCGTAGAAGCAATGACTCATTACCCAGAATGCCCAGATTCAAATCAAGCTCCAATATTGCCCAGTGGTGTGACTTTGAGCTAATTTTTAAAATATATGTATCCTCAAGCTTCACTCTCAGGTACCAAAGCTATTGTGATTCTGATGCATTATTGATCTATGTTTTTGTTGCTAATTTTGGGTGAATTTCTCCATAGAGTTCCAGCAGAGCCAATTGAGTATTGCCTCTTTGATGTTCCAAGATTATTAGATTCAATTTTAAGACATATGATAGAATATGTATTTTTATAAACATAAATTGGGAGCTTGTTTCCAAATCAACTCCAAATAAGGGTAATTCCTCAGAGAGTGGTTTTGTAATAGCAATTTGTTCAAAAACAACTTGGACCGTGATTTAAGCCTACGCTAAGAATAAAGTTGTGTGCTGTCCTGCTTTTGAACTGATAGAAACCAAAGGCTTCGATTTCCCTTGGAATTTAGAGACTTTATTGGACAGTATGTGCCATAAACACATAACCTAGTTGTACAAAAATTGGTCAAGTACAAAAGAAACAGGGCAGGTTTGCCAGTGAAGAAACTCCCAGTGTCCACAAAACTGAACAGTGGAGTGTGTGTGTCTAGGTGTGACAATTACTATACCAGATACAGCCAGACTGGAGTTCTTTAATACGTGGTCAAGAAAAACCACTGGGGCATGATGGGGGAGCCAACATTATCTATTTACAACAGACTGCTAAAAACCCATGGCCTGGGGTAGAAAGCAACCTGAGGAACCAAGACATCACTTCACAGGCGTTGTAGTAAAAATAAAGTTCACCAAAGAAATGCGCATGAAGCATAACAAGATTAATGCAGCCGCCAATCTCAGAGAGGACAGAGATGTTTTATAGCTGTGAAGGGAGATATGACATTCTGTTTCAAATGTCCCCAGCAAGTGAGGAATGAGACCAGAAACGTGAGAGGCAACCACATCCCCCTCCATCACTGTTTAGACCTCCCTGATGAAGCGCAGCTTTAGGAAGATCTGTGTTACACGAGAGTGAGGAGGAAAATTAGAGAATTTCCAGTTTTGACTCAGTGGCAGAGGAAAATTCTCCATAAGTTGATAAAAAGTCAAAAGCACAAAGATGCAATATTTTTCTAAATACACATCTCTGATGTACCCCATTCCTGTGGAACCTCCCCAATCCAGCATGGGGCGGATAGGCTAAGTACTTTACTCACTTCCCCTGTGCAGTTCTCTGCATTTGACTGTACTTTCTGATAATCGCTGGTGCTTAGGATACAAGGCAATGTAAACTGTGTGAGGAACATGACAGAAGATTTAAGCAAGAAAATGTTTGTATATTTTAACCAAATGCCTGCCAGGAGACACTTCAGATATTTCATTGTTAGCTAAATACAAAAATGTTATATCATCATGGTTTGTCATAGCGTATCATTTGAAGAATTCCAGGAAATTTGGGTCAAACATAAAAAAATCCCCAAACCTACCATATATTATCATGTATGATTTTGACCCAAATTAATATATGACCGTATAGCTTCTACATTACTCTCTTTATTTAAATATTTCTCCACTTAACTTAATAGCATGTCAATTTACAACCAACAGCTCAGAAAGAAGGCCCATAGGTTGGCAGAGATACAGAAGGGGACTTTAATTTGGGGTAAAATTCCCATGAGTGTATGACTATTAAGGCACATTGAATATAATGTCTGAGTTTTAATCACTTTGTGACTTTCTTAAGTATTTTATTTTATCATCAGTCATGCTTTTATTCTTTCTTTCCCCCCTTTTCTTTTGTTTGAAGAAATAGAGAAAATTGAAGCTTGTATGCTCCATAGAGACTGGGTGGGTCAATAAGGAGGAACTGAGGAATGTGGGCCCAGACTGCAGTTCCCAAATCTGGATTGTTGTTGTTTGACCTATCTGGGCACCACCGTAATGGTGTCAGGCCACGAGCTGCCCACTAAGAGCATACTATGCGTTACTGGATTGCCTTTCCCCTTTTCTGTTTGTGCCTTTGTTAATTTTTACTCCTTTTCAATGCTTGTGCTTCAGTATGGACGTGGTAGCTCACATCATCACCTTGGGAGCTACTCCACCTTTACTCTTCTCCTTTCAGCAACTATCCCATTAGCTTGGTGTTTGTATACATCCTGGGGAGCTCTTTTCTTTAAAAAAAACAAAAACAAAAACAAAACTACTTAATAGTAGACGTTGTAAGTATAAATTTTGCAGTCAGATGACGCCAAGCTCGAGGCCTGCCCTCCACTGTGTATTAGTCACACTGTGAACTGGGGCGAGTTATTTAAACTCCCTGCTGTTGAGTTTCTTCATGTGTAAAATTGCAATGGTGATGATGTTAAGGCTGTGTGAACTATAGGGCAATTATGCTGAGATTATGATGTTTGACCAGAACCTGAAGCCAAATCCACTGCCCACAAAGTCCTTGAAGCACTTGAAGCCACTGTGGTTCACTTAGCATCCTCAAACTTGAAAAATATGTTCGTTTTTATATCTGAGCAATGTTAGCCAGGTCTGTTTCATCCTTATCTACCTCAACATCTGAATGTCAATCTAATATAACATTTTGATCATGGAAAAATAAAATTAAAAAAAAAATACATTCTCTAGCGACAAAGGAAAAGTTAGAGGGAAATAAGTTTTCTTTCTTTGTTTGTTTGTTTTTTGGTTTGTTTGTTTGTTTTGCTTTGTTTTTCAACTTGGTAGGAAACCAGTTCAGGTCAGCACCAGAGACTCCTTGTGAGCAGAGAGCACCCAGCTATTCACAGTTGCTGTGTTGTGTGCAGAATCTAGACACTAGGTCTGAGGTCCAGAATGAAACTTGAAATTTGATTGGTGTATATCTAGGTACTTCCTTCAAAAGATGGGGTAACTTTGATCTCCACCCCTTTAGGGAATGACTGAAACTGGAGGAAAAAAAGGATCACAAAGGAAGGCTGCATGCTTTGCCTTAGAAGCCAACAAATGCCCGTCTCGCTGCTCATTGTAAAGATCAAATAAAATAATGCATGACAGCTCAGAGGCTAATGCCAGAAATAGAGGCTGCTATTACAAGTAGGAGACAGCAGAAATATTAGTTGAATTGATTATATCATTTTGCTAAATTGTCTATCTGGCTTTCTTTCCTGTGTCTGCCCTGTAGGAGACCTAGTCTGAGGCCTCACCATAACTTTGAAGGAGATCACTGCATTTTAACCTCCTTAGAAGACTCTGTCTGTGAGCCTTGTGTGATCAGGACATAAAGGTAAAACTATCCATATGTTTCTTTGAAAAGCTGAGGGCCATTCTAATTGCCTAGCAATTAGAGAACTGTGCCCTGTGCTTGAGCCCTAAGAAGAACTGATACAAAAGGGATTACATGTATCTTTACCTCTGTGGGTTCTTTGAAAATCAAACCTTCTGACAATGCAGCCTGGACACAGCTGTGCTGGGGCTTCTCAGGTAGATGAGCTTAGGCTTGGCCTCACAGTGGCTTCAGAATCATCTCCATCCTTGAAATGAGATTATACTTGAAAAAGCAGGCTCCTGCTAACTATCTCTGTTCTTCTAAATAATAGCAAGAGAAAAACGTACTTTCTAAAGTACAATTCAGATGATTTTTGTGAGTTCGCATGTTTGGAAATGTAGAGCTAACTCCGTAGACACTGACCATCTTCCTGTTCAGAGCTGAGCCTGTGGTGCTGGGAGCTGCCAATGTAAGTCTCCATATGTCATCCACACAGCCCCCTCAGTGGACCACTGGAAACCTAGGTCCACCATGATAAATAACTCCACCACTGACACGTTTTCTATAAATGTAAATTCTCACATTAGCAGCATAAATATTTTTAATGGACACTTGTACTGACCTTTAAGAATGGGAAAATGGCATTCAGAGAAAGATTGAAAGAAGCACCAGGTGTAAACTGGCGACTCAGACCCTGGATGCTCTGGCTATCATTTATACATCATCTCTTATCTGAACTTTAGCTCCTTTTCATATCTACTCAAACTTCGATTTTTCTCTTATTACAGGGTCTGGAAAACATATGCCCTATTAGAAGTAGTCTCTTCCTTGTTGTGTGTTAAGAGTCCTAGAATTTCAGCTCCCACTTTCCTTGAAAGTCACTGATGCCTAGCCTGCTACTTACTAAGTTTCATAATCTTTTCCATGTGCTAGCCTACTCTAGTAAGCAACAGGAGTTAACCCTATATTTCCATTTACCATTCATAGTTCCTATTTCTCCATTTTCTTCAAGATAGAAAATCTTTGTCACTTGTTTTCTTGAAATGCATAAACTTTGCATTCAGTTATATGGTGAATTCATGCCAGTAACAAGGAAAGGTTTCACTTGGTGACCAAATTGACGTTTGATTCACAAAGTACGTTTGCCATCAATATTCCAGCAAAGTTTCATCACTTCTTGGTCCTTGCATACAAACTAACACTGCTTGTACATCTTGCTCTAAAGGAAGTAATTATGTTTCTAAATGTTCTTTTTTTCTTTTCTATTTTGCAGTTCAAGGAACTGAACTTTTGACAGTGTACATTTTATCATTGTATATTTTGTAAATTTTGTATAAAATTGTATATTTTAGGCACACTCTGAGTTCCATCCTAGTTATTATTCATTCATTCATTCAGTTAGTTAATTAGTTAGTTAGTTAGTTAGTTAGTTGGTTAGTTAGTTAGTTAGTTAGTTAGTTAGTTAGTTAGTTAGTTAGTTAGTTAGTTAGTTAGTTAGTTGATGTGAGCTGGTGAGATGGCTCAGAAGGTAAAAGCATTTGTCTCACAAGCTTGGTGACCTGAGTTACATCCATGGAACTCACAGTGGAAAGAAAGAACCAACTTCCAGAAGGTATCTTTAACCTCCACAGTCACGCCATTTCACCATGCATGCACTGACACACACAAACACACACATACACACACACTCACACACACAGTAATAATGATGATGATGATTTAAAATTATTTTTAGAGACTCTTGGTAGGGATTATGGGACATGAGTCACTCTGTCTTTGAATAATGTTCATTGAATTTATACCACACCTTTAGTGACTGTCGTGGAAAAACATAGAACTTCTAAAAGAAAAATTAAATTACTTTGAGAACAGAAACTTAGAAGATATTTTAATGTTATATGTTGCCATATGAGCAAAATATTTGCTTAGACTTTCTTTTGAACAAACCTATAAATGTGTCACTATATTTTAAAACATATCCTTTTCTTTCTACCTTCTAAAACTGTTTAAAGTCAGTTGAGTTCTAAGGAGGCATCCTAGGGAACCATGCTTTGCTCTCAACAAAGAAAACCCTTGTGGGACACAGGTTCAGTGCCTTAACTTGGAACCTTCAAAACCGAATGGGTTTTTTACTACAGGGACCAAGATTACAACTGGAACTATTTGAGATGTTTTTGACAGTCATTGTAATGTTTTGTGAACACTAGCATGTCTGGTCAACCTTGTATTTATATTAAAATGTCTCTCATAAGCATTAATTCTGTGGAACTAATTGGATAGAGTCTGTCTCTAAATTCTTTAAGTTAAGAAATTGAATAACCTCATATAAGAATATAAAGTTATTCTATTCCATAGCATTGTAAAGCCACTTGTCGGAATGTACTAGGTATTCAAAATCCCAAGTCTGTAAGTTATAAAATAAGAACTGATCATCAAGAGAGAGAATGGGACATGGTGTGCCACTGGGCATACAGAGAGATAAAGAGGAGATAACAAAGCTGTACCTCCATTCCCTATTGAGTACCTCAGAGAAGGAGTGTTGTGTGGTGTGGCACTGGACATGCAGAGATATACAGAGAAAGACACAACAAAATGGACCTCCATTCCCTACAGAGTACCTCACATTAACTGAGAATAGCATGCTTTTGAAGTAATGAGGGAAGTAAAGAAAGTACATTTCATTTAGTTATAATAAAACCATATTTTTAGCCAATAGATTAAATTGGTCATTGACTCTGGAGGCAGATCAATCTAGTTTAATCTTTTATCTTTTTTCTTTCTTTTTTACCAGTAATTTATTTACTAATTTACTTTGTATCCCAATCACAGCTCTTCCTCTCCTCTCTGTCCCCCCCCCACATAGTCCCTTCCTCATCCCCCTTCTCCTTATCCTCTGAGAAGGGGGGAGGCCCCCTAGGTATCAACCCACCCTGGCATATTAAATCACTGCAGGACTATGCACATCCTCTCTCACTAAGACCAGATAAAGCAGTCCAGTTAGGGCAACAGGATCCACAGGCAGGCAACAGAATCAGGGACAGCTCCCTCTCCAGTTGTTGGGGGACCCAAAGAAGACCAAGCTGCACTTCTGCTGTATACATACTGGGTCCTAGGTCCAGCCCATATAAGCTTTTTGGTTGGTGGGTCAGTCTCTAGAGGCCCCTTAGTTTTCTTGTGGAGTTTCTATCCCTCTGGTACCCTTAATCCTTCCCCCAACTCTTCCAGAAGACTCCCTGAACTCTGCCTAATGTTTGACTATAATTCTCTGTATATGTTTCAGTCAGCTGCTGTGTGGAACCTTTCAGAAGACAGTTATTCTAGGCTTCTGTCTGCAATCATAGCTATCACTAATAGCATCATGGACTGGTTCTTGCCTGTGGGATGGGTCTCAAGTTGGCCCAGTCATTGGTTGACCATTCTCTCAGTCTCTTTACTGTGGACATGTGGAACAAGGAGAACACTCCTCCATTTGCTCATGGGAATGCAAACTTGTACAACCACTCTGGAAATCAATTTGGCAGTTTCTCAGAAAATTGAGACTAGTTCTACCTCAAGACCCAGCTATACAGCTCCTGGGCATACACCCAAAGGAAGCTCCACTAGAGCACAAGGACACTTGTGCACCTACATTTATAGCAGTTTTATTCCTAATAGCCAGAGACTGCTAACAATGCAGATGTCCCCTCAACTGAAGAATGGGTAAAGAAAATGTGGTTCATTTATACAATGTAATACTACTCAGCTATTAAAACTAGGATATCATGAAATTTGCAGAATGAAACAAGTAACTATCATCCTGAGTGAGGTAACCCAGGCCCAAAAGGACATGCATAGCATGTATTCACTTATAAGTGGATATTAGCCATAAAGTACAGAACACCAACATTGTAATCCAAAGACTCAAAGAAGCTGAACAACAAGGAGGGCCCGAGGAAGGATGCTTCAGTCTCACTCAGAAGGGGAAATGAAATAGTCATAGGAGGTGGATGGAGGTTGGGAACTGGGTAGGAGAGTGGATAGGGAGGGGAATGGGGGGGTGTGGAGTGGGGTCAGGTATAAAGAAAGCTGGGGGAAGAGTGCTGGGAGATTAAATGGAAATAGATGAGGGTAGGGGAATCTCTAGGATGTCAGAGATCTGGGATGCAAGAGGCTCCAGGGAGTTCATGAGGGTGACTCTAGCTAAGACTCCTGGGGGGGGGGAGAGATATAGAGCCTGAAGTGGCCACCTCCTGCAGCAGCTAGGACTCGAGAAGTAAAGGGGCAAAGATGGAGCAGAGTCTAGTTAAATCTTAAGAAGCAGTTAATCTCTCATACTTATATTTCCTCGTAAAAAGCCAGAATCATAATCTTATGTATAGTATGTTCTATAACTAAACAAAGTGTCGTAGTAAAGGTCCTACAAAGCCAAAAGTAACCACAAAGGTAACCACAAAGCCAAAAGTGCATGACCTATACTTCTGTACTGCTCCTGCACCAAGTTTTTTGCTGATATGTCCTACAACCCTACCACATGGTATTAAAACCAACTTGTTCATGTTTGATGTCATGATGCTGTTGACATCACTCTTATATTGTGAGGCCATTATTAAATAAAATAAGACTTGTTTAAACATGAGTATCATGATAATCCGCAGTACATCGGGTAAGATACGTACTGAGAGTCTGGTAGGACTGTAGGTGCTGTATATATCCCAGGTACGCTATTATTAACCTGGATGCTGCCAAAGGAAGCTGGAATTTAGGATATATGAAGGCTCAAGGAGGCTGGAGATCGAGGATGACTACTTTATTACCACATCTGGTACTTAAGAGCTAACGGCTAGAACAGTCTGAGTCTGAATTGGTAGGCATCCCTGTCTCCTAAGATGGCCGCTCTACATGGCCGGTAGGACCTTCTCTGTTAAACTGTGCACATGGACTTGCATGTTCTCTAACATTTACCTTAGACTCTTGACTGTGTTTATCATAATTACTTAAAATATTCACTATGTGCCTGTTTGGATGACTGTTTTGTTTCTTCTACCTGCATTTATCAATGTTCTTTTATGTCTCTTAGAGTTTTGTTGAAGTTTTAATATGTTGAATGCAGATACTGGAAATAAACACTTTTAAGTTAATATATTAATATCTACTTTGTTATGCTGGGATAGATATGTGTGGAAATTTTGTTAATCTAGTCAGAAATTGTGTTGAACTAATGAACTCCATGTATACTATAATTAACCTTGGCTCACCATAATCTTCATAACTTAGATAGTATCTTATGCTCAAAGAATGACCTACACAGCCAAATGACTTTTGTCAACATCTGCTCCTGGTTAGACTGTGAGACTTTTCATTTGCCCTTGTATCTTCTCTTTGACAAGCCATACCAAGCCAAGCAGCATCCAGTTTCCTCAGAGTTCAATAAGACTATTCTCACTCACTGCTTATTAGGAGCTAAGTGGTGGAGTAAAAACGAGGGCGTTTCCTGAAATTTTATGGTCTCTCAGTCTTTAGCAGCTTTAGCGGGATAATTGAAGATTTGACTGGCCTAACTGGACGCAGACAGTATGTACCCTAGGTAGACTAATCCTGGGGTTCTGATTTCCCACAGGAGCTCCTTTCTCTAGACTTCATGTTCATTTTTTCCTGCTTTTGAGTTGAAATTAGCTTTAGAAATGCAATTTACTCAGTTATTGTCATCTTGAAGGATGAGAACAAGGCCCTCCAAAGTGCTTGCTCTCTCCGAGCTAAAGGTAGAAATCTCTGCAGGACTCCAAATGTCCTTTCCTTTCACTGGTGATTCCAGTCATCTTGAGAGGCAGCATTTTTGGTGTCAGCTTTATTCTGATATGTAAAAGCCTAAGGCATACTATAAAAAAAGCATGAACATTTGTGAATAAATAAGTAATAAGTACATCCACATGAGGGGCCTCTCTACAACAATGAAATTAAATAAAATATGTTTGTCTGCATACAAATTTTATAGATCTGGGAAACCCACCTTAAAATGTGGAGACACTGAAACAGAGAAGAGCTGGTGTAAAACACATTTGCATTATGCATTGAAATAAACGTTTATAAGAAAGCAACATTGCAGATCTACCCTGGTGTGTTTTCATAGATACCTGTGCCATTTTGAAATATTAGGGACCCTGGGCGATGAAGCACCACCTCCTCATAAATTTTGAAACTTTGAAAGTCCTATTTGAAACCTAAGTGAAGCTTCAGGGGATGGAATATGATACATCTTTGACTTGTCTCCTCCGACTAGACTCCAAAAGTCATAGTTCAGTTTTTCTTTTCCATTTTCTTATTTTTGTCTTGGTAACCTCCATGTTCTTTCAACCTTCATTTATCTATACTTAACCAAATCTCATTTCTGACCAGTAACCTTATAGGAGTCCAGGACCACCTAATCACATGTTTGAGTCTCCTAAATCCTGAGTGGAACACATTGCTTCCCATTTCTGACCATTGACTTCTTCCTCTTCCTTTTTTCAAGCGACATCACCTTGTGTCTGCATGAGAGTGCGTGTGTGTACTGTATGCGTGTGCATGCACGTGTGTATGCAGAGATGCTCATCTGTGCTGCTCCATTGAAGGATAGAGATTGATATCAAAATGGCTTTCTTCAGTCGCTTCTCCATCTTTTTTTTTTTTTCACTCAGAGTCTCTGACCTGAAATTCACTATTTTGGCTACACTGCCTGGGCAGCAAGTCTCAGCATATTCCTGTCTCCACCCGCAATATTGGGGGCTATAGTCACACACTGCTGGCCCAGCCTTTATGTAAATTCAGGGGACTGGGTTCTGGTTCTCCATTTACATGTCAAGCACTTTACCCACTGAGCCATCTCCCCAGCCCCCATATCACATTTCTTACACTTGGTCTTGAAAAAAATTTTTTTCTTTGAAAAAAATAGTGTAATTATATTTCCCCCTGTTAAAGTATTAGTGGTTCGTTTGTCCATTCACTTGGTTCTCCTTTATTTGACACTGCATTTCCCATTGCCTTTGTTATGAGCCCTGATACTAACCAACACATTTCACAAAAGCTACCCTTTGGATGCTTCCCTACCCCCGCCTCCCTCTGTTTCTCTCTGGTCCCAAATAAAACGCCTCATAGGCTAATGATGTGATTTGGCTCTTAAATTCCTACTATCTAACAGTGGATATTGAGAAAACCTTAAATAAAATGGTCAGCTCTGGATAAAGGAACAGCACAATGTAACCGTGTACTAAGGACCAGGATGATCGTATCTTCCATGCACTAGAGGGAGGTTTAACAAGTTCTACGTTGTATTGAAAATATTTCTACACAGATGCACAAAGGTGTAAAAGGCATAATATGTTTGCTTCTCAGTTAAAGAAAGTTGTATTCACTGTCACTGATCACAGTCCACTTACATGATATTACCAGTCAGATGGAATATGAAATTAATACATATGATAAAAAAATTGAAGCTATTTCTCTCTCAGTTTCCCTGTAACATAGAAGTATGGAATCAGAATCCATTTCTACTCTTGTCTCTTACACTTACACACCGCAAGCTGACAGCCTAGGCTAAGGGCCAAGCTGCGCAGCAAATTCATGCTGACTTGTGAACCTTTTGGAATGTTGCAATGTTCTTTCCATTCAATTTGCAGAAACATTCATGCCTGAGGCCCTGAGCATGCAAAAAATAATTTGCTGTAGATGTGATAGGAATTCGGATCTTTTGCTGGGAATGTAAGATATAAAATATGCAAGATGAGTAAAGAATAAGAGAGAATAAGGCAGATTTTCCTGATTTCCTTATATTACCTCTATTACTTGGGTTTTGCCATTTTTTGCTTTGGAATTATTATTAATAAATTCTGATTGTATTCTATGTATTTCATTTGACATTTTATTTTAGATAGTTTCAAGTGACTGAAAGTATCATTATATTGACAATATGACTTAGTGATTAGCTTTGAACACTGACTAAAAAACTATTTAAGACAGTGGTCTGATTTTCACTAGCTCTGTGAATTTAAGGAAATTATTTAGATAAAACTTTGCTCAGGTCTGCTCTATTAATTGAGAAATGTAATGAAATCAAAGAAATAATATGGTTGTATGTATACGTGCTGAGTAGTCTGTTTGCCCATCCCCCACTCCCTCATTCTGATGACTTCCTTTCTCTTTTCTCAGTTCTGTTTTGTGCACAGATAAGGTAATCTAAAGAACTCATTACGTAGAAATCCTCTCCCCTCTATTTTTATTTCTTTTAATTTTTTAGATTATAATATAATTATATTATTTCCCCAACCCCCCAAACTCTTTCACATACATCTCCCTGCTCTCTTTAAAATTCATGGATTCTTTTTTTTTTATTATTATTAATATATGTTGTGGGTGGCTCTGTGATGCTTGTATTTTTATGTTAATTCTGTTCTTCCAGGAGGGGCTGTCTGGAATGAGGAATGAGTCACATACTCAGGTGGCTTCTTGTGAACCTCCCCAGATGAATAAAAGGGCCAATCACTGGGCAAGTAAGCAGGACTTCCAGGTTGGACAGAGGAAGAGAGGAAGCAGGAGAGAGTTAGGGCCTTTTGGACTGGGACAGTGTGAGGACAAGATGTAGCTACTAGTGTCTCCCAGTTCAGTGGCAGATCTGTTAGGATTCACCTCTGGAGGATTTAGATTTAATTAGGCCTACAAGATTAGGATTTTAGTTGTTGTGCCCAGAGATTAAGTTACTTTTGTTTCTGAACTAAGTTTGTGTGGAGTTTTTCTTCTTGCGACGGCTTGTCTGGGTTCAAAAGAGAAAGGTATGGCGGCAAAGCGTGGGTTTGCCTGATGTGCACCACAGAGGCTGTGGGAGTCTTGAAACATGGGGCTGGTGTGGTAGTGACTCGCCAGTGGGAACCTAGCAAGCTTGGTGGAGAGATCATGGAGCTCTGAGTCAGTCTTCACGAGATAAAACAGGTCAGCCATTGCCAGCCAGCACATGGCTGGCCAACCGGCCAGGGCAGAGAGTAGCAGGGCAGTAGTGCAGGAACAAACCAGTTCGTTTTTTAATATTTCCTGCAACAAATATAGATATATGTATTTACATATATCTTCCTAAATAAACACAACCTGATCAGTCTGTATAATGTTACTGGCACGCATGTTTACACTGGCCATTTTGGTATTAAATAACCAATTGGTGTGCTCTGATCTAGAGAAGACTATTTCTCTTGTTCTCAGCATTCCTTAGCTATCTGAAGTTTTCTGTGAAAGATTGAGGCTTTCTGGCTTTCCCCCGGTCCACTGGAGAATGCCTATTGTTGTCCTCGTTGAGCTCACATTAATGACCAGGACAGTACAATGGCCTCAAAGGTACAGTGGTGGCATGCAAATCTTCATGGTAAACAGTAACTCTCCAATTGGACTTAAGACCTGATCAACAAGAAAAGAATTATATCTGGTCCTGGAAACCTAGTCAGTATCCAGGACTAGTGAGATGAAGGATGTTGGAGGAGAACCTATAACCTCTACTTTTCAAAACCTGTCTTTAAAATTATAGTTAATTACCTAAAGTCATCATCAAGAATGTGAGATGATTTGAGTGACTTTAGATCACCTGGGGTGTTCTGGTACAAGTAAGCTGAGTCCCTGTTTCTCTACCCCTGTTGGCATGGACTTTCTTGAACCCAGCTGTTTCTGTACTCTGGGAGCATTGCTGCCCTTGATTCTTTGTGTTTAGGGTGGTAATGATTGACTTTCTGCCATTTCCAGATTCCAAGTATCGCAGCATTATTCAGTTTCAAACTCTTTCCATAATTTCAAAGTAATCATTTCACTCTAAAACAACATTTTTAAAGGAGGTCAGTTAAGATTGCTATTTGTTGATTCAATAATATATACTTTATTATTGTGTAAATTGTAATATGCTTTCTATTAACTTCCAAATACCCAACATTTACTATTAATTTTAAATTTTTTCTGTATCTCAGGAAAAAATTTCCTACTGTTGACTCTCTTCTTCTTAGGTTATTTTTCTCTTTAAAATGCAGCTAGAAGAAAGAATAGACCCTGAGGTGCAGAATCATGGGTTTGAAACATAAGACATACTTTTTAAATGGCTTGCAAATTTTAACCAATTTTAAGATTTAATTATTATTATTTACTTAAAATATATCAAAACAAACTTTTTAGGGATCTCTCTCTCTCTCTCTCTCTCTCTCTCTCTCTCTCTCTCTCTTTTCCCCCTACCTACACACACACACACACACACACACACACACACACACACACACACACACTCCCTTAATCACAATTTAGAAGGATAGTTTTAATGATTTTCCTCAAAGCCATCTTCCACAGTACACATCAGGCTTGCTTAAAAGTAAGCCTAATTTAACCAATCAATATTTCCCACTATCTTGTACCCATTCTTTTTATCAGACAAAAGCAAGCATCTCTAGTAGCTGTGAGCACCCTTGGCGTCCATGAAAATCTCCAAGCATCTTTCCAGCTGTCTTGATTCTACAGAGAGGAAACAATAGAATGCTTGCCCTCGTCTTAAGACTTTTGCTCTGCTTCTTTACTCTTCTGACTATAAATAAGAGCAGGGATAAAAGGACCAAAATGTTATCTGAACTGCCAAGTCCCAGAGCAGAATTGGTCTTTGAGAAGATGTTTGTTTTACACTGACTGACAGAAGTTGCATGCCCCAAGCCAAAAGAAAAAGTAAATGTTTATGGTCCAACTGGACTGCTAATCACCAGGAGCAGGAAATTGTTTGAACAAATATAAGAAAACCTTGGCTGGAGGTAACATTGTGAATGTCAGTTCAATAGCTTGCTGCATCTACACATATATAAGCGAAAGAAAACCAAACAGGCAAATACTCCATGTTTGCTGCTGCCCAGGCTCAGAATCCCAAGGAAAGGCAAAGAGAAAAGCATAATCGCTGTCAAACAACTTGTTCTCCAGTGCATACACTAGTGTTTCAGTGTCTACTCCTCGTGTACTTAGCTCCTTTTGACAAAACCAAAAATTTCTGTGAATACCAGCAACAGAGAGAGGAGGAGGAAGAGGAGGAGGAGGAGGAGGAGGAGGAGGAGGAGGAGGAGGAGGAGGAGGAGGAGGAGGAGGAGGACTGCACATGCAGACCACACCATGTCGACTTTGGAGAATAGACGTGCTTCCTCCATTGGTGGATCTCCTGAGAAGGCTCAGTTAGTAATAAACACATTTGTTCCGGACTATGCCTAACATTAGACATGAGGTATAACGTTGGAACTTCCCCATTGCTTAAATACCTAAACCACCCAGGCTTCTATGGCTTTGAAAAAGTAAAATTCAATCAAACTTTGAGCCGGTTCAACCATGAAACTACATCTGGAAAAGCCTAAAAGTCAAAACTGTTCCCAAACATATGTTACATGTGTATTGTCATTTCCCAAACACTATCGTTAAAGTACGTCTATTAGTAT
The DNA here is from genome assembly GCA_028551405.1 of Uromys caudimaculatus. NCBI lineage: Eukaryota > Metazoa > Chordata > Mammalia > Rodentia > Muridae > Uromys > Uromys caudimaculatus. The sequence goes on from CM052700.1 coordinate 99,339,489, forward strand.
GACCATGTGCATTATTCAAACCAATATATCTCAAAGTGAAAATTAATTTTATTAATAAGTCTTTTCCAAGACAACACGACTAAGACAAGGGCAGAACAGGATCACCCAAATACCATTCACCACAGCTGGGGTAGTAGTGCCATATGAGGTAGTTATGGGGTTGAGCCAAAAGGGTGCAAGCAGTCACATGAATAACAGCAATCTGGCAATGAAGTCACTTACATGTTCCTTGCTGGCTTAGGAAGTCATCCTGCAGCCTGCTTGGCCAATTAGATGCTGCACTATGCTCCTTTGTCAAAATGTGGTGACCAAAGACAAAGACATCTGCTGTTAATCATTTTACACACACCATCCTGACGTGAGGCTAAACCAACCGAAGGCTTTAGAACCCCACTCACCACCTATTAAACGCCACGAATGTTACAATATTTGTGGAAAAGGAGATATACAAATGACCATGATATAGGTCTTAAGCTCCGGAGACAATATTAATTCATATAAACTCAAAATATTTACCATAAAGTAGAATAAAAATAAATAATAAATGAAAGTATTTTTAAAAAGACAGTTGAATCAGGTCTATTTTTTATTCTATGTGTTTCCTATATAGAAAACAACAAGGTAGAACCTTCTGCACAGGGATTTGGTAAATTATTTAATTGGGATACTTATCTAAACTTTAATTATGTTAATTAACATAGGCATATCCCAACAACACCGGTGTTAAAAATAAAATGTCTTGATTGGTCCAGTCATTTGCACCCCAGGCTCCCAGTAAAAGACAGATAATTGAGAAGTTGTTTAAGCCTAGTGAGCTTTGTCAAAATGCATTTTCCTTTTAGCTTTTATTTCCCATAAACTCTAGCCTGCAGGATCAACTGTCTCCCAGCGCTCAGGTATAATCCATTCCCCAATGCATAGCAGGTTTATGTGAGGGAGCTTCTTACACGAGCAACTTCCTGAGAAATCTAATATGCTACAGAGAAAGGAGTTGATTGTTTTTGAGCAATGTGAACAAGGTATGAGCTTGTTGTACCTTTGGGAGCAACAAGATAAACCAACCTGTCACCTAAAATCATACCTGTCACAAAACAATGAAATAGTGCACATGGCTTTTTTCCCATAGACTATGATACTCAATTGCTTTTCTTCTTTCAAAATATTGTTTCTGCCCTTGATTTAAAGTCTGAGGATTCAAATTTTAGACGTTAGTACTGCTGCTAGTTGTTGAAAACAACATAATAAAGGCTGAAAAATCATCTTTGTTGCAAGCTAAACAAATATAATGCATCCCAAACCCAACAGCTATTTGCATAAATTTGAATACATAAAAGCTTGAATTACCCCCTAGAAGAATAATGTATAGCTACCATCTTGATCTTTCTCAAGGCAGAATTTACTATTGTTTTTCCATAATACAGTAAATTCTGTGCCCTCTTCAATTCAAATTGACATATCATGGATATTACCTAAATAAAAAGAAGATTAAAATTCCCCTTTAGATGTGCAAAGTCCTGTAGGTCTCATACATCTAATTATGCCTGTTTGCATGGAGTAAGAAGTCACAATGAGGCATCCTAATGCATCCTCACTACTAAAGGATATTATGAGATCTAGAAGACATTTCTAATTTCTAACTTAATGATATTTGATATTTTGAGACTCAAACAAGTTTATCAGAAAATTCATATATTTAATATATAATTATTATAACGAATGAACTCTTTCTACTGCTGAATTCCACAGGATATAATAAAACTAAGAAACTGATGTTAGCAGAAGATTGACAGTTATCAGTGATAAAAATAAAGACTGATCTTCTGATGTCTAGAATCTTAGTAAAGAGTTCCTTCCGTGGGTGTCACTGCAAATCTGAACATACCTCTATGTATATGAAAGACCAAACGGGAGGGAGGGAGCAAAGGAAAGATGGTGGGTGAAGGAAAAAGGACAAAGATAGAAATAACTTCATAAATAATATTAAAGATCAAACACTACTTAATGCTTCAATAATATAAGTAATAATATGTATTACATTTTATATAAATACTCTACAGTCAGTTGGTTATAATTTGTTTATTTTCCATTGTTTAAAGTAAACATGGATTACTTATATTTATTTATAATATATATATTATATTATTATAATCATTCTCCCATGAAACCCAATATTAAGTACATTTTACTTAACTTTAGTACCTATAATCAAAACAGTATTTATCATTTAAAATTATCTTAATGTATAGCAGTATTGATCACTTTTTATTGCCAAGACAAAATATCTGAGTAAATCAAATTAAAAGATGGAAAGTTTATTTGGTTCACAATTTTGCAGATTTTAGTCCACAGTCATTTTTTTTCCTTACGCTGTGATCAGCCAGAATAGTTTGGCTGGAAAATCATAGCAGAACAAAGCTACTCACTTCAAGATAACTACAAAAAAAAAAAAAAAAAAGGAGTAAGAGGAGAGGGAGAGGAGAGGGCGGGAGGGAGACAAGATAGATCTTCCTGTGGCACACCGCCAGTGACCACCTCCAGTGGAACGGGCCCTCCTCCCAAGAGTCCATGCAGCTCTATCTCAACCCTGAATTAATCCATCAATGAACTCAGCACCTCCTGATCCAGTCAATTTCCAAATGTTCAAAGCGCAGGAAAAAAACATATAAATAAAAATACTATTATATGTTTATTAATTGTTATACACAAGCCATTTTCCTCTCTTCTGATTATAAAATTAGTCTCAAGACATCTTTGAAAGGTTTAAGTAAATAAGTAATGAAATATTTATTGTTAACATTTCTTTTATCAAGATGAAGGGAAGAAGCTAGTGAGATAGGAAAGGAAATGCTAAGTGTGCATGAAGCCCTTCTTACACAGTAGCAAGAACAAAGAGCAACTCAACAGGCACTCTCTATAACATGGGTTAACTTGTTAAGTAGTAGATAACTAATATTTCCAGCTAAATGCTTTCTCAAACTCCATCAGACAACATATAATCTGTTTAATAGTAAGATTTTTAGTACATTAGGTGAAAATTGACTCTACCTTGCTTAAGCATAGCCTGAGTCCCTCCCTCCTTCAGTGTGGTGAAAGTATCAGTCATAGATGGCTTTTGACCATTCCTGATGGAGCAAAGGCCAATTCTGTAGAAAGTTTATGAAGCTGTATAAACACAATTCATCATTCCTCTAGAGTGAAAGGCACTATATAAATGTGAGATATTACGGTGCTTCATCAAAAGCACCTTTTTCATATCCTCTGTCATGCTAAATAAACAAAAATGCAGAAGAATATAATATATCATTGCTAAACTCTCCATCAAAAATACACACAACTATTCCATTTTTGGTCAATTCTATTTGTCCAGCCTCCAGCTCCAAAGATTTCTAAGTGTTTGTTGAAATGTAATGCCACTCCCTTGTCTACCTCCCACATCACTGGTTAAATCACCTTCTAAGTGTTGGCATAAATAAAACTGCACACTGAGCTTTACACAATCACCACCAGAACTTTCAGCCAACAGCAGGAGGACTTCATACTGTAATGCTTTCTCTCTTTTATATAGGATGAGTGAATATAATTTAAGTTTTTATAAAGTGCAGGATACTGAGATAGTCTAAGTATGTGACACTTGGTTGGAATTGACTTGACAATCTTCTCAAGACTAGATGGACCATGGTAATATTGGCCCACATTCCCATTGACTGCCAAGTTAAACTTGAATGGATTTATAGGAATTACCAAGAGTTCCTGGCCTCTTTAGAACAGTAACTTATGAAGATTGGCTTGTTTACAGATGCCCTGAAACTCTTTAGGCAGATGCTATGATTTGAGTGTGAAATATCCTTCACAGGATTGTATGTTTAAACATTTGATATCCAGCTGCTGATGTTATTTGGGGAGTTTGTGGAACCTTTAGACATGGTGCCTAGCTGATAGACATGAAGATATAGGACTGGGGGTTTAGAGTTACAGTTGGGAAGCTTTAGGCCATGTTCTCTGCTTAGTAGTCAGCACCATGCTCACAGACATCTATGCAAGCATCTGCCACCACATAAAGCCCAGCTGCCATGTCTTCCCCACCACGGAGGACTGCAATTCCTTAAGCTATGGGCCGAAATAAACCTCTCCTTCCTTAGGTGGCTTCTGTCAGGTACTTTGTCTCAACCACAAGGAAAGTAACTAACACAGTATGAGGTAGGCATATTTTAGTGGGAAGAGAGGCATGCAAGATGTAATCCAATGTACCATTGAGGGAATAGAAAGGATTCAGTGTGAATTAAGGCTATTGACAATATCCACCTGAGCTTCATAGGATTTCTAACACCGCCTCTCTCATCATTGTAAGAACCTATATCTCTTAGTATTCAGTACGTGATAGTTGCTATGATAAGCACTTTATAAGTACACGTTAGTTCTAAGAACTCCATTAGGAAATAGATGCAAATAGAACAGATTCCATCTTAGATGTTGACCTTGATACTCGTAAAACAAAAATCAATCTGGCAGTTCTATAAGTCCACATAACTAGGGTCCATTGCCAGACAACATTTCTCTGGAGAATGAAATAATGTCCAGACTCAGAGCAGAGGAAATCCAAACACAGAGTTTATTTCAATGGGGGTTTCAGTTTTTCTAACTGATGTTGTATAGGGTAAGATCACCTGTTGGGTTAAGGTAGGTCTTCAGTTATAAAGGTCTTCAGCATATTCCATTAGCTAGAGAAAATAAAAGCTGTTCATATGTAAGAAGTAAGGGTAGATGGCTAATGGATGAAAAATAAATATTTCTGAATACTATAGAGGAGGAAAAATTATTCAGCAACCACCCTTCAGTATCCTATTGTTGAGGCATTCTCAGAAGGCTAAGTAAGATTGCCTTATAAATGCATTTGACCATTACTACAATAGAATCACTTCTGAGGGTTCATGTAAAGATCTTTAACTCTAACAAATGCTTTCCTCTGGCTTTCTTAGGATCACTCTAATTTCCCCCTCTTTTGACCAGTGTCCTCATTAGCTTTTGTCACAAACCTAGACATACACCGAAAAAGAAACCTCAATTGAGAAACCCCTCCATCAGTTTGGACTGTAGGCAAGTCTGTAGGGTATTTTCCTGATTAATAATTGGCATGACAAGGCTCATATCATTGCATATAGTTCCATCCCTGGGCAGGTGGTCCTAGGGTGTATAAGAAAACAAGCTGAGCAGACCATGGGAAGCAAGCCAGTAAGCAGCATTCCTCCATGGCCTCTGCTTCAGTTCCTGCCTCCAGGTTCCTGCTCTGAGTTTCTGCCTTGACTTCTCCGAGTGATAGACCTTTATCTGGAAGTATAAGATGAAATAAATCCTTTCACCCCCAACTTACTTTTGAAAATAATGTCAATCAGAAAAGTAGAAAGAGAACCATGATAATCAGCATGAATCAGGAAGTAATACTGAAGAACTTTCCATTCATAGCAAACTATGATTCAGAATAATTTCCAACTGAACACTTGACAGCTATGCTTAGTGTAAGGAAATGGCTACTCCTTACACAAGATATCACAGCACACCTTAGCTATCTCATTATGTATACACTCTAGGCCAAATATTTACTCGTCTTAACCATGAAGCAAGAGAGCATAGGTCATAAGTTCTGTTCCAGCTGTGTTGTCTTTGGCCTTCACTTATTTATTTTTTCAAGCTGACTTTGCACTTCAGGGTGCCTTCTCCAAACTGTGCTTCAGTTGTGTGTTCCTCAAGGCGCTGTTACCTGGAACACACTTCTGGTGATCTCACAAAAGGTTGTCACACAATGAAGAGTTAAGTCAGGGAATCAACATGGAGTGTTTGTGCATCGGGATTAAGACTGCACATCTAGTTATTGATCCTTTGTTATTCATAATCCCAGAGAAACTGTTTGTGTAACAGAGAAGAAGCCATAGGTTTCTACATGCTCGGTTTTGAAGTGCACAATGATTTCAATCTTTATCCAGATATGGGGAGCATACATAGTAAGGAAAAATAAATGGAAATAAATGTAACGTCCCATTTTAAAATCTTTCAGAGAATATGATGCAAAAGTATGATTATGTTCTCAAAAATATCAAATAGAGAATAGCCTAGAAGCAGATGTTTCATAAATTAGTATAAGAAAATGTACCATAATATGTTATTAACATTTTATATGAATTTCTATTAGGCAGAAATAGAAAAATTCATGGAAATTATAGCAGATAAATGAGCTTTCAAAATCCTGTTTGTTCCTTGTGCATTTCATTTTGAGGGGTGGTTTGAAGATAGATCTAACAGTAGAATCATACAGTATTAGGTTAGAATGCAAACACGTCTAACATTCCTAACCTCGAGAAAAATCCTGTTGGAAAAATATGTAAGAGTTACTGGTTTAGGAAGTTGTTAACAGAAGAATATTTGTGGAAGGAACCTGGTCTCCCAAACATAGCTTAGCATAAATGTCTAAAGCTAATGGGGACTCCACTATATATTTGCCTATAAAATTCTCAGAATGATAGGAGTATCTATTATTCTTATAATACTGAAAACATTTTAAGAGTCTTATTATCTTCCCAACATTGTAGACTTAGTGTAAAACTAGACCTTGGTATATGGGATCAGTCCATGATGTTTCACGTAGGTAAAGTGGATAGTTAAAATGTCACAGAAATTGAAAATCACTGGGCACTAAAGGGAAGCCAGGTGTTAGAGATCTACACGCACTCTCAGACTGGCCCTTCTCCAACCTCAGCCTGAGAACGATTATAGTCCAAGTCCCTCTTCCTCTGGGGTGAGAGATAACAAAGGGCTGATTACCAGATGTACAACATTGATCCTGATGCATACACTCACAGTTCACACACTTAACCCTTCCTTGTATGGCAACCTTTCGTGAGATCACCAGAAGTGGGTTCCAGGTAACAGGGCATTGAGGAGCACACAACTGAAGCTCGGTTTGGTTAAGGCAGCCCGAAGTGCAAAGTCAGCTTGAAAAAAATAAATAAAGGAAGAACAAAGATATCCATAACACAGTGGGAACAGAACGTATGACCTATGCTCTCTTGCTTCATGGTTAAGAAGAGTAAATATTTGACCAAGAGTGTGTATATAATGAAATAGCTAAGGTGTGGTGTGACATCTTGTCTAAGGTAATAGTTTTGAGAATGTCAGCGTTAACATTCTTAGCACAAAATACTTCTGAAAGCTGTGTTTATAGTGAAAGCTTATTCTTTGTGTTTTCAGGTGTTAGTGAAGAGCAATTACTTATCCTAAATATTTTTGAAAATCTAAGTCACTTCTGTTTATAGATATGCTGTAGTTTTCAGGGCCCTGACAAAACCATCTCTCACACGCTTTTAAAGATTAAGTCAGATTTAATATAAGCTCTACCACCTTGCTCTGAAAGCGCTCATTATCTTTGTGTCACACACAATGTTAGCTTGGACAAGGAGTTTGGATTCTTTAGGGGTTCCAATGGTTTGTGATTATAATTATTCTTATCATTAGAATATTAAAACAAAAATTATTTTTAAAAATAGATGGAAATGCATTTTATTTTCTTTTTTTTTAAATTTATTTATTTATTTATTTTTGATACTTTATTTACATTTCCAATGTTTCCCCTTTTCTGGGTCTCCTCTTTGGAAACCTCCTATACCCTCCCCCTCCCCGCCTCTGTGAGGGAATTCCTCCTCCCACCTACCCGCCTACCCATCCCCATATTCCCACCTTGACATTCCCCTTTACTGGGGCCTCTAGCACCCTCAGGCCCAAGGGCCTCTCCTTTCTCCCTGATGGCCATGGAGGTCATCCTCTGCCACATATGTAGTCCGAACCATGGGTCAATAGATGTGTATTCTTTGGTTGGTATTTTAAAAATTAATTTCATTATTTGGATATAGTAATAAGCATTCCCACAACAACAAACGTGTTTCTAGAATGCTGCATCTGATATGGCCCTTCTGACCCAGTCATCAGCAGGGAATTTTATTTCGAGTCACCTCACTAAGAGGAAAAAGACTCATACTGGACATTGCTTATATATTCACCATCCCCTTCACACCCAAAGCCACACTGGTTTTTGGTAAATTATCAAAAGATAGCCATGCTTAAATATACCGATAGATAGCCATACTTAAAATTCATGAGGTCTGTGACCAAGAAAAAGTTCTTATCATAAACCTGCTGTGATAACAACCAATTTACAAGATTTTAAATGATTAATTATGTGGGTTTTTATAGGTGTGTATGTACAAGTATGTAATTGTGTGTGTGTGTGTGTGTGTGTGTGTGTGTGTGTGTACATGTGTCTGTGAGGGAGAATGTGTGCATGTATGTACATACATGTGGAGACCAGAGGTTGTGGTTTTCCCACTTCCTTCATTGTTCTCCATCTAAGTTTTTGATACAGGGACACCCACCAAACCAGAAGCTCACTGATTCACCTAGACTGGTTATTCAGCAAGCCCCAGAGATCCTCTGTCTGGAGCCTTCCCAGCACCGGAATTATACAATCAAGTCACCACACCTGTTTTTTGTTGGCTTGTTTGTTTGGTTGGTTGGTTTGGTTTGGTTTTTTCTAGCTGTTAGTCATCTAACATAGACTCCTGGTCTTCATGCTTACACAGAAAACACTTTAAACACAGCCATTTCCCAAACTCTAATTATCTACCTTAAACTCAATTATTTGTGTGTGTGTGTGTGTGTGTGTGTGTGTGTGTGTGTGTGTGCGTGTGTGTGCATGTTGCTTACATATGCATGCAGATGCATAGGAGGATGTGCCCAGCTATATGCACAAGTATGGAGGCCAAATGTGGACCACTGGGTGTCTTCCATTCTTACAAACCAACTTTATTTTTAGAGAAAGGTCTCTGATCAAACCTGGAGTTCACTGTATTGGTTTTCTTGCTGGCAGGTGAGGTACTAGGAGTTCTCTCTGTCCCCTCGCTTCCATGCCTGGCTTTTACATGAATATTGAGGACCTGATGTCAGGTCCTCATGATTGCACAAAACACATTTTACACACTAAGCGATCTTCCCACCTCCTGTTCTAACACTTAAACACTGATTGAATGTTTTCTATATGGTAAGCATTTCTCAGTTTCTCACAATGATGACAATAACTATGACAACAATAACAACAACAGTATTAATAAGTAAAGACAAATGCAGAACAAGGGGAAAGGGTTTCTCTTCCAATCTCTTCCATAGGAATTTACACATGTAGTCTGAAAAATGAATTTAATGCTTGGATTGTAAAAGCATACTTTTATTGAAATAGCTTCATACTTAAAATTAAGCCACAAAAAAGCAGAGACAAAGTTTTCAGAGGCAAAGACTAATGTAATTTACAAATAGTTGTTTTTCTTAATTGAGTCTGTTTTCAGGTTTCCTTTGTGTCTGCCTCTTCTAAAATTAAAAATCACAGCCATTTATGTGCATCTGATAGCACTCAAATTGACCAGTCATGGGGCATTTTAGAACTCATCCTTTGAGTGTTGGAAACCTTGGGTACCACTGGCCATTAAGACTTTCATAATAAGAATTATTTTACTCTAACCCTTCTTTATAGAAGCTTCTTTGTCTTCATCCATCTGTGTTACTCACATTTCTACATGACAAAATGCCTCAGAAAATAAAACTAAAGTAGTTCTTTAAAGCTCTTATCACATCTGTGGATAAATCACTGATGAGCCCCATCTGAAGAATTTACTTCTGAACAGCTCTGTTGGGTATCCAGATTTCAATACATGAGCAATCAGAGGTAATTTCAGATCCAAAGCTAATACTATTCCTTAATATTAGTAAATCTTATTTAAAGACATCTTTCTTTCTGTTTGTCTCTAAATATTGGTGCTTCAAGTAGTTTCTGTTATCTGATATGTTATAACATATCAATATATTAATATATAATTTCTTTTTAGGTGAAATTATGAAAATGTACGGCTACATAGTTATCACCTTTCTTTTTGCTTCTCCAACCCGAATTTCCAAGCTAAACTTTTCTTCATAGTTTCCTTTCACCCTTTTAAGACTCTTAGGAATTTTGACTATGATGTCTCACAAATCAACTTAGTTCAAATCTAACATCTATATCTAGAAGTCTGTATATAGACCATTTTTGTTACTATAGCAAACTAACTGAGACTTGCTAACTTTACAAAACAGGTGATTTATTTTTCTCATTGTTTTAGAAGTTCAAAGGTCTGTCACTTGCATCAGTTCATCTCTTACAAGGGTTGTCTTGACGATATTGTATCATAGTGGAAGTGTTTGAGGAAGATATTGCATCTCAAAATAGTCTCAGAGGGACAAATGCCTCGCGATTCCTCTAAGTGTATCCTCCAATGACTTGAGGACTTTCCTCTAGAATCAATTTTGCAAGTGTTCTAGCAATGCTATGAATCAGGACTAAATTTACAAGATGCCAATCTTAGGAAACAAATTACATCCGGTTCACAGCAGCATGCTACATTTCCTGTTGCTCAGAATACCCAGAAGTATTTTCTCACCCTCATCTAATATTCAGTCTTTTGTTACTTCACATCTCACTGCCTATTCACATGTGATTTCCGTCATAGCTTTACGTTCATATTTTATTACATAATCCTAAAAAATTATAACTATCCCTTCTATGCATCTTCTCTAACACTGTTTCCAAAATTGTTTTTTAAAATCATTGCTAATCTTTACTTATATTCTTGCAATTTGCATTATTACCATTAGTAAAAGTCAGTACAAATATTGTTGTAGTTTGAAAGTGAAATGTACCCTCCATTGGACCATACACTTAATCACTTGGTCTAGAGGTGGTAGCACTACTTTGAAAGACAATAGAAACTCTTGGAGGTAGAGCCTCAATGGAGAAAGTAAATCATCACATTGGAGGGCCTGGACAGTTTTTAGTCCCATGTTCCTTTCACAAATCCTTCCCTTCTACCATGAACTGCATGCATCCCCTCAAACTGTAAGCTAAAATAAAGTTCTCCTCCCCTAAGCTGCTTCTTGTCAGGCATTTGGTCACTGTAACAAGAAACATAACTAATATAAGTATTATCTCTTCAAGGAAATATTTATAGGCACTGTGTCTCATTTCAATATAACAACTAAAGGAAACCTGCAAATTCCAATGGGAAATTCATAGCACAACATAATGATAAGTGGTTTTCTTATATTTCTATGAATAAACTATAAAACCTTAGGACCATTATTTGTGTGTGTGCATGCGTGCGTGTGTGTGTGTGTGTGTGTGTGTGTGTGTGTGTGTGTGTGTGTGTTGGTTTTTCGAGACAGGGTTTCTCTGTGTAGCCCTGGCTGTCCTGGAACTCACCTGTAGACCAGGCTGGCCTCGAACTCAGAAATCCGCCTGTCTCTGCCTCCCAAGTGCTGGGATTAAAGGCGTGCGCCACCACTGCCCGGCTCCATTCTTGATTTTCCTTTCCTCCCCCCCACCCCCCATGATTTTCACACACACAGAGAGAGAGAGAGAGAGAGAGAGAGAGAGAGAGAGAGAGAGAGAGAGAGACTCCATCAGGATATCTTGTCAGTT
>CM052700.1:99360854-99385361 GCA_028551405.1 Uromys caudimaculatus
CTAGAGGCCCCAGTAAAGGGGAATGTCAAGGTGGGAATATGGGAATGGGTGGGCGAGTATGTGGGAGGAGGAATTCCCTCACAGAGGCGGGGAGGGGGAGGGGATAGGGGGTTTCCAAAGAGGAGACCCAGAAAAGGGGAAACATTGGAAATGTAAATAAAATATCAAAAAAAAAAAACAAAACAAAAAAACAGTATCTTTCCACAAACCCAGCCCTACAGAAGATACTAGAAGGAAAACTCCAATTTAAGGAGGTTAACTACACCTATGTAAACACAGGAAATAAATAATCTCACACCAGCAAAACTAAAAGAATGAAAGCACATCCAAATACACCACACTACACACACACACACACACACACACACACACACACACACACACACACATACACACACACACACACACACACACACACACAGCCAACACAACCAACAACAAAGTAACCGGAATTAGGAATCACTGGTAATTGAATCTCTCAATATCAATGGACTAAATTCCCTAATGAAAAGACACAGATTAATAGAATGGATATAAAAATAGGATCTATCTGTCTGCAGCATATAAGAACACACCTCAACATCAAAGATAGATAATACTTCAGCTTAAAGGGTTGTAAAAATATTTTCCAAGCAAATGGACCTAAGAAACAAGCTGGTATAGCCATCCTTACATCTAACAAAATAGACTTCAAGCCAAAAATCATTCAAAAGAGACAGGGAAGAACACTTTATACTCTTCAAAGGAAATATCCACCAATATGATTTTTCATTTCTTAATATCTATGCCCCAAATGCAAAGGTGTCTTCAATACCCAACTCTCACCAACAAACATGCCAACCAGACAAAAAATAAGCAGAGAAGTATTGGAGCTAACAGATGTTGTGAACCAAATGAGCCCAACAGGTATCTGTAAGACATTTCACCCAAACACAAAAGAATATAACTCCTTCCAGCATAATGAACATTCTCCAAAAGTTAACACATACTTGGTCACAAAGAAAACCCTCACAGATATAATAAAATTGAAATAACCCCCTGAATCCTATCAAATCATCATGGATTAAAACAACAGAAAACCTATAAATTCATGGAAACTGAACAACTCTCTACTGAACAACTGCTGGGTCAAGGCATAAAAATAAATTAAAGGCTCCCTAGGATTCACTGAATGCACAACATAGCATAACTCATGGGACACAATGAAAGAGGTACAAAGAGGAGAGTTGATAGCACCGTGTGCCTAAATAAAGAAATTATAGAAATATCATGCTAGCTACTTAACAGCATACCTGATTAAAAAACAAAAAACAAAAAACCTAGAACAAAAAGAAGCAAGCTCACCCAAGAGGAGTAGACAGCAGAAAATAATGAAACTGGGGTCTGAAATCAATAAAACAGAAACAAAGAGAACAATACAAAGAATCATGAAAACAAGCAGTTGGTTCTTTGAGAAAAATTAAAAAGATGGGCAAACACTTATTCAAACTAAAAGGCAAAGAGAGAATATCCAAATGAACAAAATCAGAAATGAAAAGGGGGACATAACATGAAAGACTCCCAACCAAAACAAGCCAGATAGTTTTAGCACAGAATTCTACCAGACTTGCAAAGAAAAGCTAATGCCAATCTTTCTCAAATCATTCCACAAAATAGAAACAGAAGGGACATTGCTAAATTCATTTTTATGAGGCCACAATCACTCTGATACCCAAACCACACACAAAAATTCAACAAAAAAGAGAATTAAAGACCAATTTCTCTATGAATGTATATCCAAAAATACTCAATAACATACCACAAACTAAATCCAAGGACACATCAAAAAGATTATCTACATGATTAAGCAGGCTTCATCTCAGAGATTCAGGAGTGGCTCAACATACAAAAATATCAGTCAATATACTCTGCCAAAAAGGTGAAAGAAAAAAATCCCACATGATCATCTCACTAGATGTTGAAAGGCTTTTGACAAAATCCCACACCTTCTTGATAATAGTCTTGGAGATATTGGGAATATAAGGGACATATCTAAACATATTAAAGACAATTTACAGCAAGCTGGTACCTGAAATTAAATTAAATGGAGAGGAACTCAAAGCAGTTTCAGTAAAATCAGGATCACAACAAGGCTCCCCCCACTCTTCATATCTATTCAATATAGTACTTAAAGTTCTAGCAAAAGCAATAAGACAACTTGAGGAGATCAAGGGGATACATTGGAAATTAAGAAGTCAAAGAATCATTATTTGTAGATGATCTGTTAGCATACATAAGTGACCTCTGGAATGCTACCACAGAACTCCTACAACTGATAAACACCTTTAATGAAGGGGCTGGATACAAGATTAGCTAAAGAAAATCAGTACCCCCCTACACAAACAACAAATGGACTGAGAGTGAAACTAGGGAAACAATACCCTTCACAATAGCCACATATAATACAAAATATCTTGTTGTAACTCAAACCAAGCAAGTAAAAGATTTGTATAACAAAAGTTTCAAGGCTTTAAAGAAAGAAATTGAAGAAGGCATTAAAAGATGCAATGATCTCCCATGCATATGGTTTGGTAGGATTAACATAGTAAAAATGGCCGTCCTACCAAAGTTTCAATGCAATACAGATTCAATGCAATTATATAAAATTTCCAACATAATGCTTTGTAGAACTTGAAAGTACAATACTCAATTTCATATGGAAAAACAAACAAGAACCAAGATTGATAAAAACAACCCTGTACAATAAAAGCTCATCCCTGATTTCAAGCTGTACTAGAGATCTGTAGTAATAAAACCTACATGGTATTGGCATAAAAACAGACAAGTGGATCAATGGAATCAAACTGAAGACATGGAAGTAAATCCACACAACCATAAACACCTGATATTTTTTTTTTTTAATTAAGAAGTCAGAAATACAGAATGGAACATAGAAAGCATCTTCAACAAATCGTGCTGGTCAAACCGGATACAAGCACATAGAAGAATACAGATAGATCCATATATATCACTCCACACAAAACTTAAGTCAGAGTGTATCAAAGAGCTCAACATAAAACCAGATACACTGTACGTCATAGAAGAGAAAGTGGGGATAGCCTTTAACACTCTGGCACAGGAGACAACTTCCTGAACAGAACACTGATCTTGAAAGCACTGAAAACAACAATCAATAAATGGGACCTCATAAAACCAAGAAGCTTCTGTAAGGCAAAGGACACAGTGAATAGAAAAAAAACAGCAGCCAAAAGAATGGAAAATATTTTTACCAACTCCACATCCCACAGAGGGCTAATTTCCAAAATATATAAAGAACTCAAGAAACTAGACACCGAAAAGCCAAATAATCTAATTAAAAACAGGATACAGATCTAAACAGCAAATTCTCATCAGAGGAATTGCAAATGCCTTAGAAACACTTAAGAAATGTTCAACATCCTTAGCCATCAGGGAAATGCAAATGAAAAGTACTTTGAGATTCCATCTTGCAGCAGTCAGAATGGCTAAGATCAAAAGCATAAGTGGCAGCTCATGCCGGTGAGGATGCGGAGCAACAGGAACATTCCCTCATTGCTAGTGGGAGTGCAAATCAGTCCAGTCACTACAGAAAGCACTATGAAAGTTCCTCAGAACATTGTAAATTATCTACCTCAAGACCAGCTATACCACTCCTGGTATACCACTCACAGGTTGGTCCATCCTACCACAAGGACACTTGTTCAACTGTGTTAATTGCAACTTCATTCATAATAGCCTGGAACTGTAAACAACCTAGATGTCCCTCAGCAGAAGGATAAAGAAAATGTGGTACATTTACACAATGGAGTATTACTCAGCTGTTAGAAAACAAAAACAAAAGCAATGACATCATGAAATTGGCAGGCAAATGAATGGAACTACAAAGGATCATCCTGAGTGAGGTAACCCAGACACAGAAAAACAAACATGGTATGTGCTCACTTATAAGTGGGCATTAGCTATTAAGTAAAGGCAGGCCAATCATGTTACAATATATAGGCGCAGGAAGGCTAAGTAACAAGGAAGGCTCAAGGACAGACATGTGTATTTCCCTGGGGAAAAGGAAATGGAATAGATTTTATAGGTAGGAATGGGGAAAAGAGGGATCAGATGGTGGATGAAGTGGGATAGAGTTTTTAGAGAGACTTCTGGGGTTGAAGTGGTTGGGGGTGATAGGGAGATGTAGAAACCTTGTGCAGTGGAAACTGTGCAATCAACGAGAATGATCCCAGCAAAGTCTCCTAGTAATGGCGGATATAGAGCACAAACTGGCCATCTTTATATCCAGGCAAGGCTCTAGTAGTGGGGCTGGGACATCAACCTTGCCACAATCCTTCAAACTACAATCTATCCGGCCTGCAAGATGTGCAGGAGCAATGGAGCACAGAACTTATGGGAGTGGCCAAGCCATGACTAGTCCAACTTGTGGCCCACACCACAAGAGAAAGCCCAACCCTGATGTTCAGCTGTCTTGATGTGACAAGTTGTGCCCAGTCGCATTATATTCTGCTAGACTATAATAGCATACTGCATAACCTATTTGATAAGATTTTTTTCTCATATGTTTCTTCCCAAATAACTGACAACTTTGAAACTGTTCTGTATTCTTGATTCTTTACTATGTCACAAATGATTGGGCTTGATATACTTTGAATTTTAATGTGCTAAACACTTTTAGGTAAGGACTGTTTACATATACCCTAAAACCATGATTGTTTGTAACAAACACATCTGTATATTCTTGTAATTCTCTTCAAACTACAATGATAGATTGAATACCAATATACTTTCAAAAGATCAACATAATATCTTAAATACAATTTAAGTGCAACTTTCTTTAAGATGTAACATATAATAAAGTAATGTGAGCTCAATAGTGATAGACATTCTAAACAAAATATATTATTATATCTATATATGAGATCTACAGTAAGTCATGAACCATAAATACAAGTCAATTATATAGCCACTAGTGACATAATTCTCTGAAATTATAAATAGGCCCTAATTTAATTTTTAAAATAAAAAAATCCAAAGTACTAGGAGTTGAAGATGCATCTTCATAAAGTATTTGTATAACATACTTGAGACCCTGGTTTCAATACCTGACACTGAAAAATAGTAGTCTTTCATTTTATTTATAACAGGATTATCCTTGGATAATTCAATATATCCCCAATGCTTTGCATTAATACCTAGAGTTTTTGTTATTGAAATTCGGTCTTAAGCTCAGATGCTTGTAGGACATTGTTACCAGTAGTAATAATCCTCAAGACTTTGGAAGCTCATGAATTATGTTAGACAGTGGCTTAGACCTTCGATGTGGTTTGTACATTGAATGGTTGTGGCTCCAATGACCAACCATTCTGAAAATATCCAAAGCACTGCAGCAACGTAAACATGCTCACATGTTCTCTGAAGTCCCTGACTGAGAAGCGCTGTTTCTGGGGCGTCAGATAGGCTCTCATCCCCACTCTTACTCACTATGGTCTCAACTACAGAATCAGTTCAGTATGATGACCCTGGAGACTTGCAGACTTGCAAGTCCCCACATCCTTCAGAAATGTCAGTAAGTCATACGTACGCTAAAGAGATACTATATATTAACACCAAATTGTATTTTCTGTTTCAATACATTGTTCAAACTATCATCCTGAACAGTGACTGTGACATGTCATGTTATCGCTTTCTTGTTTCCTCACTGGCAAATTAAATAAGTGTTTTTTTCTTTACCTCGGTTATTGAAAATGAAGTATTTGACATAATAAATGACAAAGCTTTGTCAAATTAAAATATACATTTCCCTCTGTGCTGGCACAGCTCACTATACGTTACCCTTTTATTAATATACAACCAAAAAGGATTTATAAGAGACATTGTCAATAACCTTACTAAAACTAAGAGAAACTATGTCCTCATTATCTCTGTTATTTGTCTTAGGTACCAAATTAGTAATGTTATTTGCCTCTAACTTTAGGGGAAATTTTTAAAATATGTTGAATTTTCAGTGACCATTTCTCTGCTTGAGGAATTCTAGGCATGAATTCTTTGCATGGTTTGCTCTCAACCCAGAGTCTTTATCTATCTTTCCTACTAGCAGCAGTGTTAAGAAGGCAAGGGCGTGGGCAATAAATGAACAAGATTGCATTCGAGATGTGTAATAGCTTGAGTTAGGGAAGGGTGTGGATTTGCATTAGCAGGTAGAAGAAGCCCTGTGTCCTGAGTTTGACCTCTGGAACCTAGGGGGAAATATCAGCTGGAGTAGTATACATACTGAGATACAGAGAGAGAGAGAGAGAGAGAGACAGAGACAGAGACAGAGACAGAGAGACAGAAAGAGACACAGAGGCACAAAGAAAGAGACAGAGACAGAGAGAGAGACATATAGACACATACAGAAAGAGAGAAAAAGAGAGAGACAGAGAGACAGGGAAACAAAGACAGAGTTTACAAGCTCAGGGAAAGATGAGGTTGAGCTGCTCTGTGGTCAAATCAAAATATTTTTAATATCTAAAATAACCCATTCTCATTATTGTTTATATAGTGGATAATATTTTCTTTTATGATTACCATCAATGAAACACCATAAAAACTTTCACACAAGATATTGGAAACCAGTATTCATGAGAAGTGCAAAGAAAGATGCAACATCGGGGGCCATGACACAGGCAGCACTGCATCAATGGTATCAGAGAAGGAGAAGCAGGATGGTCCTTAGACATTTCAAGCAGTATATACCTGAAAAACCTTGAAAACCTGTGGCTCTCTCAGGGGCTGCCTGGTGAACTCTGACCCTGTGATTCACTGCCTGACCTTGTAAGCCTTACTTTGGAATCAGTTGAAGTTTCCATGACTCCAAAGCACCTGCGTTCTACTTGTTTAAAAAACCAACATCACATGGATGATGCCAAGATTCAGTACTGACACAATTACTAGGCCCCTTGGACCGTGGCTGGAGTAGCGTCTTACATCCCTGAGTGAGTGAACCAGGAAAACACTTCCCCAGGGGTCCCAATGGCTCTTTCTTCTCAAGAGAAATATGCCTTTTTTAATTTTATAACCTTGAGCCTGTGATGAGCAGAGTCCAGCCAAATCTTAAGATACCTTTAAAATTTCTTTCCTACTATTACAACACAAAGTCCTTAGCTTTTTTCTATTTCTTTTTTGTTTCCTTTTTCTTTTCCTTTTTTTCTTTGTAAGGTGTTAATCTCTTTAACAACCACATCTTGCACTTCCAGTTAAAGTCCATATTTTTAAAAATATGTCTTTTCTGCTATTAGCTTCACATTCTTCTACAAATCTGGCTAGAACACTCAGTCCGCAATAATCATGGCCTAGCCTGATTCCTAAGATGTCTTAGAATTTCCTCTATAAATTAATCCAAATATTTTTATCCACTCTCAAATATATTCCCTGAATATAGACAAGACAGACAATATCATTGATAGAGTATACCATGAATGGCTTCTGCTCCAATTGCCAATACAGTCCTATTCCTGTAAAGACTAATGAGCCTAGTGACCACAGGGCTCCCTCTAGAATTGCCAATTGAACTGTACTTAGTGCATCCTAAGGATTGACTAGCCCATAGCTCAGGAACTCTTTCTTCCTTGTGTCAAAGCAGTGAGATCACCCAAACCCAAGCCTCCAGTGACAGAAGCTCCTCCACCCAAACCCAAGCCTCCAGTGACAGAAGCTCCTCCACCCAAACCCAAGCCTCCAGTGACAGCAGCTCCTCCTGCTTTTGTTTTGATGATATGAGACTTGCTGCTGGTTTTCCATGGAAGGAGACTCTGCTATATTTGCATTGAGTATTTTTCTTTCCCCTATATTTCAAAATTTGACAGCATTTGCATAGCTACCAGTCTTTTTTCTGTGGAAAAAATAACCTCTATATTTAGATACAAATTGAATTAAGTTCATTGTTAACAATATCCTACAAGAATAAAATGCATATTCTGATGACTCCCCACCATTCTCTTTATCTCCCTGCCTCCCACTGCTACTTCCCCATAATGTCTGCTTCTCAGATTCATGACATTTTGGGGGGACCCATTTAACTCAATCAGGGCTACATGTGTAACTTCTTGGTTGATACTATCAATCTGTGCCTGGAGGGGTCACCAATGGTTTCACAACTGAATAAAACTCATCCCCCCTTCCTCTGGGTTTCTTCGTAATAGATCACTTAGCAGTGATGGGTTGGGCTCCATGAGCTTCCCATGTATCCTTGTTTGGATTTTTTTTTTTTTTTTTTTTTTTTTTTGGGCAGGGTAATGATTTTATTAATCCCTCTATTTAGTGACAATGATAAAAAGCCTGAAAGTAAAACAGATGCTCACATTGTTAACATTTTCCATGAATAATTAAAAGATGGTTATGTTCGTTTTTGAAGTTCTTCCCATCTTCAGGACAAGGGAATGATTTTTAAAAATAGCAGATAATTGAAACAGTGATTTGAATCACTATATCAAAAAAATCCAATCAATTATATCTGTGTTAATGCAACTGTCACCAGATAGATATTTAGCTGAAATCATATATATATATATATATATATATATGAAATATATATATGAATTATATATATATAAAATATATATATATGAAATGTTTTACCAGTGCTTGTCTGGATCTTGATGGGCCAATTGATACACAGTAATCCCTAGTTGTTAAGCATCTATGACTTTAATGGCTGTGTATGGAGCAGAAGATGCAAATTTTCTTCCTCTTTTGCAGCTTTTACATTCTCTTTAGCACATTTCTCACAGTGCTCTCTGAGCTTTGGGAAAGACAGTACAAATTCCTCATTTAGGGTCTCCATTTAACCCTTTGATTCATCATCTTCTAATCTCAGAACTGAGGATTAGTTTGCAACTCTTCCCCATTTTCCTTTTATTGTATTTTTTATAATATTTTACTGACTTTCTAGCATTAGTTATTCTTATTTTAATTAGTTGTGGGTGAAGGTAGGAAAGAATTTCTTAATGTTACATTGCTAATCCACATACTCTTTGTATAATTGTATTGATTCAAATGCATATTAGTTTCATAGCTTTTATTTTTCTATAAATATTAAAAGTGTTTTCTTTCCAGTATGCATTTTATTGAGTCATACATTATTAAGTTATTATATATTAAACATACATTAATGACTTATATATAAATTATGCATATAATATATATATTAAAGGAGGGAGACCTGTCCAGATCCAGGAATTTCTAATTCCATGGTCACTTGCTTGGCCTGTCTAGCAGTTGATGAGATGTATTGCTGAATGTCAGACTTCGCCTTGTGACTAGGCTAACTTCCAGCAGGCTTTCATCTGCTGTCTGTTCACTGTACCAAGGAGAAAACTTCTTCTGTAGTCTCAGGTATCTAGGAAGTCCAACAATGATGGAATGTTAAGATAAAACCAGGATCCATAATATGCTTTCAATACAATATGTCCTATAACATGAATGAAGAGTTCCTACAAGAGAAAAGCCCGTGTATACATCATAGTTCCAGCATGTTCTTTCTCTAGAAAATTGTGTACTCTTTTGGACAAAGACATGGTGAACTGGCAAAACAGGAAGGCTGCATCAAAAAGTCTGTGTACTGCAAAATGGGCATCCCAGTCACTTTCTAATTCTCTGGCCATCATAACCCTTGGAATTCTTTGTACAGAATAGAAATCAGAGGAAACTGAAGTATTTCGTATTCTCCTTTCAAGTCTGGAGGTTGCTAATTCTAACAGCAGAATACAGGGAAATCTTCGATTGCATTAACCCCCATTCACTTCCAATTGTTCTGAATTCAGGGAGAAACCGTTCTAAAGTGTGGGGGAAACTTGCCTGTCATTTTGGATTTCTGCTCGTGGTCTAATGTTTTCTTTCTTTATATACCCATATGACGTTAGGCTACATTTCTGTCCAGACCCCCTAAAGTCAGATCTCTTATAATTCAGATATCTGCAATATAGAAGGAATCAAAATATTCTAAATGTTTTCTTTAGGAGCTAGAGAAACCTGAAGCAGATCAAAAGCAGATTCTCTCCAATGGAATTATACCCTCCTGCAAGCGTTTCTTCACACCCCCAGCAGTCATTTATAAATCATCCTCTTCCCAGTATTCAAGCATCCACTGATACAGTCACCTCTGAGACACAGAGGACCTGGGTCTTCATGTTAGGGGTGGGTGAAACATGACATATTGCCTTCTCTTATGAAACTGAGAGTAAATGAGGGAAGATATGAAAATTTAGCACAGAGACACACAACCCACATGGAGACATACATATAAGCTTACTCTAAATCTACATAGTAATCTTAGAGAAGAGTTCAGCAGATAGCCTTGGCCTCTTAGTCCCAGATGGACCTCAAATGGGTGCCGAATAAAACACTTGCCATGTAGTAAGACATTTGTCTTCTTAGATTTCCAATGAAGAGTCACAGAGGCTGTATCTGTGGAGGCTGTTTATGCCTTCTGTCCACATTCCTTCCTATATTCAACACAACAGAACTAATGTTCCCTTATGCATGCTTTTTCTGAAAGTATGTCTCTGTTGTTTTAATCTTCCTGAACCTGGAAAACACTGGGCAACAACTTCCTCCTCTTGGGTGGCCATGTAATTTATCTCCTGTTTACATGCTCTCAGGGGATTTAAAAGGCTCTACCCACTTTGAAATTGAACATTTATGAAAGTGATATATAAAAATGTTATGCATGAACATATCTACTTTTTGATTTTGTGTATTTTCAGACCTTTGTTTGTGTACTTTCTTTTTTTTTAAGTTTCTATTTATTTTATTTTATTTATTTAGTTTTTTGATACTTTATTTACATTTAAAATGTTTCCTCCTTTCCAGGTCTCCCCTTTGGAAACCCCCATACCCTCCTCCTTCCCCCTCCCTCTATGAGGGTATTCCCCCACCCACCCACTCCCATCTTCCCCCTTGGCATTCCCCTATACTGGGGCATCTAACGCCCTCAAGACCAAAGGGCCTCTTCTCCTCCTGATGGCCAACAAGGCCCTCCTCTACCACATATGTGGCCTAAACCATGGGTCCCTCCATGTGTATTCTTTGTTGGTGGTGGTCCAGTCCCCAGGAGCACCAGGGGGGTCAGGCCAGATGACACTGTTGCTGCCTCCATGGGACTGCAAACTCCCTCAACTCCTTCTGTCCCTCCATCTGGAGCCCAACGCTAAGTCCAACAGTTGCTGTGAATTTAATCTTGGGTATTCCGAACTTTTGAGCTAATATCAACTTATTGTGTGTTCATTCTTTTGTGACTGAGTTACCTCACTCAGGATGATACTTTCAAGTTCCATCCATTTGCCTGCGAATTTCATGAAGTCATTGTTTTTAATAGCTGAGTAGTACTCCATTGTGTAAATGTACCACATTTTCTGTATCCATTCCTCTGATGAGGGACATCTGGGTTGTTTCCAGCTACTGGCTATTATAAATATGGCTACTATGAACATAGTGGAGCTGTGTCTTTATTACATGTTGGAGCATCTTCTGGGTATATGCCCAGGAGTGGTATAGCTGGGTCCTCAGGTAGTATTATGTCCATTTTTCTGAGGGTCCACCAAATTGATTTCCAGAGTGGTTGTACCAGCTTGCAATCCCACCAGCAATGGAGGAGTGTTTCTCTTTCTCCACATCCTCACCAGCATCTGCTGTCATCTGAGTTTTTGATCTTAGCCATTCTGACTGGTATGAGGTGGAATCTCAGAGTTGTTTTGATTTGCATTTTCCTAGGGACTAAGGATGTTGAAATTTTCTTTAGGTGTTTTTCAGCCTTACAAATTTCCTCAGTTGAGAATTCTCCGTTTAGCTCTGTTCCCCATTTTTTGATAGGGTTATTTGGTTTTCTGGAGTCTAACTTCTTGACTTCTTTGTATATATTGGATTTTGTCCTCCATCAGATGTAAGATTGGTTAAGATCTTTTCTCAATCTGTTGGTTGCCATTTTGTCCTATTGACAGTGTCCTTTGCCTTACAGACGCTTTGCAATTTCATGAGGTCCCATTTGTCGATTCTTGATCTCAGAGCATAAGCCACTGGTGTTCTGTTTAGGAACTTTTCCCCTGTACCCATGTGTCCGAGAATTTTCCCCACTTTCTCTTCTATTATATTCAGTGTATCTGGTTTTATGTGGAGGTCCTTGATCCACTTGGACTTGAGCCTTATACAGGGAGATAGGAATGAATCAATTTGCATTCTTCTACACGTACACTGCCAGGTGAACCAGCACCAATTGTTGAAAATGCTGTCTCTTTTCCACTGGGTGGTTTTAGCTCCTTTGTGGAAAATCAAGTGACCGTAAGTGAGTGAGTTCATTTCTGGGTCCTCAATTCTATTCCATTGATCTACCTGCCTGTCACTGTACCAATACCATGCAGTTTTTATCACTACTGCTCTGTAGTACAGCTTGAGGTCAGGAATGCTGATTCCCCCAGAAGTTCTTTTGTTGTTGAGAATAGTTTTTGCTATCCTGGGTTTTTTATTGTTCCAAATGAATTTGAGAATTGCTCTTTCTAAGTCTATGAAGAATTGAGTTGGAATTTTGATGGGGATTACATTGAATCTGTAGATTGCTTTTGGCAGGATGGCCATTTTTACTATATTAATCCTGCCAATTCATGAGCATGGGACATCTTTCCATCTTCTGAGGTCTTTTTCGATTTCTTTCTTCAGAGACTTGAAGTTCTTGTCATACAGATCTTTCACTTGTTTGGTTAGAATCACACCAAAATACTTTATATTGTTTGTGACTATTTTGAAGGGTGTCATTTCCCTAATTTCTTTCTCATCATGTTTATCCTTTGAGTATAGGAAGACTACTGATTTGTTTGAGTTAATTTTATATCCGGCCACTTTGCTGAAGTTGTTCATCAGCTGTAGCATTTCGCTGGTGGAGTTTTTCGGGTCACTTATATATATGATCATATATCTGCAAATAGTGATATTTTGATTTCTTCCCTTCCAATTTGTATCCGTTTGACCTCCTTTTATTGTCTAGTTGCTCTAGCTAGAACTTCAAGTATTATATTCAACAGATAGAGAGAAAGAGGGTAGCCTTGTCTAGTTCCTGATTTTAGTGGGATTGCTTCGAGTTTCTCTTGATTTAGTTTGATGTTGGCTACTTGTTTGCTGTATATTGTTTTTACTATGTTTAGGTGTGGGTCTTGAATTCCTGATCTTTCCAAGACTTTCATCATGAAGGGATATTGAATTTTGTCAAATGCTTTTTAGCATCTAATAAAATGACCATGAAGTTTTTTTCTTTGAGTTTGTTTATGTAGTGGATTACATTGATGGATTTCTGGGTATTGAACCATCCTGTCTCCCTGGGATGAAGCCTACTTGATCATGATGAATGATCATTTTGATGTGTTCTTGGATTAGGTTTGAGAGAATTTTATTGAGTATTTTTTCATAAATGAAATTGGTCTGAAGTCTTCTTTCTTTGTTGGGTCTTTGTGAGGTTTTGGCATCAGTGTAACTGTAGCCTCATAGAAGGAATTGGGTAGTGTTCCTTCTGTTTCTATTTCATGGAATAGATTGAAGAGTATTGGTATTAGGTCTTCTTTGAAGATCTGATAGAATTCTGTACTGAACCCATCTGGTCCTGGACTTTTTTGGTTGGGAGACTTTTAATGACTGCTTCTATTTCTTTAGGGGTTATGGGACTGTTTAGATGATTTACCTGATTCTGACTTAACTTTGGTATTTGATATCTGTCTAGAAAATTGTCCATTTCATCCAGATTTTCCAATTTTGTTGAGCACAGGCTTTTATAGTAGGATCTGATGATTTTTTTAATTTCCTCAGAAACTGTTGTTATATCTTCCTTTTCATTTCTAATTTTGTTAATTTGGATACTGTTTCTGTGCCCTCTAGTTAGTCTGGTTAAGGGTTTATCTATCTTGTTGATTTTCTCAAAGAACCAGCTCCTGGTTTTGTTGATTCTTTGTATAGATCTTTTTGTTTCTACTTGTTTGGTTTCAGCCCTGAGTTTGATTATTTCCTGCCTTCTACTCCTCTTGGGTGCATTAGCTTCTTTTTGTTCTAGAGCTTTCAGGTGTGCTGTTAAGCTGCTAGTGTATGCTCTCTCCAGTTTCTTTTTGGAGGCATTCAGAGCTATGAGCTTTCCTCTTACCACTGCTTTCATTGTGCCCCATAGGTTTGGGTATGTTGTACTTTCATTTTCATTAAATTCCAGGAAGTCTGTAACTTCCTTCTTTATTTCTTCCTTGACCAAGTTATCATAGAGTAGAGCATTGTTCAGCTTCCATGTGTATGTAGGCTTTCTGTTGTTGTTGTTGTTGTTGTTGCCATTGAAGACCAGCCTTAATCCATAGTGATCTGATAGGAGGCATGGGATTATTTCAATCTTCTTGTATCTGTGGAGGTTTGTTTTGTGACCGATTATATGATCAGTTTTGGAGAAGGTACTATGAGGTGCTGAGAAGAAGGTATTTTCTTTTGATTTAGGATGAAATATTCTATAGATATATGTTAAATCCATTTGGTTCATAACATCTCTAAGTTTCACTGTGTCTCTGTTTAGTTTGTGTTTCCAAGATCTGTCCATTGATGATAATGGGGTGTTGAAATCTCCTATTATTATTGTGTGAGGTGCAATATGTGTTTTGAGCTTTAGTAAGGTTTCTTTTATGAATGTGGGTGCCCTTGCATTTGGAGCATACATGTTCAGAATTGAGAGTTCTTCTTGGCAGATGAGTATGAAGAGTCCTTCCTTATCTTTTTTGATAACTTTTGGGTGAAAGTCGATTTTGTCTGATATTAGAATGGCTACTCCAGCCTGTTTCTTGGGACCATTTGCCTGGAAAATTGTTTTCCAGCCCTTTACTCTGAGGTAGTGTTTGTCTTTAACACGGTGGTGCATTTTCTGAATGCAGCAAAATGCTGGATCTTGTTTATGTATCCAGTCTGTCTGTCTAGGTCTTTTTATTGGGGAATTGAGTCCATTGATGTTAAAAGATATTAAGGAATAGTGATTGTTGGTTCCTGTTATTTTCAATGTTATTTTTATGTTTGTGTGATTATCTTCTTTTGAGTTTGTTGAAAGATTACTTTCTTGCTTTTTCTAGGGTGTAGTTTCCCTCCTTTGTTGGTCTTTTCCATCTAATATCCTTTGTAGGACTGGGTTTGTGTGAAACATATTGTGTAAATTTAGTTTTCTCATAGAATATTTTGGTTTCTCCCTTTATGGTAATTGATAGTTTTGCTGGGTATAGCATCCTGGGCTGGCAGTTGTGTTCTCTTAGTGTCTGTATGAGATCTGCCCAGGATCTTCTAGCTTTCGTAGTCTCTGGTAAGAAGTCTGGTGTAATTCTGATAGGTCTGCCTTTATATGTTACTTGACATTTTCCCCTTGCTGCTTTTAATATATTTTCCTTGTTTTGTGTATTTGGTGTTTTGACTTTTATGTGATGGGTGGAATTTCTTTTCTGGTCCACTCCATTTGGAGTTCTGTAGACTTCTTGAATGTCTATGTTCATCTCTTTCTTTAGGTTAAGGGAATTTTCTTCTATGATTTTGTTGAAGATATGTACTGTCCTTTTAATTTGGGAATTTTCACTCTCTTCTATACCTATTGTCCTTAGGTTTGGTCTTCTCATTGTATCCTGTATTTCCTGGATATTTTGGGTTAGGAGCTTTTTGCATTTTGCATTTTCTTTGACTGTTGTGTCAATGTTTTCTATGGTAGCTTCTGCACTTGAGATTCTCCCTTCTATCTCTTGTGTTCTGTTGGTGATGCTTGCATCTGTGACTCCTGATCTTTTTCCTAGGGTTTCTATCTCCAGGGTTATCTCCTTTGTGATTTCTTTATTTTTTCTCTTTGCATTTTTAGATCCTGGATGGTTTTGTTCATTTCCTTTGTCTGTTTGATTGTGTTTTCCTGTAATTCTTTAAGGGATTTTTGTGTTTCCTCTTTCATGGCTTCTTGTTGTTTGCCTGTGTTCTTTTGTGTTTCTTTAAGAGAGTTATTTATTTCCTTCTTAAAATCTTCTATCATCATTATGAGATGTGATTTTAAATCTGTGTCTGGCTTTTCTGGTGTGTTGGGGTATCCAGGGCTTGCTGTGGTGGGAGAGCTTGGTTCTGATGTTGCCAAGTAGCCTTTGTTTCTGTTCCTTATGTTCTTGCCCTTGCCTTTTGCCTTATCTCTTGTGGCAGCTGGTCTTGCTTTCTCTGACCGTGGCTTGTCCCTCCTGCAAGCCTCTGTGTCAGTGCTCCTTAGAGACCAGATCTCTCTGAGAGGAATTTGGGTTTGGAGAGCTATGGTACAGGGTCAGCTCTGGGGTGCAGACAGAAACCAGAAGGATTCTGTCCCCAGCTGTTCCTTGGCTCCTGTGTCCTGATAGCTCCTCAATGGTCCCTCTTGATCCAGAAATTTGAACAGACGTGGTAGTCTTGCCTGTGCTTGAAGGTGTGTAGGCACTCCTGGTATACCAGCTCTCTCCTGGCACTACTTGAGTATGGAGCCCTGTGTCACAGGATCAGCTCCCCAGCCACGGAAAGAAACCAGAAGAACACTTCTCAGTCCCTGTGTCCTGGGGATTCCAGGTGGGTCCCTCTGAGCAGAGAGGCTTGCTCATACTTCTGGGAGGCTAACTTTCTCCTGGCACTATTTGGCTATGGAGCCCTGGTTGCCCAGGCAGATGTCTCCCACCACAGATGGAAACAAGAAGCTTTTTGTGTACTTTCTATACATAACATAATGTGAAAGCATGCTGTCTTACCTAATTAATTTTTATATCAACTTGTTCGTTCACCACTAGGATTGTACAAAGAAAAGTTAAC
Organism: Uromys caudimaculatus; assembly: GCA_028551405.1. Classification (NCBI taxonomy): domain Eukaryota; kingdom Metazoa; phylum Chordata; class Mammalia; order Rodentia; family Muridae; genus Uromys; species Uromys caudimaculatus. The sequence goes on from CM052700.1 coordinate 99,377,700, forward strand.
AGGAATTCATCTTGTAGAATTTCTCTACATTCCTTAATTGCACTCATTTACAATTTTGGCCTTAGGATGATAACTGTATTTTCTCTGAAAATTTGAAATGAAACCTATGTAATGCAATCAACCAGAATCTAAATAATATTTACTAGTGAATGTCTAAAAGGCAATATAATATATTGCTTAACTGGAAAAGGCAGAATCTCAGGAAATCACTTTTATAAAATCAGAGTAAATCAAATAAAATTTATTATCAGAATAAAATCCAAGTGGGAAAAACAGAAGCATTTGAGAATAAATGTTTTTAATAGCTATAAGAATTTTATCAGTAATATAGATTACTTCCTGTTCCTGTTTTTTATCTTTATCCTTAAACCTACAGAATAAAAATAGTGTCCAAGCAATTTTCTTAACTTACACAAGAAGACAAAGGGATCAAATGTGATTGCTATTACTTAGAAGAAAGGAGAAATGGAAGGACTGAGGGAGAAAGAGAAAGAAAAAGAGATACCTCCCTCTGTGTTTTGTATCTCAGGATAGTTTTGGTTTCTCAGGGATAGAGTCAGAAGCAGCAACAGATGAGTGTCTGCAGTAGCATGGAAAAATGGAACCAGTGCTTAGCTGTGTACTATCCAGGGTATCTAAACCACCAAAATAACAGCAGTGTCTAGAAGATGGATATAACATTGTGACAACCCACAGTTGCCCAAGACAACATATTTGCCTGACACACATTGAAAAGCAATTGCATATATGGTCATGCAGAAAGCCAGTAACACATGTTTAAGCATCTTCTAGATGAAATTACAGTTAATGATACTGAGAAAGAGAAACTTGAAAATGTACATTGATAATTAAAATGATAGACATCACTGGCTAACAATCATCACATGACCTCACCAATTGCCATCTTCATATACTACAAAGTGTGGGTCAATGCTCAAATGTGCCTAAATGCCTATAATAGAGATTAACTTCTTACATGAGAAAAGGGTAAAGATCTTCTTAAATATGTATTATGTATGATATGTGTGTGTGTATGTGTGTGTGTGTGTATATATATAGAGATTCATATTATGAGCATATTATAAGAACATTTATATAGCCACATTTACTTTTTTGCCTCTGACTTCATGAATTCTAATAATTGTAGAACATGACAATATAATCACTATTAATTTCATATATATGTATATAAAGATATATATATATAGAGAGAGAGAGAGAGAGAGAAGTTAAAATATAATTTGTAAATGAAAGCTAGTAGTATATATGGAAACTGTATATTGTTGTAAGTCTATTTGTAAAATTTCTTTATTTTCTTCCTTGGGAATATGTGTCAGTATTTGGAGGCATTTGTGTTTATTCACTTAGAATGTTCTGGTCAGAGGACAGGAATGCTGGTTACCATTTTACAACACACAAGACAACTTTAGTAAAAGAAAGAACAACAGTTCTGAGGTTAAAGACACTGTTAGACATCAGTGAGATCATATAATGAAAGCATAGCTGAACTACGAGTTTGAAGAAAATATAATTCCATCTCCCAAGGTACAGTAGATGCTTGAAATCAATTGTGATTATATTGTCGTGGCCTCCAGTTAGTAGAATACATGGAGTCAGAAGCACAAAAGCAGATGTGACTATATAAATGTTCCAGTAATATGCTCGTAGAATGTGTCTGTAACCTAGAACCCCTTTTACTCTAAGCCCTGTGGATTAGTCCTGGTTCCAAGATAAGGGAGATTTCTTCAGAATGCATTGCAAGAACTCTATTAATGCCAAGCCAGTACTGCTTTGTGACCCAAGGGATTGAGTGCCAAGAGAACAGCATGTAAGGAATTTTCACTTTCATGATTTGTTCATCAAGAACAAAGCTGAACTTGCAAAATGAGGAAAGAGAAAACTGTCTGCTGTGAAGTAATCCACAGGAACATCTTTCAGTGTTTTGCTGCCAAGTTCCAGCTAATGACCAAAAGTTCAGAACCCTTAGTGTATCTCCCACTAGGGAAAACATCAGGACCAACAGAGGCACTTGCCTAAGTCAATGTTTATACAAAGTGATCAGTGTCAGAAGAAAATTACAGACAACAATTACTTTTTGAAAAAGTGGGATTAGCTTTTCCAATGGATCGTCTTTCCTTACTTTCCCCCAGAAAAAGATATTAACCACCTCACATTAGCATATCTTCTCATGGAAAATTGCTATTGCCAAAAGCAGATCATAGAAGGTGTTGCAGAGCTCTGCAGACCCTTCCAGTACCAAAAAACTAATTACCCCACGTATATCAGAAGTACTACCTGAGAATGCTCCTTCCTGTGTACCTGGGAATTTCTATTAGTAAAATGAGAGCTGTGCCACCTGGAGTTAAGGCTGCTTGTCAAGGCAGACTCTGTTCAACGACTAGTCTATGTGGAAGTGCAAAGCACATAACTTCTATCTTCATTAGCGTTGGTTCACAATGCCCAAGTACTGTCCCTACTCTCAGAGACCATCTGAGTCAGGCAACACAAAATTCTCTTTTACATCTTTTTTTTTCTTGATTCCTACTAGAGGTGTTCTTTCATGAAAAGAGCCTATAAAGGGTTTCTAGTTAAGATAGTGGCTTAGAAGCTGTCTTTCCGTGACCCATTACGGAATGCCAGGATAATAAAGACAGACTTTATTCCTATACAGGAAGATCTGACAAAAGTTAAATATAAAATAAAATAAGCCAACATGAGCTCTATAAAATTCTCTGCAACCACATGTAGCAGAGAACTACCTTGATCTGGCCTCAGTGGGAGAGGACACACCTAATCCTGTAGAAATTTGATGCCTCATGGAAGGGGGCACCCTCTCAGAGGCAAAGGGAGAAGGGGATGGGGTAAAGAACTCTGGTAGGGGGTACCAAGAGGGGGTAACATTTGGGATGTAAATAAATAAAATAATAAATGAAATTTCTGTGCAACAAAAGAGCTAAGAGCATCCACTAGCAGTGTCTAGCTTCATCTGCACCATGATAGGGTCAGTGAAGCTACCAGGTAAGTGTTGTCTCCCCCTGGACCTAGGTGCTGCACCAATAACAAGCTGTAAAGAGATTGATCGGACTGTGAAGGTGGGACTGGGGGCTGGATATACCATGAGCAGAGGGACATCTAGAAGAACATTGGTTGTGGAGATTATTTTAGAAATATGATGTGGAAATTTGAAGCTGAGATTCTCCAGGAATGCCACAGAATAAACCAAATGAGATGACATAGCTCTAGCACTATCTGTAAACTTGACAGCATGGAAACAAAGCAAAGCTGGGAAGGAATCCATTACTTTCAGTATGCCAACTAGAACTGAAGAGATGCCTCAGCAGTTAAGAACACTAGCTGGTCCTGCAGAGAACCCAATTTCGACTCCCATCCTCCACATGGAAGTTCACACTGAGTGTCATTCACTCTAGTATCAGGGTATCTAATGCCTTTCCTCATTTCAAACAATGTACCCCCAAAATAAAGTGTGTATAAAATTGTCTTTTGAAGACAGGATCCTGGAAGCATACGTGGCTCCATGCAAAGAAACAAATTTGACCGTCCAACATCATAGCACAATCAAAAGCTAATGCAAGCAATGTAATAATATGCAAATAAGTTCTGCAACATTCAAATGGTAGTAAAACTTCTGTTTTGCAAATAAAAGCACCAGAAGAGTGAGATGGTAGTGTACTGGCTGGTTTTGTGTGTCAACTTGAGCAAGCTAGAGTCATCAGAGAGAAAGGAACCTTAGTTGAGAAAATGCCTCCATGAGACCCAGCTGTAGGCCATTTTCTCAATTGGTGATCAAAACATAAGGTAGACGGTGTTTGAGGAGGACCTTAAATGCCATCCATGCTGTCCTTGGGCTGGCAGTCCTGGGTTCTGTAAGAAAGCAGGCTGAGCAAGCCATGTGAAGCAAGATAGTAAGCTGCACCCTCCATGACCTCTGCATCAGCTCCTGCCTCAAGATTCCTGCCCTGCTTGAGTTCCTGTCCTGACTTCCTTTGGTAATGAACAGCAACATGATGTGGAAGCAGAAGTTGAATTAACCCATTCATCCCCAACTTGCCTTTTGGTAATGGTGTTTTGTTGCAGCAATAGCAATCCTAAGACAGGTAAACTGTGAAATGAGAAAATATATTTTCATATCTTACATTTAATAAGGAACTTCTATATAGAATATATAAGAACTATTATAATCAAATAATAAATAGATAAGTAATCCAATTCTAAAGTTTATAAAAATATTTAGTTATTTAACTTTATTTTTTGTGGACTTCATACCAGAGCACTGTGTGTGGGCACTTCTGCCCCTAATTCAGCTCATCCTCTCTCCTTTTCTACTCCAACTCTTCCAAGGTCCACTCCTCTCTTTTAAACCAAGATCAGTTCTTTAATAATTGTTGTTACATATTATATATTTGCATATGCAAATATATTTGTTTGCACAGTATATCAAACTGCTGAGCCAGTTTAACATTGCTCATATGTATGTGTGTCCAGGGATGATTATATAGGATTTGACAATCTATTTTGTTTCTGGAACTTGCTCCTGGAGGAAACTGATTCCCCCACTCTCAACAGCAATTGACTACCTCTGTCTACATATAAGAGTAGGGCCATGTGGAATTTTCCTATCCATGTTCTGAACTGATATTACTTCAAAGAAGACCTATGAATACATTTAAAGATATTAGTCACTAGGTCATCAGAAATCCACAATTTCACACCCGTCTACTAAGATGCTTTTAATCAAAATGACAGACAGACAATTGTTGGGGAGAATTAAAAGAAACTGGAATTTTCTTACATCCAAGAAGGGTGCAAAAAAAATGTTGCATGTTTTACACATTAAAACAGTAAATTCTCAAAATGTTTAACTCATGACCAAGAAATTCCACTATTAACTATCTAGCAAGGAAAAGGAATACCATACCTATACAAGGATTTATCTAATGAAAAGCAGTATTTATAATAGAAACAAAGTGTAAATAAAGGAGCTTCTTATCATTATAAAAATTTGGAAAGAAAATGTAATCAATACATATAAGAATATTATTTGGCAACACAAAAATTAAATCCTGGTGCATCTCAGAACATAATGAATCATTAAAACATTCTATTAAGTAAAATATAATTGCCACAAAAAGCCACACAGTGTATTATAAATGTACATAAAATATTAAATAAGCAATTGCACAGAGGTGGAAATTAAGTTGATCGCTGCATAGAACTCAGTGGTAAGAAAAGGAAATGATAGAGAAGGAATGAGAAGAGGAGGGGGGAGAGGAGGGAAGGGAAGAAGGAGATGGAGGGGAGGGAAGGGGAAAGAGGAGAAGAGAGGAGAGGGGAGAGGAGGAGAGAGTGCTGATGGATTTCTTTTGAGGGTGTAATGATGTTTAAAAGTTGTGGTGATTGTTGTGTAGCTCTCTGAATATAGTAATAACTATGTAATTGTCTAAACTATTCTATATGAATTATATATCTTTAAAGATAAAAAGCCCTTTTATTTCCAGAGTGGTTCATTTAGTTTCGTGATTACTGCTCCTACCCAACACCTTTTCATTGTGACAACTGTTTTTCTTCGTGTCATGTTAGCAACGTGCAATTTCCTAAAAGAGATAAGATATGCCATCTCTTCTTGGTGTTATGCCACAATTACACAGCAACTAGAAGACTTTCATGGTCTTTTGGCTTTATCTATGCCTCCTAAGCCATGAGAAAGAACATGTACGGAACAGAAACCCTGCCCTATAATCCATACTATCTTTCTTTATATACACAGTATCAAGGATTGAAACAAATATCTGGCACATGATAAGCAAGCACTCTACCACTGAGTCACAACTCCAATCTGTCTACATCACCTTCTGTATCAAATACAACTGCACTACAATTCAATTACTCTCAGTGGAGTCTATATTTTCTTACGTACTGCTGCTCCCCCATGAATTGTGTACCTATCCATTCACAATGGGCAGTGGTATCATTTTCTACTTAGATGAACGACAAGTCCACCCTGGAACCTCCCTCAGCTTACCTGCCATTGAGTTCAACTATGTCTACGTCTGCCTATGATGTGGTCATTCTTCCTTAACTAGAGGACCAAGGGCTATCGGGTTTGGGGTAAACCTTCACACATTGTAATTGATCCTGCTCTGTGTCATGTTCTATAGGAGGTTCCCTGTGGGCTTTGGATGTCTTCAATCTGACTCTCCCTAATAGGTTATTATTAAATAGTGTCAATCTCTATAAAAATAAAACTTACCTTGGAGCTATCTGCTCTTATCCCAAAATGTTTTCTAGTAGATTAAAAAAATCTAAGACATCAGGTCCACTCTGCCTCTGATTTTTCTCCTCGCAGTTATTTTTCACTGTATGCAAAGCTGTTTTACTCTTGAGTTTTATAGTAAATAGCTGCCTTCCTTTAGGCCAGCAACCCAAGCTCCGTGTCTCATCTTCTTCTGCAGCCCCATTCCAGGGCATCAGTATTAGATACCCATCACCATTATTTTCCTGTAGTACATTCAGCTGAAATAGTTCCATTTGGGGGCCATTTCTGACTCTTTTCTGCTCTCTTCCCTTTCTGTTCAACCCACCTTTTCCTGTCATGCAGACATTCATATAAATTTTTCTAGCAGCCTTGATTTCTATTCCAAGATCCATTCCTGAGTCTTCTTTTTCAACTAACTCAGAACTCTTTCATGAGTTTTTAGGTCTCTCCAGATACCCTCAGAAGACTCTGTGAGCTATATTTCAACCTCACCTCATCTCCATTCCCATGTTGTGTCTTCACCCTTACTCCAACTGTCAATCAGTGTCGGTGCTGCTCTCTCAGCATGTTGTTCTGTGATAGTCTGGGTTAACATCCACATTCCCCTTTAAACTCCTGGACAAAAGTTACAAACTCTGACATTAAAACCTGGGTTCTAATATCCTTTCATGATTATCCAGTTTGGTGACTTTTCACCTCTCTCGTGGGTCCTCTAACACCTACCAATCTGCTTTTAATTTCCTCACGTTGTCACATGATCGCCACTGTCATTAAGTGTTACTCAAAACATTAGCTTCATTAACTCAGTGATATAAAAATCAAACGTGGTAAGTACATACTTACTCTATGCCAGGATTAGCTGCATGCTGATATATAAGATGCATCAAGTTAATCTTGGTTGAAACTATATTCTTGTCAAGAGAGAGATTAATAAACTTGACCCCAAATCAAACAGTGAGTGATGGACTAGAGAGATGAAATTTAAGACTTTGCCAGAGTTCAGAGATGAATACAAATTACCAAGCATACTTTGAAGTCTGCATTCATCTTCTGCTTGAATCTAAACTCATAAACTTAACACTTAATTTTATCCATAAGTGTCACTATCCTTTTTTCAAGTTAACAATTTTCTTTGTTACTTTCTATAAAAGACTCTATCTACACAAAACTGTGACGTACTTCTTTAGGGCCTTGGTGTTTCTTTCAATAAAAAATCTGTAAATACTCTACATGTGCTTGCTCAGATCTAATATCATGGAGCCCATACCACTTTTATTTTTCAAACTTTAAGCATCCCAATCTAATGCTCTAGCTTTATGAGATAACTCTTTTTTTTTTCTTTTTCTTTTTCTTTTTTATTATTATTTTTTTTTCTTTATTTTTGATAC
>CM052700.1:99385461-99415410 GCA_028551405.1 Uromys caudimaculatus
CTAGAGGACGACCAGGGGGAGGGTCGGGCCCATTGACGCTCTTGCTCCCTCCATGGGGCTGCCAATTCCCTCTGCTCCTTCAGACTTTTCTCCAACTCCTCCATCTGGTACCTCACTCTCAGTCCAGCGGTTACTGTTAAGTGAAACTTGGACATGCTGGACTTGTGGGCTAATATCCGCTTATCAGTGAGTACATACCTCTTAAGTAGCCAGAACTTTCTTTCTAATCGTCACAGCTTTCTTTCCACTCCCTGACCCACTTGTCTAATCCATTAGAATCATAAATCTTCTAAGAAATGCTCAGATGTCATTCTTTCCACTAAAACTGTGTCCTACACCATAAGAGTGATTATAATAAACTTATCTCTCTGAGATGCCCATTCAATTTGCATCTGTATTTTCCCACAAAGCACACTGCCTCAATGTGGTTATTCAGCTTGTTTTTTGTTTTTTTTTAAGCTGAGTCACTGGATAAAAACTTCCTTTAATTAGCACTGAAAATTATCTACCTTGAAACTATGATTGAATTATAGTTGGTAACCATAAAGTATTTTGAAAATTGCTGCATTAACTCCCAATTTGCTACCTTAATTCTCTCATTTGCTTCAGCTAAATAGAAAAAGAGTTGAGTATGTGGGCCAAAAGCTCAGGCAGTTTGTGTTTAAACCCATATTCTGTCCATCTACTTAGACTCATGAGACTCTACTATCTCCATCCTTGACGACGATCATAACAATAGCTACAGCTTAGGGCTTTAGGATAGCTAATACTTATTAGAAAATGAAAGTGTATATCAGCATCAGCATGCAAAAAAGGCTTATCTATTATAATTGCAACTTTAAAAAGATAAAGTTTGTAAAGAAAGATCTAAAATGGTTCCAACAAATGGATCTTTTTGTGCTTTGTTGGGGAGACTTCCTGGCAGGTGAAAAATAATAAACAAACTTAATTAAGGGATGACTTCTCTGGTCAGTATAAAGAACAGAACAATTTTAATCCTGGCATGCAGCAGACTCTGGAAGCTTTTCATATTCAATAATTTTCCTTAACATGAATAAGTTGAGTGCTCCATTAGTTCTGGAAAGGAGGTCTAATAAAATCAGTTCTGTAATAGGGGCATTAAGCCCTCTTGCATTATAAGAAATTATTGGAAAAGCCTGCCAGACTCCAATTTCCTTGCCAAAATATGACTATGGATACTCAAGAGTGACATCAAGTCTGACAAAGCTTTCACTTTAAATAGCTGGAAACCCAGAGGGCAGTATAGACTGTCGATCTTGAGCAAGAGTTGGAAAGGGGAAAGATGTACCTTTGCACATTAGACCAGGTGCTTACCTTCAGATATGACTCTGAGGCTTTTTAATCAAAACCAGAGGGTGTTTACATTGTCTGTTTTGAACTTGCATTTCAACTGCATACCAGAAGTGAAAATTAAGCCAATATCAATAGTCTAAGTAAAATCAGACTTTTATTTTACTCTTATAAATGTTACTATTAGAGAACACTAACTCCATTATAGTAAAATTAAGGAGTGTTTAACTGTATATTTCTTTGTATTACTTTTATCAAGAGCTAGATTTTCCTATTATATTTTTATTACAATATTGAAGTGTACCAAAAAGTCTATCATTATGTTATCCTTGATTCCTCTTTCCTTTCTTTCTTAATCAAAGACAGTGGCTCCTGTAGCCCAGGCTGGTCTTGAACTCACCAGTTGAGGCTAGCCTTGACCTTCTGGTCCTCCCTAGTGCTTGAAATTCCAGGAGTGTACCAAGGTGCCAAGCAAATCAACATATATTTCTGTGTTGATTCTTTTTCATTGCTGTGATGAAGAATAAGAGAACTCAACTCAAATGAAATTTGCAGGTAAATGAATGGAACTTGAAAATATCATCCTGAGCGAGGTAACTCAGTCACAAAAGAATGAACATGGTATGTACTCACTAATAAGTGGATATTAGCCCGAAAGTCCAGAATACCCAAGTTTCACTTTACAGTAATCATTGGACTGACTGTGGGGTCCCAGATGAAGGAGTTGGAGAAGGGACTGAAGGAGCTGAGGGAGTTTGCAGCTCCATGGAGGGATCAACAGTGCCAACTGGTCTGACCCCCCCCCAGTCCTCCTGGAGGCTGGACCACCAACCAAAGAATACACATCAAGGGACCCATGGTTTGGACCACATATGTGGCAGCGGAGGGCCTTGTTGGCCATCAGGGGGAGGAGAGGCCCTTGGGCCTGAGGATGTCAGAGGCCCCAGTAAAGGAGAATGTCAAGGTAGGAATAGAGGAGTGGGTGAGCGGGTGGGTGGGAGGTGGAATACCCTTATAGAGGCGGGGGGAGGAGGAGGGGATAGGGGGTTTCCAAAGAGGAGACCTAGAAAGGGGGAAACATTGGAAATGTAAATAAAGTATCAAAAAATAAAAATAATAATAAAAAAAAGAACTCAACTTAAAAAGAGGAAAACTTCATCTGACCCTTGATTTCACTGGTTTTAATCTGTTGTGTCAAGGGAGGTGTAGCAAAGCAACATCCATGCCACGGTGGTGCAATTACAGGAAAGGGCAGGGCAGAGTCCCAAAGGACATGCCTTCAGAGGCATGTCTGAAGGCTTTTACCTCTCACTAGGCCCAAATCAATGGTTTTTCCACTTTATAATAGTCTATTAAAAACTTTGGATGGGAGGGATTTTGCACCCATGAAATCTCAACAATATGGTTACCTAAAGAAGTTCTGCATAGCAATAATACCAGTTGGCATGACAACATGGATGAGGGAAATCTCACAAGATCTGGTCCCTACATGGAGAGATACAGGTAATCAATGGCTACTAAGAGAGTAATAATCCATTTTCTCCAAGAGGAACCCCCAATGTCAAGTGGTCAGCCCTAAACTCAAGTATATTTGCACAATACTAAATGGATACAGTGGGTTGTATGTGTGTGTGTGTGTATGTATGCGTGTGTGTGTATGTGTGTGTATATATATAGTATTTATGTGTGTGTATATGTGTGTGTATATATATGTATATATATATATAGCGTGTATGTGTGTATATGTGTGTATGTATATATATGTATATACATATATAGTGTGTATATGTGTGTGTGTAACAAAATAATTAAACAAACAAGGCACGGTCATAAATTTGAGAGGGAGTAGGGTATTGAAAAGGGTGGAGAAGAGTCAGGAGTGAAAATAAAGTAAATTTAATACTGGTACATGAAATTCCCCTTTAAAAATAAGTTAAAGATATTCAGAAGGAGCCATTCTTTAGTTCAAAAATCCCCATTATTTAATTATGAGATATAATTTAATAATCGATGCACCTGTCAGTCTAATTAAGTGACAATGAAGATTGACCAATATACACATTGTATTTTGAGTCTACCCACAAATAGGAATCTACATAGGTACTTAGGTTGCTAGTTCTCATACGATATTTTTATAGCCTCTATGGTATAAAGCTTATGCTATAAACAGTAATATCAATGACTAGTGAGAGGTAGCGAACCATTTTTCTAGTAGTGTCATAGAACTTCAGAGAAGTACAAGGAGCTATAGGGCATGGACTAGGGCGACTTCCATATGTAAAACTAAGAATAAGTGCTAAGACATTCAAGTACTACGTTCCTAAGATTTAAACTGATACAGTTGACCTTCCAGCTGCCTCTTCAATGTAAAACTTGTCCTATTTACTCTATAGCTAGCGTATCCACAAATGCACTGCCTGTATTTTAACCCGCTGAAGTGAAATAGACTTCAGAATAACTTCTGACCTGGAATTTTCTTCTTATCCTGAATTTCATGTATCCTCAAGGATTTGCATCACCACCTGATTCCTGTAACTAACAACCAGACCTTTCTTCATGCCAGTATGCAAGAGACTTATTTCATCTCATTGTGTCCTCAATATCCTTTATGAGTCCAAACATCTCATTATTCACAAAACCTTTTCAGTGAGTAAAATTTAAAATTATTCAGTGCCAACTAGATATGTATCTTCCCAACTGCCTAAGTACAACCAGTTTCCCATTTAACCTTCATTTCCATTTAATAATCTAAGAAAGCATTTGATAACAACCTTCCCTGTTCCTTTACTGTAACTGTTAAATGAGAACTACAAGTGCTTTTTCTGATTTATTCTTTACTGTGCATTATCAGATTGCAATAATTTAAAAAGACAGAACGATAAAAAAATCTTCATTTTAAGAGAGAGGTGTTCAGAGACATGATTAAACTAACATAGGGATAAAGGAAATTTTTATCACCACATTACTTTGAGATGGATCTTCCAAGCACTCCTAAACTTCTAAGGAAGCTAAGCAGTAATTTTAATTGTGTTGATACATGCTTTTAAACACATAGGAAAACGTGCTGGCTTGGAGATGAGATAATAAGAAGGACGTTTAAAGTCCCTTCAACCCACCTCTCAGGGCTAAGGTTAATTAGTGTGTCACTGTAACTCAAGGATGTGTCAATTATGCAGTACACACAATTCAGTGTAAGTGGAAAAAAACCTTAAGTTTGTTTTCTGGCTCTTTTCATTCATATACATGTTATTGTTCTCTTTCAATGGTAGAAGATTTGCAAGATGACTCTGGAGAAGGTGAAACATAGCACCTGTATCCAAATGCTATAAAATTATAGGGATGCAAACAAGATATATTTATATAAATAAATCCTCATGTGTGGTGCTTTAAACACTAAATACCCCTAATAGACAGAGCTCCTCTGCACAGACACATGAGAACTACAATGCAATGCCCACTGCCACCATCTTGATGAATAACAAATATAGTCCCTATTGTTCAAGGTAGATGGAGCTTCTAATCTTTCAAAATACTCTAGGTAACGACTTTAGAGCTCACTTCTAAGTGAAATATCAAAGGGAACAAAATATTAGAGTTTCAAACCGCAAACTATCCTCTTTGCCTTCTGTCTCCTTCCTCTTCATCCTTCCTTCCTTCCTTCCTTCCTTCCTTCCTTCCTTCCTTCCTTCCTTCCTTCCTTTGTTCCTTCCTTCCTTGTTTCCTCCCTTAACTTTAGTTAACTTCAAATCTAAATAATGTCAATTTTCTAATTAAATGATCCAAATGAATAGAAGATATTAAAGTCACAGCTCATCTGTAGTTGCACACAAGGAACAAAATTTACTAGCAATAATAAAAGCAGTGAGTTTAAAGGATGAAAAAGAGTATTCCAAGCAAACAGAATTGGGAAGCATGCATGTCTAGCAGTGCTAATGTCTGACAAAACAGATTTCAAACCACAACTATTCTATAGAGATAAAGAAGTTCATTTCCTCTTAATTAGTATAAATTAATATAAATTGCAATTCCAAATACTAGCACACCCAGTTTCATAAATCAGCCATTAGTACATGTAAAGACAAGTAGAGTTTAATAAAAACTAGTAGGTGACCTCAATATTTCAGTCTCATCATAGGCAGGTCATCCAGAACCCTTTGAAAAATCAACAAAGAATCAGTAGAGTTACATAAAACTGTAGATCAAATTAGGGTTATATGACATTATAGATCAAACTAACTTAAACACCTGTAGAATATTCCACTAAAATGTTGCAAAACATATATTCATCTCATCAGCTCATGTAACGGTCTCTAAAATAGAGCACATTTTAAGATGGAAAGTATGTCTTAAATAAGTGAAAATGTTTGTATTCCATTAACAGCAAGAAGAGCTACAGAACCCATGAGGATGGATCAACACAGCACTATCAGGGGATGAGTAAATCATCAAAGACATGAAGAGGAAAACCTAAAACTTTCTAGAATTGAATGGAAATAAAAATGCTCCAGAACCTGTGTGATATAACAAAAGTAGTTCTAAGAGGAAGGTTTATAGACCTAGCTGTCTACAGCAAAACAAACAGCTGAGAGGTAGAATGTGGTATAAATTGTTCTTTTTCAAACTACATATATAACAACAACAAAAAAGACTATTCCAAAATAAAAGATGAAAAAAGATGAGAAAGAGAGATAGAAAGAGAGAGACAGAGACAGAGAGACAGAGAGAGAAAGAGAGAGAGACAGAGAGAGAGAAAGAGAGAGAGCAATGAAACTTAGACCACATGGCCTCACTTCAAAAAATTCCAATAAATTTGGAATTGTAGAAAAAGCATTAACTTTTTAAAAAAATATGCTTGACAAAATTAAATCAAGAGGATAAAATAGACAAAAAAGAGTGTATGAAATTAAAAAGTTCTGCACAAGAAAAGAAAAAATTAATTGAGAGAAGAGACAGACTACAGAATGCAAGAAAAAATTGCTAGTTATACATCTGGAAAGCAGCATATCCAGATTACATTATCAACTCAAAAATCTAAGGTAACAAACAATCAATAAATGGGATAATGAAATGGACAAATAGTTTCCAAAAGATAATGTATGAATAAACAACAAATGTATGCACACCATTTACTATCCCATGAAGGGGATTAAAAATAAAACTACATTAAATCAAAATACACTGTTACACCTGTGAACTTTTAAAAGAATAAATACAAGTATTAACAAAAATATTATTAAAATTTTATTCCAATCACCTGGCTATCACAAAGAAAACAAATAATAATAGATTCAGGCAAGGATGTGGGGAATAGGGACCCTTCACACACACTGGTGGGGATATAAATTAAATGCATAACCATAGAGACCAGTATGGGGAAAAAACTAAAAGTAGGGCTGATATGTAGCTCAGCTGATAGCTGATAACCTGTCTAATGTACACAATGCCCATGCATACAAGAGGAGCCATTTCTAGTTTTACACTTAAAGGACTCTAAGTTAGCCTACCTAGGGATAGGTGCATATGTATGTCTACTGAGGTACTAGTCACAATAGCTAGGCTGTGTAACCAGTGTAGATACCTGTATTAGTGATTCTTCTCACAAGAGAAAAAACACTTGGCACATGTGAGTTAAGAGGTGAAGAGTTTGTTTTTGTGCCTAGTTTGAAGGGATAGTCTATCATAGTAGCAAAAGGCAAGATGTCAGCAGTGTCAGGTGGCTGGTTGTTTTGTATGCCCTTAAGAAAACAGAGATCGCGGGCACAGAGGTAGCAGAGAATTGCCTTGTCTGACCTCAGTAGGAGAGGATGCACCTAATCCTATAGAGACTTTATGCTTCAGAGAGGGAGGAATTCCTGCTGGGTAACCTTCTCAGAGGGGGGATTTCCCGGGGGAATACCCTCTCAGAGGTGAAGGGGAGGGGACGTGGAGGAAAGAACTCTGCCAGGGAAGACCAGTAGTGGGGAGAACATTTGGGATGTAAATAATTAAAAGAGGAAAAAAATGAAAACAGAGATAGATGAACACTAGGGCTAATATCAGTTTCTTCTTTTTACTCAGTACAGATCTCCAGCTCATAAAATGGTACTGTCCCTATTCAGAGTGGATCTTCTCACCTTAATTAAACCCTCTGGAAACTTCCTCATAGATATATCCAGAGGCTTGTCCTATAGGTGATATTAAATGTATTCCAGTAACAATGAAGACTACCACAGGAGCAGGAGAGATGGGTCAGTGGTTAAAAGTGTGTACTGCTCTTCCAGAGGGCCAGAGTTCAGTTTCCAGCACCCACAATGAGTGGCTCACAACAGGCTGTAATTCCAGCTCTAGGGGATTGACATCTCTGCCTTCTGCAGGCAAATGCACTCATGCACACATAACGACATACACACTGTAAACAAGCAAACAAATAAATAATAGTATTAATACAATTTCTATCAATAGGTGAAAGGATCACATATTAGAATGGATGTCATTTTCAGGAAAATGGATGCAATTATATATCACTCCTTTCTGTTAAATGAGCTAGGCTCAGAAAGGCAAATATCAAATATCTTTTATTGGTGTACTCCAGATTCCATATGGGTACATTAAGCTATTTATATATTTGTATAAATGTACATATAGATCATTATGAATGACATAAAACAAATAGGATATTGGGGAAATGTGGAAAATTATTGGGAGGAGGGAGAGAATGGGAAGATGGGGCAGGGATATGTTTATGGACTCTAAACAGTTTATATTTGGATACAAAAGATTCATCTTCATTAAGTGAGCATTTGAGCTTCACAATTATATTTTGAGATTAAAAAAAAATCTGTAGGGGTCATATGTCCATCCAATACACACTGAGTCACAAGACAAACGAGGCTTTCCTTGAGTAGAGTCAACTGGCAGACTATTCACAGTTAGTAACTAAACCTGTCCTGCGAGTGCCTCTCTATGAATAGCTAGAATCAAAGTGCACCACAGACAACATTTTGACATTAATCTAAGGGCCAGAAGCTTCCTTGTACAATCAATATGCTAAATACTCTTTATGACCATACAGCAGCCTGGAAGCTGGGTGCTTAATCAATAGCCCTGGTTTGAATCCTGAGTTTTCTTTACCTCTGATCTTCTCTTCAAAGATCTCAACTTGACAAGATATAAGGGATATAAAATGGGTGTTCTAACTGGGGCAGATGAAGGCAGGTCAATACATAAGGAGGAGGGGCAAGGGGCAAATAAGACAAAGGCTGTTCAATAAAGCCTCAAGGAATCACGTTAGTCTATATTTCCCCACAATTATGTAATACCTAGAAGTGCCATTACCAAGCATAAGAAAATAATCTTTCTATTTGGCTAGTAAGGGAAGTCCAACTAACTCCCCAAACAATGTAAATTATCAATGTGACCTGTGGTTGCCTCTCCGAGGTTGAGGATGGACCCCTATTGAAGAAGGCACTGCACACTTTGGACATAGGACTTGAATGGTTTGAACTGAATCTGACCTGAAAGCCTCTTTCCTATAGTATAGCTTCCACAATACTAAACAATACTATGCAAACTAAGGTAGGGAAGCAATTCAAGTCTCCTGCCCAGCTGTAACATTTATGAACCATGACAGTCACCAGCATGGCACGGTAGAAATAGCACTCACCTGTCAGTGGTAACAAACAGCTGTCTAATTGGGGCTTAAAGCCTGCTCAACGTTCTAACATTCTAGATCTCATCCTTATACCCACAACTAAGGGTAACTACTACTGCTTACCAAAGAAGCCTTTCTTTATAGTAAAACAGAGATGAGTCATAGAAAACCAGAACTGGACACAATCTATATATCAAAAGATCATGGGGACTTTATCCTCAGCAAATACTTTGACACCATAGCTCCTCCATCCATGGCTCAAAGCATATTAAGGAAGAGGGATAAGAAAGATTGCAAGACCTGGGATAACAAGAAGCTAACTGTGAAACAGTAACTCCTAGAAAGAGTTCCATAATAAAGACTGGAACAATGACAATAGCGATGGACATATTAATGTTGTATGGGGACATTTTCACGGGGTACCATTTCTAGTAAAGGACCCAGAGGTAAATGATGACTCCTGGCAGAAAGAGAGTTAGCTCTCCGAGGGCTAGGCCTCATTATCGTTTGTCCTATGCAAGTGGTGAGCCCTGAAACCATATGTAAACAAACAACAAAAAAGGACTCAGCAGGTTGTATATACTTGTGTATGTGTATATCCACACATACATATTGTATATACTAGAAGAAGAAGAATAGTCAAGAAAACAAGGCTATCAACTTTAAGGGGGCATGAGAGTGGTTTGAGGGAGGGTAACTGGAAAGGACTGGGGGAGGAAAGAGAGAATGGAAGGCAATACAATGCTACTTCAAATAAAAACATGTGAAAGAAGAAGATTGTGGCTTAATGAATCAAACCTTTACTAGCAAATTTAATTCATGTTAGTAACCTTGTATTTTTATGTCAAAGGAATGTTTTACTTTTCCATAAAAGACTATCCATGATCAATTTCATTGAAAATATGTCTTGCACTATGGTTACATGGTTGTAACTAAAATGTCCTGCCAATGAAGGGTGAAATAGACGTCCATCATTAGTTCCACAATTGTGTTAATAACATGAACCAAATTCAATAGGCCTAAGATGGGTCTACAGAATAATCTCTGCATATGGAATAAGCAGGGTATACAATGATTCACTTCAACGCACAGCAGTGCAGGACAGTCTCCTGGGATGGAGTAATTGCATTCCTGGAATGGTATGGCTTTCATTGAATTTTCTGAATCAAATAAGCATGAGTAAGATGGGGACCTCTATCCCTCACTACAGGAGACAATCCAAAGCTCTGTGATATGAGAAGACAGATGAAAGGTGAGAGCCCGTTATAGATCCCTGAGTGACTCACAGCACTTGTGAGAAGCCGTATTCCAGGCATCTCTTCCCTAATGCAGCGTACGTTTGCACCATTTCAAGGTTCCTGATGAAATGCCCACATTTGCTTCAAAAAGCCTTTTCATTCCTCAAGTGGAAAACCCCTTTTTCCTGTTGGAACTCGAGAGACCATCAGCTTTCACAACACTTCCAAATCTCAGCACCCTGTGCATGCCACCTGCCTCTTCTCAGGGCATTCAATCATCACTGGATACATTCTCTTCTCTCTTGTGGTACTTTTCTGGTGTAAAGTAAAACCATCTGCTCCTTGTCTTTCTGGCTTCTGACTTCATATTTGAGCTGACATAGAGCAGGAGTCCAATAATCATGTTAATGTCTCTTCTTTATATCAACTCTTTCTCATGGCTCAGATTCAACTTAAATATGAACTATACCAAAGTTCCTTGCTCAGTACACGTTACTTTGATATTTTTACATGATTTTTGTAGCAAAATTATTCACAATTCTAATTACAAAGATATTAGCATGATTACATAGTAAAAACTATCACCTAGTCAATTTTAAATTATATAAGGACAGACACCATGTTCCCTTTGGATTTTAATCCTATTTTAATGTGTCATGGGATCTGATCCATTATTTTACTCAAAATTTCTTATTGGATTAATTACCAATCTTTATGATAGTATGGATGGACCTTAGAATGAGATGCAAAGTTAAAGAAGTCATATGGCTCCATCTACAGAAAATATTCAAAATACTACACTATCGTGACACAGAATGTTAGTGATTTCCCAGGTCTGCAGAGGAAAGAAGGAAAGGAATAAGAAATGACTGCTAATAGATAGAGGGTCTTTTTTATAATTATAGAAATATTTAAAAGTTATACTGCTGTGATGTTTGTGCAATTCTGTTAATATAAGTAACTGGATTATACCTTTGAAAAGCAGATTGTATATGAACAAAACTATTAAACTAGTTAATGAATGAATGACGAATGGATTGCAAGACCAGCTCAACACACATGTCTTCTTCCTCAGCAAAGAAGAAGTAGAAGGGGAAACGTGAACCATGTGACACAGGCCATTTTATCATAAGCACACAAAGAAGAATTTCTATCATAAGACACTGCCAAAAACTCTTTTCTCTTCATTCCCTCTGAGTCCATGGGATGGTGCTTGCTATGGTTTCTTCTTTCAGTCATATTGTTGATTTCCAATTGGGCTTTAATTATACTCATAATAATTTCTAGCAAATGACTTGCCATCTGTTTCCTCTATTCACTCTTTGAAGCCATAATGGACCACTTGAAAAGTGGCATTTTCGTAGTCAAGTGATAGTGATCAACTTCTTCCTCTTCCCTCTTGCACAATGCTGCAGCTCTAGTCCATGTGGGGGCTGTAACTATAGGAATTACTGTGGATAATGAAAGAAAGCTGTACACTTCACGAGTTGCCAAATCAAGTAGGAAGAATATTACAGAACCTCTTTCAGTTCAATTTCAGCCAGATAAAATTTCAGGGTATTTATTTTAAGGAAATGTCCTGTTTTGGAGACAACAAATTCTAGAATTAAAATGGTTGCAATACTGGCACTTCTATGAGGGAAGCATATGCTCTAGAGTTAAAAAGATAAATGTAAATATTAATCCCATATTGTATTGGCTGAAAGACATTGAGGAGTCCGTTCACTACTGAGTCACATTTTCATCTGTGAGATGATATGAGTCATAACTTAGGGATCTTCCCAGGAGAGCAATCATTCGGTGAGTGACCTTATGGCTGAGAGTTATCAGAAAAAAAGAAAAAATCTATTATCAATTTCATGGAATCAGAAAATAGTCACAGACCCAAGAAAGCCCATAGACAACACTGTGTGATGTACATATAAGAACTTCAGCAAACAGAAAACATCAATGGAATACTAAAATGAGAAAGAGCCCAGCTACTGGGAGAATAGAGAAGAGTTACGGGACAAAGGATATATTTTAATAGAGTTCAGAATGTTTTAGTAGAACTTTTCACAAGTAATAACCAGTTAATCATTTGTTTACCATGTGTTACAATGTCAGAAAAAATAATTTCTCAATTCCCCTTGGTAGGTAACTAATACCTTCCCTGGACATAGAAAATACCCAAAGATAACATAGCCAAACTCATTATTGACGGTAGACTGCCCAAGTCTATTTCTTTTCAAGCCAATCAAATGGCTGAATTGCAGAAAGAAGAATAGTGAGTTTCGGACCAGTGTGGTCCTCCTACCAAAGTGTTGAAACAGGCCAGGCAGTGGTGGCTCACGCCTTTAATCCCAGCACTTGGGAGGCAGAGGCAGATGGATTTCTGAGTTCGAGGCCAACCTGGTCTACAGAGTGAGTTCCAGGACAGCCAGGGCTACACAGAGAAACCCTGTCTCAAGAAAAAAAAAAAAAAAAAGGTGTTGAAACAGAATTCAAGCCATGGCAAGACAGCTGAGATATGGTGTCTTTTAAAATTGTGGAGGAAAGCAGTCAATGGAAGACTAAGGATAGATTTCATTTATCTATGTTGGATAATAAATGAAATAAAGAATAAAATAATGAAAGGCAAATGTGCAATGCAAATAAAGAGTCTTTATAATGTGTAGCCAAAAGAGATGAGAAAATATAAAGCAAAGATGATCTGGGGTTTTTGTTTGTTTGTTTGTTTGTTTGTCTTGTTTTGTAGATAGACAATGCCTAAGGTAATTTGTTGATATCAGAATGACTTTGCCAAAAACCATCAAGAAGTTCTATAAACTAAACAAATGACCTAAGTTGTGATAAAACAGGGACACCAGGAAAGGCAATCAAGCCATTATAAAATACTATCTAGTCCATGTTTCTCAAAAACAACCTCAGGTATTAGCTGAGAAAAAGAGGTGAAAATTGTGGTATCAAAAGAGACTTGAAAATAAAATAGTATAGAACAGTAGCTGACAAACCTAAGGAGGAAGGTGAAGAGGAAATTAAAATCTTTAAAGTATTTTAAAACTCATTATAGGTAGGCAGGCACAGAATTATAGTAGAGAATTCCTGTCTAGGGGCCAGAAAGGGAAACTTCTAGGGAGATTCATGTGAAAGTCAGAGGGAGAAGATAAAGGCATCATGGTGATCGCACACAAAAAAAGAGAATCCCAAGATGAATAGACAATGGAAGAGCAATTTATGAATAAGAAATCTTGGAGAAGACAAACTAGCAATGGGGGAAAATTCAAATCAACAGTGTGAGCCAGATCAAAGGGGAAATTATTACAGGGGAAGCATAAGCCACCAAATGTGTAGAAATATAAATTTAAGAAGGTATTGCCTAGCTATCAGGACAAAGTCTGCAGGATATTCCTAATGAAAAGGAAGTAAACAAAGCAGGTCTCTGGCTCTCATTAGCCCAGGACATTCCCACGACTCAAAGTGCACCCACACAGACCTGTCATTATTCTAGCTGGAAGACATTTTGTATAAGATGGAAGACATTGTCTTTAAACAAACAAGTAGGGGAAAAAACATCCAGGAAATGAAGCAGTAATGATACCTTTATTTACACCCACTTGAAGATAGAAGATCCTCAAACATAATGTAGAATTAAAGTAAGTTAATTCTAATTGGTTGTGTGATTAAATTGCAGAAAGGTCTGGCAGAAAGAACCACATATAAATAGATAGACAAATAAGGAACTTAATAGCATTACACAAAAGGAATTCACCTATTTTGTAATCACAGTAAGTTGTTAGGTGTGGACCAGGATGCATACCATGTCCTGCTAATAAAATAGAAAAAGTGGAGAGTAGGTGGGGTAAAGGAACTGGCTCCATGATATTTTAATGGGAACCTTTAAAATTGTTTCTACATTTGACTATATATATAGTATATATAATGTTATACATAAAAATAATATAAAATATATATAGCATTATGTTATATACATAAAACATAATATGTTTTGTTATATAAATACATACATATATGTGTGTAACATAAATGAACACAGATATGGAGAAGCTTATTTATGTTTGACATGAAGCTTTAAGCCCGTCTTATGCTTATGTTGTAAAGGTAAGTAAGGTTAGAAATTATACAGAGTCCAAGTCACAATGTAAAAGCTCAGGTTTAAGAAAACTAAGGAATAATGAAAATAAGAGCTACATATTACTTCGAATTCTTGAAAGCCTACTGTGAGTCAATATGTATTATCATTGTAAAACTACAAGTATAGTTAAGAAATCATAAATAAATCATAAAATGCAAATGTCTTGTTATAATTACATTCTATATGATAGAATTAGTGTTTATTGAATAAGAGAGAACTTGAATTATTTTTTTTTTAATTTGAATTCATTTAAATTTGTTCCCATTGATTTTCATTTACTTTCTGATGTAGCTAATAAAAATTTTATTAAACCACCTAAGAGATTAGTCTTAAACTCAAAAAATAATTCCTAAAGCTAATAAAGGTTATAATGGCATTAAAATTGAGAGAAGATAATGCTAATGAAAATGGAATAATCACATACTATTAAAATATTAGAACTTCAAAATGACAAAATGGATTTATATGTAAAACCAACTGACATCATACTTATCCCTGGATGATTATATAAATAAAAATATATAAACATATTTATATTAATTTATACAAAATACAAATTATATATATTTATACAAATATATATAATTTCTATGAACATCTTTCTACTTCAGAAAATTTTATGTACGTAAGTTGTTAGCCAAATATACTACTACTAACTCTGTAATAATTAAAGAAGGCTCTTACAAACAGGAACTCATTAGAAGCTTACAAGCATGAGAATAAAATTTTACTTTCAGAAAATTCAGTATAAATTTAAGAAAGAGGCAATATGGAATGTAAGAAATGGGAGCACATGAGTCATGACTGAGCCCAGATTTTGGTCAATTAGTAGGTTTTAAATCCCTATGCTCAAACTGATTAAATTTGATTGAAAAAATTAGGATTTCTAAGAATGAGACTCAATTATCAACATTTTCAGGATTCTTGAGATAAACTTAGCTTGAAAATTATCAGTGAATTCAAAATAAGTTCCAAAATAATTTTTAGGATCAGAGTATTTCAACATTCATTTTCAAACAAGAGACTGTATATAGTGATTTATTATCTAAACCATATTCTGCTGTTAGGCTTCATATAGCATTCTTATAATTATAAAATCATAAGCGGTTTTACTGAAATAAATATTCAGAGTCACAGCAAATGCATTATGTTTCCTGATGCGGCAAAGCTAAAATAATAAAAATTAGGGATCTAAGAAGGAAAAGAGAGGGCAGGGCTGTAATTAGCTAAGATTCTTTATCTTTCATAGTCAAGTCACCGAGGTTCTGTAATTTAACTAATAAAAAGTAACATGATTTAGATGTAGTCATTCATATATTTCAAAACTATGCATAAAGAGCATATCAGAAATATAATATACTATCATACATAAACAATATGGTTAGCATGATGATAATAATAACAATAGAGTTAAAATGTATCCCCAACCCCCAGCTCAATAAGTAGAATATTGACTATTGTATCGGCACGCACATGTTCCCCTCCAGTCACCTCCGTCCAACTCCTAATGATGTGTGCGTTATCCTGGTGCTGGTTTAACATTTCCTTTCAATAATTCTATTAATTTATATGTTTTAAATTTTGTTTTAGGTTTGCTTCCTTTGAATTTTATAACATTTCCTTTCTATAATTCTTTTAATCTGTATGTTTTTAAATTTATTCTTTATGTTCTTTGAGCTTTATAAAAGTTATATAACTGGTCTAAGGAGATGATGGCTCAGTCAATAAAGCACCTGCTGGACAAGCATAAGGACCTGAGTTCAGATCCTCACAAGCCACATCAAAGCAGAGACGGGGATGCGTGGTTATAACCACAGTGCTGCAGGGAGTGTCAGGCATCTGAATTCAGTGTGGCTGAATTCATAAGCTTCATGTTCTCCAAGAGAACTTTTTAATTGATTTTTTATAATAATATTTCCTACTTTATAACAATTTTGTTTCCTACTTTTTCTTCTAAGGAATTAAAACCTTTAAAATTTACCAATATTAGATTGAATTAAATTTCTTTTATAGTTTGAATGTCAAAATTGTGATTCATGTTATGTGATCAGCCTTAAAGAAAGAAAGAACAACATCTTCCTATGAAAAGACAAAAATTTTATTTTTCTTTTAGGGTGGCCAGGATATTTATTCCTATATACTATGAAGTGACTCAGTTTTCTATCAGATCATGATCCATCATCTTCTTAGTAGTAGTTTCATACAACTTTTCTTAAATTCTTCTTTAAGACAATAATGTTATTTTGAAAATTTGTTAAGAAAAGGTATTTATTTCTTAGTTTTGGTATCAGGAACATTTAAGGTTAAGGTTTGGCTTTGGTGTCTAGAGACAATGACTTTCTTCTTGAGTCCTCACATGACAAGAGAACAGAAGGGATAAGTTCATGCTCTTTTTATAAACAGAAGCACAAATGTTATCCTCTAAGTTCAGGGAAGCCTGTGGCCTCCACGATCACTAAAGGTCTCCTTCAATCACCATCACCTTAGCAACATGATCATAAATCTTTGGAAACAGCTCTCGGCACCCAATAAAAGACAATTCTGTGGTCATATAGCAAGTCTTCATTGGCCTACCACGAACTGTTTCCACACTCTGCTTCATTTTGATTGGTTTCTCTAGCTGATCAGGAATTGCCCAGTAGTAACCATCAAAGCCAGATAATAAGTACTGAAACCCTGAAGCAAGTCCTGGTACCTTCTTTGATGGGTCTTCATCATTCATAGACCCTGTTCTTTGGTAAGATGGTATGAATCAGTCTTGATTTAAATCGCACTGTATTTTTAGACTTTGTATGAACAATCAATTTCTTTGTAGTATAGAATATTTCAAATAATATTCTTAAATTGCCCCAATGATTTTCTGTGGGGTTTATAATTTTCTGAATAAAGACAATGCACTTCCTTTGTGATTTTACTTTTTTAGGGCTTACATTTTTCTGATTGAGCTGCCACAACAAAATCCCAAACCCTGAGTGTTGTAAGTTGCAGAAATTCATTCACTTGCATGGGTAGAATTACACCAAGAAAATTTATATTATTTGTGACTATTGTGAAGAGTGTTGTTGCCCCTATTTATTTATTTATTTATTTGTTTATTTATTTTAATGGTTATACTCTTTTTTCTTCTTTCTTTCTTTCTTTCTTTCTTTCTTTCTTTCTTTCTTTCTTTCTTTCTTTCTCTTTTTTTTTACACTCCTAATTTTATTCCCCTCCCGGTCCACCCTCCGACCATTCCACATCCCACACCTCCTCCCCGCACCCCCTGTCTCCACAAGGATGTTTCCATCCCCAACTCACCTCACCAGACCTCGAAACTCCCTGGGACCTCCAGTTTCCTGAGGGTTAGGTGCATCTTCTCTGACTGAACCCAGACCCAGCAGTCCTCTACTGTATACATGTTGGGGGTCTCATATTAGCTGGTGTATGCTGCCTGGTTGATGATCCAGTGTCTGAGAGATCTCGGGGTCCAGGTTAATTGCAATGCTGGTCCTCAAACAGCTTTGCCCTCCTCCTCAGCTTCTTCCAACTTTTCCCTAATTCAACCACAGGGGCCAGCAGTTTCTGTCCATTGGTTGGGTGCAAATATCTGCATCTGACTCTTTCAGCTGCTTGTTGGGTCTTTCTGAAGGCAGTCATGATAGGTCCCTTTTTGTGAGCTTTCCATAGCCTCAGTAAAAGTATCAGGCCTTGGGACCTCCCTTTGAGCTGGATCCCACTTTGGGCCTGTCACTGTACCTTCTTCTCCTCAGGCTCCTCTACATTTCTATCCCTGCAGTTTTTCAGGCAAGAACTATTATGAGTCAGAGTTTTGACTGTAGGATGGCAACCTTATCCCTCACTCTTTCTGCTGGAGATGAGCTCTACAAGTTCCTGCTCCCCACTGTAGAGCATTTCATCTAGGGTCCCTTCCTTTGAGTTCTGAGATTTTCTCACCTCTCAGGTCTCTGGTACATTTTGGAGGGTCATCCCAACCTCCTACCTCCTGAGGTTGCCTGTTTCCATTCTTTCTGCTGGCCCTCAGGGCTTCAGTCCTTTTCCCACACCCAATACCAGATCATGTCCCCCTTTCCCCACCACTGTCTGCTTTCCCTTTCAGGTCCCTCCTTCCTGCCCCCCTTGTGGTTGCTTTCTTCTCCCTCCCAAGTGGGACCAAGGCGTCCTCACTTGGGACCTATCCTGAGTTTTGCAGACAAATGAACAGATCTAGAAATATCCTGAGTGAGGTAACCCAGATGCAAAAGGACATATATGTTATATACTCACTGATAAGTGGATATTAGCCCTAAAGCTCAGAATATCCATGATACAACTCACAGACCATGTGAAGCTTAACAAGAAGGAAGGTCAAAGTGTGCACCCACTTAAAATGGGGAGCAAAATAATCATGGGAGGCAGAGGAAGCAAGGGACCAAGATGAGAGAGGGAGTGGGAGGATTAAAAGGAGGGAGGGAGGAGCAGGTATGGGAAGAGACAGGAGAGAAGTCCAAAGGGCCAGGAGAAAGAAATAAGTAGCAGTGGGGTGGGGAACGTGGAAAATCACTAGAGAGTCCCAGATGCAGGGTTGCTAAGGCTCCCAGGTCCCAATGGGGATGACATTAGCCAAAATACCACAACAGTGGGGAGATAGAACCTGAAGAGATCACCCCCAGTAGATAGACATGGCCCTCAGTGGAGGGATGAGGCTACCACCCATCTCAAAATTTTTAACCCAGAATTGTCCCTGTCTAAAGGAAATGCAGAGACAAAAATGGAGCAGAGGCTGAAGGAAAAGCCATCCGGTGACCACCCCACCATGCAATCCATTCCATCCACAAACACCAAACCCCGATACTGTTGCCGATGCCAAGATGTGCTTGCAGACAGGAGCCTGATATGGCTGTCCTCTGAGAGGCTCTGCCAGCATCTGACTAAGACAGATGGAGATACTCACAGCCAACCATTGGACTGAGCCTGGAATTTCAATAGAGGAGTTAGGGAAAAGGCTGAAAAGATTGCAACCCCATAGGAAGAACAAACAGTATCAATTAACCTGACCCTCAGAGCTCCCAGGGACTAAACCACTAACCAAAGAGTATACATAGGCCAGTCTATGACTCCCACTCATATGTAGCAGAGGACTGCCTCATCTGGCATCAGTGGGTGGGGAGGCACTTGGTCTTGTGGAGGCTTATGCCCCAAAGAAGTGGGATTCTAGAGGGGTGAGGCGAGAGTGGGTGGGTGGATGGGGGGGCACCCTCTTAGAGGCAAAGGGGAGAGGGATAGGGTGGGCGTTCGTGGAGGGGAGACCGGGAAGGGGGATAACACTTGAAATGTAAGCAAATAAAATGATAAATTTTTAAAAAGTTAGAAAAATCAATTGTTTCAAGATTCTAAAGGCTAAAAGGTAGAGACTGGGTCGGGGGAGGGATTCAGTCTTTGGTAAAGGATTCCATCCCCACTTCTAAAAGCCACATTTGTGAACTGTCCTCAATTTAGCAGAGGAGGGAAATTCATTTGTAAGTTATTTTTTTTACATCATGTGTGTTTATATGTGAATAAGCACATGTGAGAACAGAAGCCTACGGAGGGTAAAGAATGATCCAGATATGCTGAAGCTGGAGTTAAGGTGGTTCTGAGAAGTCACATTTGGCCACTTGTTTATCTCTCTCCAATGCTTAGAGAATGAACATTGTATGTATTTTCTTATATAGACAAATAAGTACTGTAATTCTGTTGGTTCATGGCTTTACCCACAAGAACTAGCTTATCTAGATTACCATTTATATCCATGTTATCCAGCCTGAAACAATATAAATGTCTGCCAACAGGTAAATGAGTCATTATATACTAACAAGACACCATTTATTAATAAGAAGAGTAAATCGTTGGTGCATGTGTGAATTTATGAGCAACAGAACCAATCTCAAAATGATAATGATGAAAGCTGGAAAGATGGCTTCCCCCCCCTTTTTTTTCTTTTTTCTTTTATTAATCATTCCATTTGTTTACATCTCAAATAATATCCCACTTTCCCATAACCCTCCACCAACCCCCCCAACCTATATCTGCCCTCCCCCTCCCCTTTGCCTGTATGAGAGTGCTCCCCCACCCACCCACACTCTCTCACCCCATTGCTTCAGCATCCTCCTACACTGGGGCATCAAACCTTCTCAGAACCAAGGGCCTCCCCTCCCATTGCTGTCAGGTAAGGCCATCCTCTGCTACATATGTATCTGGAGCTGTGGATCCCTCAAGGTACACTCCTTGGTTGGTGGTTTAGACACTGGGAGCACTGGGTGGTCAGGCCAACCTATGTTGTTCTTCCAGTGAGATTGCAAGCCCCCTCTGCTCCTCCAGTTCTTCTGCCAGCTCCCCCACCAGGTTCCCTGAGATTAGTCTGATGGTTGGCTCCAAGCATCCACACCTGCATTGGTCAAAGCACTTGCTGCTTGTACTGGCTAGTTTTGTGTGTCAACTTGACACAGCTGGAGTTATCACAGAGAAAGGAGCTAAAGTTGAGAAATTGCCTTTGTGAGATCCAGGTGTAAGTCATTTTCTCAATTGGTGATCAAGGGCAGAGGGCCCCTTGTGGGTGGTACCATCTGTGGGCTGGTAGTCTTAGGTTCTATAAGAAAGCAGACTGAGCAAGCCAGTAAGTTACATCCCTCCATGGCCTCTGAATCAGCTCCTGCTTCCTGACCTGCTTGATTTCCAGTCCTGACTTCCTTTGGTGATGAACAGCAGCATGGAAGAGTAAGCTGAATAAACCCTTTCCTCCCCAACTTGCTTCATGGTAATGAAGCTTTGTGCAAGAATAGAAACCTTGACTAAGACAAATTGGTATCAGGAGTGGGGTATTCCTGTGACAACCTGACCATGTTTTGGGGAGAACTGTGGAAGGACTTCGGAACTTTGAACTAGAAGAGCCATTAGGATGTTAAGAGCTCTGTGGGATGTTATGTAGGAGCTTGGAAGATAATGTTGAGAACAGTGCAGAAGATGGAGGCCTGGCTTGTGAAATTTCAGAGGGAAGATTAAAGATTCATATCAGGACCCTTGCCAGTTTGATTTAAGATTTTGTGGTTTTGGTTAGCTGGGGCTGAAGAAATCAGCTATAATTAACAAGATACCAGAACTACTAAAGCAAAATCATTCCATTACTGGGACTATTGATGCTGGTTAGCTGAAGCTGGGAAATTGACAGTGATTAGGAAAAGACCAGCATTAATGAGGTGAAATCTTCTGAGAAGTGTTTTCTGAGAGCACAGGGGCTGTGTTCCAGAGATAGCCAGGGTTGTACCTTGTGCTGTGGCCGGACTTGGTAATGTATAAGAGTCACCCAGGTGGTACTGGTTTTGAAGGTATAAAGGAGTCATGAAGAGCAGCTGAGGCTTGGTACTACTAGAGGCCTCAGAAGGCCACTGGTGAAGGTGCAGCCTCAGTTGCAATTGACAGCCCAAGACTGAAGGAGCTGTGCAAAGGAGGTGAGGCTTGGCACCATGAAGAAAGCCTATGAGAGGCTGTTGGTAAACCTAGTTGCAGCAGAAGACAGCACTGTTTTGGAGATGCCAGTACCATGAGATGACCACCAAGAATAGCAGCAGCAGTGGAGTACAGGCATCTGGAGCCTAGAAGACAAGGTGTGTGCTACAAAGGGCAGAGCTGCAGAAGTGACTCAAGCTCTTGGAGGAATCCAGAAGATCATGAGTGGATCCCAGACATTGGATGGTTGGAGTTTGATTTTGCTTTTGATTGTGAGTGTGGTCTGATAATTTTCCCTCTTGAAGAAAGAAGGCATTTTAGTGGAGCCCACAGTTAAAAGACTTTGAATTTTTAAAAGACTTTGAATTTTAAGAGATTGAGTGTTTAAAAGGGACTGAAATGTTAATATGTAAGAATTTGCAAAGACTGTGGGACTTTTAAAGTTATTTAGATCTTGGGGATGAATAAGAAAGTAAGGGTCGAGGCTTAATGGTGATGTGTTTGTGTGTCAAGTTGACAAGGGGTCAATTGTACTGGCTGGTTTGGGGTGTCAACTTGACACAAGCTGGAGTTATCACAGAGAAAGGAGCTTCAGTTGAGAAAATGCCTTCATGAGATCCAGGTGTAAGGCATTTTCTCAATTAATGATCAAGGGCAGAGGGCCCCTTGTAGGTGGTACCATCTGTGGGCTGGTAGTCTTGAGCTCTGTAAGAAAGTCAGTTGAGCAAATCAGGAGAAGCAAGCCAGTAAGTTACATCTCTCCATGACCTCTGCATCAGCTCCTGCTTCCTGACCTGCTTGATTTCCAGTCCTGACTTCCTTTGGTGATGAACTGCAGAATGGAAGAGTAAGCTGAATAAACCCTTTCCTCTCCAACTTTCTTCATGGTCATGATGTTTTATGCAGGAATAGAAACCCTGACTAAGTCGCTGCTCTTGCAGAAGATACAGGTTTGGGGCTCACAGCATTCTGCCATTCCAGTTCCAGGGAATCAAGAGTCCCCTTCTGGCCTCTGCAGGAACCAGGCACATCTGTGGTACAAATACATGCATGCAGAAGAAACACTCAAACACACAAAAATAAAACTAAATTACTATTAATAAAATAACAGTGACTAAGCAAAATCAGCCAGATGTGAAAAGATAGGTGCAGAATTTTAATCTGTTTATATTTGTGAGTTTTCTATTTTAAGGAAAGGGGTTTTAAGTAACTTTCAGTAACAGTTCTCAAAGTGTGTTCTGTAGTCTTCTTTGCAAGAGCCTTTCAGGAAACCTGTACATCCATATTCATTTGCATAATGAAAAGAATATAGCCATACACAAAACAACCATCAGGAAATGACTTTTAATAGTGAGACATTTCAACCAATAATAGACCGTGAAATAGTGATAGGCATGCAAGAACTGGCAAAGCACTGCCAACTGGAATTCAGGCAAGTGTATATGGCTAAAGAGACCATCTTTGCTTAGAAGAGTGTCAAACCAACACAGAATGAGAATGACCAAATAGAACTGAAGGATCTGGTTATGATGCATAGGGTCAAGTCTTTGCTCTCACAAGTTGTAGTGTGTACAACCCACACCATCTAGATCACAGTGCAAACTCACATGGGTCTCAGACAGCCTTGCATTTTGCCAAGCTTAGATGTGAACAAATCTGCTCTGAGGAACTCCTGAAAGCCAAATAGACCAAGACAATCAAAGCACCAGGGGAAAATGACAAGCCTAGGAGTAATGTCATGATTTAAAAATCTCCAATTTGTGTATTTTGACCATTAGGTTATTCATATTTAGAATTAATAGTCTATGAAAACTTATCAGGGACAATTGAAAACTCTTAAAATGTTATTAAACAACAAAAAGTCCCATAGGAAAAATGATAACTCTAGAAGCGGAAAATAAAGGTATTAAAAACCTCCAGTTTGTGTATTTGGATCATTCCGATCATTAGGTCACTCCATCCTTCAAATCTAAAAGCTATTAAAAACTATCAGAGAACAATAGGAAGAACTCAAAACTTTTTCGTGAGACAATATTGAAGTGATAAACTATAACATAAAAGAAACAAAAACCTACAAATGGAACAGGAAGGGTAAAGGGAATGACATAAAGCAGATGAGCAGTCAGGAGAACAACTTTTTCATAGATAAAAATGCCCAGAGAAGGAATCAAATAAGATATAATAACATGTGTTTTTCTGTGACCCGTGCTGAAAAAAATCTGGTTCAACCCATCAAAGGAAAGTCTGTCTCTAAAAATATCTTATGATGTCATAAAGACCCTGAAAATAGCTGCAGCCAAGAAAGAATCTGCAAAGCAGCAGTAAACAGATAACACATTCATCATGCACTCCAAAACCCAGGAAACAACCCAGCAGCGTTGGCAGACTTCTGGCAGATTGTTCTCAGGAATCCCATATTCTCCCCAATCAGCAGTCAAGTGCCACGGTAAGCTAAAAATAGTTCCAGATATGTAAAGACTCAGGGGATTTCTCTCGTGTGCTTCTCTCATATGAAATTGGTTAGAAGAGAGCTTAACAAAGCAAGTCAGTACTCTAAAGATAAATGAACTCAGAAAACATGGTAAATACACAAAATGGAAAATTTTTCAACCAGAAAGGCAAGTCAAATGAAAGCCTGGCTTATGCAGCAAAATAGTTGTGAGTAGAGTATATTAGGTAAAATAATGATGGTGGTGGTGGTGGTGGTGGTGGTGATTGTGATGGTGAAGAATAAGATAATGATAACAATAATAAGGCGGTTACAGAAAGATAAGTACATGTTCTCTCTCTTCTCTCTTTCTCTAGCTTTCTCTCGTTTCCACAACCTTCAATCTATAATAGTGATTCCTAGAGAGATAGATGAATGGGGATAGAGAAAGCTTGAGTTCAGTTACTGCACACAGAAGGCATATGTTGAAATATCACACCAAAATCCATTACAATTAATACATGTAAATCAGAAACAAGAGGTATTAAAAATAAGAAGCAAAAGAGAATTAAGAAAGTGGTCCAGGAAATAGATAAAGAAAGTCAGTGTGAAATCACACTAAAAAGACCAACATCTATGACACTGTAGGCTCCAAGAGGAGGGCTCAGGGTGAAGGATGCTCACCTGATGGCAGACTGCAAGTCAGGAGGAGAGTCAAGAAGACAACATGATGGAGAAAATTGAAGACAAATACTACTACAGAGGACAGTGAACACACGTTTTGGATATGATTCTAGTCTAAGTGATACACTGAGCAGCATTTCTCAAAGCCTGTAATGTAACTCCTTTTCAGTATAAATGCTAGAACAATCCATCTACAAATCACACAGCAAAAGTTCCCTTCCTTATGGCAGCTGGCATGCCTCAATAATTTTAGGTACCTAGAATGCTCTTATGACCTTTGTGGGTACCAGGTATGTGTAGTACATAGACATACATGTCGGAAAAACGGATCTCATACACATAAAATACAAATAAATTTCAAAATAAGAGAAAGGGTACCAAATGGGATGGTAAGAATAGTTCACTATTATTGTCCTTCCCCAATTAAACTAAAAATCATTTCATCACTTTCGGCCTTCTCTTAGTTTCCCCCAAATAAAACAATATCGGAGTAGACATTACCATATGGAAACGAAGCTCAATATAAATAGAATGAAACATCCTTAGTAAATGTCATTAGTATTTGAGGGAAAGTAATAACATCAGATGTTTGGATTAAGCACTCCCTGATTCCATGGCTGTGTCTTACCTGGACGATGCTGAAGGTCTCAGTTCCTTTTCTTTGAGTACCTGAAATAACCAACTTATGAAGAAAGGATTTCCTAGGGTTCATGGTTTGCAAGGAAAGCATGGAAGTGATGGTGGTGACAAGTGATAGCAGGAGCTCCTCACAACAAGGTAGATCAGGAAAGAGAGACATTCCAGAGAAGGAGACCAAATTGGGCTATAGACTTTGATGTTTGCCCTCCTAAGACCACCTAAGATGCAACACCTAAATAAATACTGTTTTCTCATTAGCCACTCCGATCCTAGGAAAAATTTCATCAATACCTTGTGAATAAGCTGAGTCTCCTAACCCACAAAAGTGTCCACCAGAGCCTCTGGGAGGTGTGTCCCATCCAAGGCATAACAGTACCTTCACAACATACATGGTTATGTGGTTTTGTTTAGTTTGTTGCTCATTGTTTGTTTTCTAACTGTTTGTTCACTATGTAGCCTGGGGCTCATTATGTAGACAAGGAGCGCATCCAACTCTCAGTGATCACCCTGTCTTCACCTAAGGTATTATTTGTACTTTATCTAGAATGGTGTCATTTTTTTTCTCCATTCCTTAAATAACAATGAAACAATATCCTAAGCTGAAGATTTTATTCAACTAAAACTACACACAGGGGGTGGATAAAAGGCTTAGTGTTTAAGAAGTACACTGTTCTTACAGGGGAGTGGGGTTGGGTTTCCAGCACCCATGTCAAGTGCGTTACAACTACTTTAACTACAGTTCCAGGGTATCAAAAATCCTCAGGTTTCTTAGGGCACCTGCACCTACACAGCACACATACACATAAACTGGTACAGGTACACGTATGTACCACACAGGTCAGATGCATATACAAACACATTCTGGTACACATACACACATGTACCTGGCACACACAGAGAGAACCTCATGCATGCACACACATATACACATAAATTGAGCAGTAATCTTTTAACATTAAAAAGAAAGGTCTACATGCAGCTCAATGAGAGTCCTCATTGTGCTTTCAGACTTGATCTACTTTCTGAATCAGTATTATGTGTTGCTGATCCCTTTACACAAGAAGAATATTGGAAGTCCTTTACAGTCATGTCTTTATATCTACTTCCAAACATACTGATTATGTTTTGCATCATGTATTTTGGATGACAATACAATACAGAATTAAACGTTTTATGGTTCATGGGTATTTTTGGATATGACATGAATCTTCTTCATTTTACTTCTGTTTGGTGCTGTCTAGTTAGCAACATCAACTTGGTGGCATTTTTAGGCTATTGACCCTTGACCTTTAATATTTATGTTATATATCTTGAGAATTGCAAGTAGTGTCATCGGCTCTAGTAAAATGGCACAAACTTTTCTTGTACAGAACAGCTCTGCCCTTTGAGCACAGTGTCATAGCAGATGCACTTACTCGTACCTTCTGCCCTGTGGATTTTAACTCTGGCATCTATATTACATTCCAGCCTTTGTTTTATTTACTCTTATTTTTTCAGTTCTTCATGATCACAAGAAAATTCAAAACAGTATTGTAAATTTTTGCCAATTAGTAATTTTGTGATCTCAAATATAATTGAAATCTCCCCTGCATTTATTGACTACAAATAAGATGAGTCTTTTTGTTGGCATTGTTTGCTATATAGAATGTATTTCAAAGACATGTGATTTTCCTCAAAATCTTACATTATCTTAAATCTTTATATTAGTTGACATTTTTCTTATATAATTCTGTTTATCTGTCTTTACTTATTCTTCAATATAAATTTACACAGAATAACTCAATTTAGCTTGATTTTATTTCACTTTGAATTTTATTTCATACTGGCAACTGTTTGTTCTAACTGTGTATAGGAATAGAATTTAAAATGACATAAAAAGTATGTGGTAGCCATAAAGAGACAAAATAGAAAGAGAAAATCTGACCTGGAAAGGATCAGGAGACAATTTTTTTTTTGATGTATTCAAATTTTTTATTTAATACTTTATTTACATTTCAAATGTTTTCCCCTTTCCAGGTCTCCCCTTTGGAAACCCCTAATCCCATCCTCCCTCCCCCTGGCTCTATGAGGGTATTCCTCCACCCAACCAACCAGGCACCTCTTCCGCCCCTGGCATTCCCCTATACTGGGGCATCTAATGCTCTCAGGTCCAAAGGAATGTTCCTCTTTCTCCACTCTGACTGATGGTCAGCAAGGCCCTCATAGCCACATATGTGGCCAACATCATGGGCCCTCCATATGCATTCTTAGGTTGGTGGTCCAGATTCTGGGAGCACCGGGGGGGGGGGGGCTGACCAGTTGACATTGTTGCTCCCTCCCCATGAGGTTGCAAACTCCCTCACTTCCTTCAGTCCCTTCTCCAACTACTCCATTTGGGTCCCCATGTTCAGTCCAAGAGCTGCTGTGAATTGAATCATGGGTGTTCCAAACTTTTGGGCTAATATCAGTGAGTACACTCTGTGTTCGTTCTCTTGTGACTGAGTTACCTCACTCAGGATGATATTTTCAAGTTCCATCCATTTGCCTGCAAATTTCATGAAGTCATTGTTTTTAATAGCTGAGTAGTGTTCCATTGTGTAAATATACCACGTTTTCTGTATCCATTCCTCTGTTGAGTGCTAACTGGGTTGTTTCCAGCTTCTGGCTATTATAAATATGGCAGCTATGAACACAGGGAAGCATGTGTCCTTATTGCATGTTGGAGCATCTTCTGGGTATATGCCCAGGAGTGCTATAGCTGGGTCCTCTGGAAGTATTATGCCCAATTTTCTGAGGGTCTGCCAAGCTGATTTCCAGAGTGGTTGTACCAGCTTGCAATCCCACCATCAATAGAGAAATGTTCCTCTTTCTCCACATCCTCACCAGCATCTGCTGTCACCTGAATTTTGGATCTTAGCCATTCTGACTGGTGTGAGATGAAAGCTCCGGGTTGTTTTCATTTTCATTTCCCTGATGACTTAGGATGTTGAACATTTCTTTAGGTGCTTCTCAGTCATTAGACATTCCTCAGTTGAGAATTCTCTCTTTAGCTCTGTTCCCCATTTTTTGATGGGGTTATTTGGTTTTCTGGAGTCTAACTTCTTGAGTTCTTTGTGTATATTGGATATTAGTCCTCTATCAGACTTAGGATTGGTAAAGATCTTTTCCCAAAATGTGGGTTGCAGTTTTGTCTATTGACAGTGTCCTTTGCCTTACAGAAGCTTTGCAATTTTATGAGGTCCCATTTGTCGATTCTTGATCTTAGAGCATAAGCCATTGGTGCTCTGTTATGGAACTTTTCCCCTGTGCCCATGTGTCTGAGACTTTGCCCCACTTTCTCTTCTATTAGATTCAGTGTATCTGGTTTTATGTGGAGGTCCTTGATCCACTTTGACTTCAGCTTTGTAGATGGAGATAAGAATGGAACAATTTGCATTCTTCGACATGTTGACCGCCAGTTAAACCAGCACCATTTGCTGAAAATGCTGTCTTTTTTCCGCTGGATGGTTTTAGATCCTTTGTCAAAGATCAAGTGACCATAGGTGTGTGGGCTCATTTCTGGGTCTCCAATTCTATTCCATTGATCTACCTTCCTGTCTCTGCACCAATACCATGCAATTTTTATCACTATTGTTCTGTAATATAGCTTGAGTTCAGAGATGGAGATTACCCCAGAAGTTCTTTTATTGTTAAGAATCGTTTCGCTATCCTGGATTTTTTGTTATTCCAAATGAATTTGCAAATTGCTCTTTCTAAGTCCATGAAGAATTGAGTTGAAATTTTGATGGGGGTTGCATTGAATTTGTAGATTGCTTTCAGCAAGATGGACATTTTTACTATATTAAGACTGCCCAATCCATGAGCATGGAATGTCTTTCTATCTTCTGAGATCTTTGATTTCTTTCTTCAGAGACTTGAAGTTCATGTCATACAGATCTTTCACTTGCTTGCTTAGAGTCACACCAAGGTATTTTATATTATTTGTGTCTATTGGGAAGGGTGTTATTACCCTAATTTCTTTCTTACCCTGTTTCTCCTTCGAGTATAGGAAGGCTCCTGATTTCTTTTTTTTTTTTTTTTTTTTATTTATTAATTTATTTATTTTTATTTACATTTCCGATGATTCCCCTTTTCTTTGGAAACCCCGTGTCCCCTCCCCTCCCCGGCTCTGTGAGGGAATTCCTCCTCCCACCCACCCGCCCACCCATTCCCATATTCCCACCTTGACATTCCCCTTTACTGGGGCCTCTAGCACCCTCAGGCCCAGAGTCCTCTCCTTTCTCCCTGGTGGCCATCGAGGTGATTCTTCTGCCTCATATGTAGTCCAAACCATGGGTCAATAGATGTGTATTCTTTGGTTAGTGGTCTGAACTCCAGGACGACCAGGGGGAGGGTCAGGCCCATTGACGCTCTTGCTCCCTCCATGGGGCTGCCAATTCCCTCC
>CM052700.1:99415910-99434725 GCA_028551405.1 Uromys caudimaculatus
AAAGGAGAGGACTTTGGGCCTGAGGGTGCTAGAGGCCCCAGTAAAGGGGAATGTCAAGGTGGGAATATGGGAATGGGTGGGCGGATAGGTGGGAGGAGGAATTCCCTCACAGAGGCGGGGAGGGGGAGGGGATACGGGGTTTCCAAAGAGGAGACCCAGAAAAGGGGAAACATCGGAAATGTAAATAAAGTATCAAAAATAAAAAAAAATAAAAAAAATAAAAAAAATAAAAAAATAAATAAATAAAAATGGTGAAGGTGCTCTATATCTTGAAGTATAAACTTGTCAGAAAAGATATAATTCCTATGCAAAAAATAATCAGGCATATCCCATTAGTATGTAAATTTGCTTTCATCATTAATAAATGAAAACATTAT
The DNA here is from genome assembly GCA_028551405.1 of Uromys caudimaculatus. Classification (NCBI taxonomy): domain Eukaryota; kingdom Metazoa; phylum Chordata; class Mammalia; order Rodentia; family Muridae; genus Uromys; species Uromys caudimaculatus. The sequence goes on from CM052700.1 coordinate 99,416,288, forward strand.
ATTATATATATGTGTGTGTATTAAAGAATTGCACTAACATACATTCTTTATGCTAAATTAACAATAAATCCTTTATTTGTGTGATTAGTTTATATACCAACATACTGGAATAATGTAAAACTTTCTCAAGTGAAAAGAATCTTCAAGTAGAAAAAGTTTAAGAAGCTGTGTTCAAATAATTATTGGCAAAGAATAATTTGATTTCCATGATTGATGTATCAATCACACCTCATTCCATTTGGCTTGCCATCTTGTTGATAGAATAAGACACAATGGCATAACTGGTTCTTCTGTAGGAGAGTAATCTATTTCTAGTTAGCTAGAAAATCTTGTTTGCCACATATGAGTAAAAACAATACAAAGGACCTCTGTATGCAGATGTGTGGTCAACAGTTGTATGTCAACAGCTGCTCTGTCATCCTTGGCAAATGTTAGAATTTTGTGGCACTTAAAGCAAAATGCACCTCTGGAACTTTGAGGGAAGTTAAGTTGCCAAAAAATATTTTTAGGTACTACTGAGCTGGAATGCACAGGATTGGTCAAATGCACACCACTGTGTTTAGAAAGACAGACTTATGAAACTTCTCAAGTATGTCTCAAGAAATGTATATATATACAATCGTTTGTCAGTTTCATGAGGATGAAAAGCTACTTTATTGAAGGAAGACACAAACAAGAAGCCACAAGATAATCATCATGAGACAAGATTGTTTCAATAGAAAAGACACCATATCAGGGTAGAGAAAAACGAGCCCCAAATTTTGCATGAAAATAATTGGTGATAAGATCAAGAATGGACAAATGGGACCTCATGAAATTGCAAGGCTTCTGTAAGGCAGAGGACACTGTCAATAGGACAAAACAGCAACCAACAGATTGGGAAAAGATCTTAACCAATCCTATGTCTGATAGAGGGCTAATATCCAAAGAACTCAAGAAGTTAGACTCCAGAGAATCAAATAACCCTATTTTAAAAATGGGGAACAGAGCTAAATGAAGAACTCTCAACTGAGGAATATTGAGTGGCTGAGAAGCATCTAAAGAAATGTTCAACATCCTTAGTCATCAGGGAAATGCAAATCAAAACAAGTCTGAGATTCCACCTCACACCAGTCAGAATGGCTAAGATCAAAAACTCAGGTGACAGCAGATGCTGGCGAGGATGTGGAGAAAGAGGAACACTCCTCCATTGTTGGTGGGATTGCAAGCTGGTGCAACCACTCTGGAAATCAGTCTGGCAGTTACTCAGAAAATTGAACACATAGTACTACCTATACCGCTCCTGGGCATATACCCAAAAGATGCTCCAACATATAACAAGGACACATGCTCCTCTTTGTTCATAACAGCCTTATTTATAGTAGCCAGAAGAAGCTGGAAAGAACCCAGATGTCCTTCAACAGAGGAATGGATACAGAAAATGTGGTACATTTATACAGTTGAGTACTACTCAGCCATTAAAAACAATGACTTCATGAAATTTACAGACAAATGGATGGAACTAGAAAATATCATCCTGAGTAAAGTAACCCAGCCATAAAAGAACACACATGGTATACACTTACTGGTAAGTGGATATTAGCCCAAAAGCTTGGAATACCCAAGATACAATTCACAGACCATATGAAGCTCAAGAAGAAGGAAGACCAAAATGTGGATGCTTCAGACCTTAGAAGCAGGAACAAAATATTCAAGGGAGGTAGAGGGTGGGAGGGACTTGGGAGGAAGAAAGGAGAGGGAGGAGGAAAAGGGAGTACAGGATGAGGTATGGGAGGAGACAGGGATGATAGACAGAGGGTCAGGAATTTGAACAGAGGTGTGTAGCAATGGGGGATGGGGAACTTGAGGTAGCCACCAGCAAGTCCCAGATGCCAGGAAAGCCAGAGGTTCCTAGGACTCAACAGGGATGAGATTAGCTGAAATGCCCAACAAAGGGGAGGGGGAACCTGTAGAGACCATATCCAGAGGGTTAAGCAGGACCCCTGGTTGGGGGATGTGGCCACCCATTCATTTCCAAATATTTAACCCAGAAGGGCTCCTGTCTAAAGGAAATATGGGGACAAATTGTGGAGCAGAGACTGAAGGAAAGGCCATCCAGAGACTGCCCCACCTGAGGGTCCATCCCATGTACAGACACCTGACAGAAGCCTGATATAGTCTCCTGAGAGACTCTGCAAGAGCCTGACAAATACAGAGGCAGATGCTAGCAGCCAGCCATTGGACTGAGCACAGGGATGCCAATGGAGGAGTTAGAGAAAGGACTGAAGGGAGCTGAAGGGGATTGCAACGTCATAGGAAGAACAACAATATCAATCAACCAGACCCCCCAGAGCTCTCAGGGACTAAACCACCAACCAAAAAGTACACATGAAGGGACCCATGACTCCAGATGCATATGTAGCAGAGGATGGCCTTGTTGGGCATCAATGGGAGGAGAGGCTCTTGGTCCTGTGAAGGCTCGATGCTCTGGTGTAGGGTGAGGTGGGGGGAGTTGGTGGGAGGGAGCACCCTCAGAGAATCAGGGGGAGGGGATGACATAGGGGGTTTACAGAGGGGAAACCAGAAAAGGGGATAATATTTGAAATGTAAATAAAATATCCAATAAAAAAAAGAAGTTATTTCTATATACTATGTTGAACTGCAACATCAGTGATTAAGAGGATTCTAGGCTAGAGACAATGGTAAAAGAACAAGAAATTGAATCTCCATTCTTAATTTCTCTTTGACCTTCATTTATGGTAAGACCATCCATTCTTTCATGGGTATCACTGCACACCAATGGCTTTTGTTTGTGACCACCTAGGCTAACCCAGAGCTGAACCACCAAAAATGAACTTTTTTTTTTTTTTTTTTTTTTGGCATTAAGATAACCTTAATGCTCTATTCTGGAAAAGCACTAAGAGTTAACATTTAGCAATGGCCAGTGCAAATTACAAAACATAGTGAGCCCAGCCACAGAGATATGGCATTCTCTGGTTAATGGAGCAAATGAAATGATCTTTTTTTTTCTTATTTATTTATTTATTTATTTATTTATTTATTTATTTATTTATTTATTTATTTGGTTTTTCAAGACAGGGTTTCTCTGTGTAGCCCTGCCTGTCCTGGAACTCACTCTGTAGACCAGGCTGGCCTCGAACTCAGAAATCCGCCTGCCTCTGCCTCCCGAGTGGTGGGATTAAAGGCGTGCGCCAGTGCCCGGCTCGTATTTCTTATTTAACCCATCTATTCTTTGACAGTTTCGTGTATGGTGTAATGCATTTTGATCGCTACCACCTCACCTCCCTCTTCCCTCTCAGCCCAGAAGTCACTTCCTACAGTCACAGCTTTCTGTTTTGTTTTGTGAGCTTCTGAGTTTATCCGGGACCATTACATACCAGAAGGCGAGGAACTGTCCACTGGAGGCTTGTACACACTCCAGGGGACACATAACCATAGACAATGACTCCCCCTCCTCCAGCACCCATCAATCGCCAAATATTCCACAAATGACAGTTGACATGATCAGTCTACTGCAAGTCTGGGACAAACAATCACAGGTTCTGTGAGTTCATCATTTCAATGGCTGCATGATGCCCAGGAAATAGCGCTTTGGAGCCCTCCCTTCTGTTATTCAGCTCTTACATTCCTTCTGTTTCCTCTTCCACAGTCCTCCCTGATCCTTAGAAGAAGTAGAGTAATTGTCTGGGGTAGGGCTAAGCACCCCAGGAGTCACTTTTTCTTAACATTGTGAGCAGCATGAATCTGCATTTACCGTCATTTGTTGCAAAAAGAAGCTTCTCTCATAGAGGCGGAGAGTAATCAGACTAATATACTTTATTAAAAAGATAATTACCTGCTTTGAAAAAAAAGAAGAAGAAAGAAACAAAGCTAGAACTGAGACAGAAAGCTCCTCCTTGCTCTCTAGCATACACAAGCCAAATGGTCATGCAAACTATGAGGAGAGGAACGTCAGCGGCAGCCTTACAAAACTGTGGACACTGTAACATCAACCTGCCAGCTGTGGCGTGGACTGGTGCATTAGTCGCATGACCACTATGTGAGAAACCACGTGGTCTCTGGTTGGATGATTCACAGGAGGGAATTCATACCTAGGGCTACAAGCCAAGTAAAAGCCATGCCTGAGAACACTACGGATCCTAGTGGGGAACCTACTACTGATTTGATATGGAATCAAACTTCCTATAGAACGGTTATAGTTAAACCTTTAACAAATGATACTCTCAGCCTCTATAAAATGATCTTAATTTAGAGAATTGCTCATGGAAATTTATGCCCAACCATCTCATCCTTCCTAAAACGCTGAGAGTCCGGGTTACACCACAGAAGTCACACTATGTTTGTCTCTTTTCTCCAAGAGATCACAAATCAAGCGTAGGACAAAGTTTCTGGCATTCTCCAAAAGAGCCACAGTGCATTTGAAAGTACATACCTAAGGTTCTGCCCCTAATTATCATGTTATAGGATAGTACAGCTGAGTCTACTACTTGCAAAAACCGCAATGACAACTTTCTCTTTGGAGAAATTACTGAAGCCTAACTTTGAACAATGAAGAAGCAGGGTTCCTCATGGTCTTTTTCCGTCTCTGCTAAGATGGTGGGTTGAACTGAAAGGAATTCAAGTTGGTCAGAAAGCTTTGCTCTTCACATCATAGTAAATACTAGGATTTGCCTCAAAACAAAACAAAACAAAAAATCAGAGAAAATACTGTTAGCACACTGCATCCCATACTTCTTTGGGCAATTTATCTTTGTGATTAGATTAGCTTCTAGAATTTAATGCTTCTCAGAGCTTTATCTACAGTAATAAATTAATTCTTTCTAAATGATAAAAAACACAAAAATGGAGCAACTTGAATGCAATCTATCCATCAATTAAAGGAAAATGATGTAACATCTGGGGGTTACTTAGATCTCTTAAAATATTACTCGTTGAGACAAGGAAAGAATCTACGACTTCTAGATTATTAAGTTTTATTAATTTTTGGGTGTGTAATGTAAGAGACAGTGAGAGAATGAAAGGGGAAGAGATGTGTGTGTGTGTGTGTGTGTGTGTGAGAGAGAGAGAGAGAGAGAGAGAGAGAGACAGAGAGAGAGAGACAGAGAGAGAGAGACAGAGAGACAGAGAGACAGAGACAGAGACAGAGACACAGAGAGAGAGAGTCTCACATGTCCTGAGTTGGCCTTGAACTCACTGTCACCAAAGGTGACCTTGAACTTTTGATCCTCCTGGCTGTGCCTCTCCCAAGTGCTGGGGTTACAGCTTGTACCACACTTACTTTTATTCACTGCTGGGTCCTAAACTCAGGAATTCATACACAGTAAGCAAGCATTCTAACAAGAGCGCTGTATCCAGATCCCAATGGTATTATTATTGTAGGTTAACAATAGCATAGTTAACAGAATGTCAAAATGGATAGGAACGCAGCTGAGCCAAGTATGCACAGACAGAAGCAGGGCTTTAGCTTGCACCCAGGCCCTCAGAGTTAAGGAGGAAACAAGTTTCTTCTCTGAACAAAGGGTAAGGCGGCTTTATTGATGTGCTTCCGTGAGCTTACAGGCAGTCATCATCTTGTGGGAAGAACTTCAAGTGCTTGAGAGCCCGAGAATGGGAGAGAAAACACATTTCATGCTTTTATCACAATAACCAGCCAAGGGCCCCAGAGTTTATTGCCCTCCAGTCCATTGTAGTGATTCCCTTTAACGGCTTCGTGTTCTCAGAAAATCTACTCTCATTGCTCAGTTAAAAACTGCGTGCTTTCTCCACATCAAAGCAAGCATCCCTGAAACCCTCCATCATTGTTCTTTATTTCCAAAGCATAAGTCATCCTACCCTGAAACTGCACCAAGAGTAACAGTTCATTGCAATCATGTATTTTCTGTTATGCTTGCACAAAACCCCAAAGAAAATTGCTTGATTGTTGGTAGGTAACTGGCTGGCAGATAATCTGACTAAGCTTTCAAAACAAGTAAATGTCATTGGAAATAACCAGTAAATGTCAGCTATTGAAGAATAAACTCACAAGCTACAGAGATAGCTCAGAGGCTAAGAGTGCATTACACCCTTGCAGGGGACCCAAGTTAGGCTCCCAACACTCATGTTGGGTGGCTCACAACTACCTATTACTTCAGCTCCAGGGACTCTTACTTTCCCTCTGCCATTTGAGGGTCCTGCACTCATGCACACAGGTATACATGCACACGTATGAGTACACACACACACACACAAAATAATAACAATGAATCCTATTTTAAAAATTAGAACCAATCAGCCCTGCTTCCTCTATAAAGGTCTCCCCTCCTGTTAGTCCCCTTGTTCAATCATGACATCTTGACAACTCCCTCCACTGCCATTATGAGTCTCAGTCTGCATTGTCACTTTCATGAAGCCTACCTTCAGAGACATCTATGTACTTACCAAATCCACATGATCACATTGGCAGTCATCTGGGATCAGATATACAAATGAAGGCACCTACCATCAACTGCCCTTCCCTAACGACTTTCTCCCCCTCACTCTGAACTGTTACTACCATCTTTTTTCTAGCATTACATGTTAATGGAAACATATGAAAAAGATTCTACCAAGTAGGGTCTCCTTGAAAGTCCCCAGAAAGAGAAGGGCAGGAAAAGACATCCAAGTAGTCTCTTCATTTCTACTTGGGAGTTCCTTGAAGAAGAAACAGAGACAAAAAGTCTAAAGCATTCACAGCCAACCAGATTAATAGCCTACCTGGTACCCTGATGTATCTTAACTGCTTGCCACAACTAGCCTTCTACTAGCCCAGTGTTAGGGCCTTCACATAAGCCCTTAAGGCACCTAACAGGTTTGTGGCTCTCAAGTTGGGTTGGAAATGATAGGCCTCCATGGATTTCAGCCAACTGGTTTCTCCATGATTTAAGAACGAAGATACCAGATGATAAAATAACTTTCAGTTTCTCTTCAAAAAGGCACGTGCTGTATGACTTTAGGGAGGTTAATGAGGCCCTGAAGGGGGACGTGCCTTACAGATTTGAGGTATATTTTCCTGTAATCAACAACTGCCTTAAGCTGGTGAATAATTTAATTTAATGGAGTTTTAAATCAAAGACATAAGAGTTTAATTAGGAACTACTCTTGTTCTACTGAAGTTAATAGGCAGCTGTGCTGATTTTTTTCTCTATCAGGATTTTGACAAGCTCACAAGGACAGGAATTTAGAATAACCAATGTTGTACTAAAGGTGGGTAGAAAAACACAGTTACTGCTACAGTAAACTCCTAACTGGGCTCCACAGCAGCCATAAGGGTGGGCTAGCTGAAGGAGTTTAGCTAAAGATAATTCATAAGTCTGGAGGGGGATAAATTTGACCAGATAATCAATCAAAAAGTTGCAAGTTTTGTGCCAGTATTGTGTCAGTTATATTTAATATCCTGCCTATCTATTTACATATCTTTTTCTTTTGTCTAAATGTGTAATTACTAAAACCTGAACTGGTAAATCTTAAGACATATATTGCAAAATTCTGCTAAAGGTACATTTGCTCAACTCCTTGCCCCAGCTTTGGTTCAGCAGGTACTGTTTACCAGGTTGAACTTCAGTAAGCATGTTCATGCCTTGCTTCTCTCTCTCCTCCTCCTCCTCCTCCTCCCTCCCTCCCTTCTTGTCTTCCCACCTCCCAGATCTAACAGGCTTCATGTTTATGGGGAAGGTTTGTAACACTGAGACACACTCCTAACACCAGCACCTCCATTTTAAATAGGTATCATAGGTAAATTAATGAGTTTGAAGAAATTTTTACTAATTAGTGTGTGTGTGTGTGTGTGTGTGTGTGTGTGTGTGTGTGTGTGTGTGTTTACATGGAAGTCAGAGAAAAACTTGTGGAGTCAGTTTTCTCCTTCCGCAATGAGGATCCCTGGATTTGAACTCAGACTGTTAGACTTGAATGCAGTCACCTTGAGTCGCTGAAGCACCTCTGCTTCTGCTCTTTCATCTCTTCACCCAAATCATTGCTATTCCCTATTCTGTATACTTGTCAGTCTGTCTAATGCCTAATTTTCAAATCCTTCTTTCAAGGGCATTCCTGATAAACTAAGAATTAATGAACTGGAAGAACACTGTAGTAAACAGATACACAAAGAAGGCAGGACTGCTGTGGTATAACTAAACTAGAAGGGAATATTTTAACCAATTCATCCCAAATTATGAGGAAGCCAATTAATCCTGGGTATTCTGAATAGTCTCTATAGAAAATTCTTAATAATTTCACTTTAAAACAGAGGTGATTGTATATGACTAAATATTTGATTGTATAACTATGTCCGCAACACAATGTGAGAAAATCTTTGGCTAAAAATACGGAAGTTTGAGTAAGCTTACTCTGTTACTTTAGGCCTGAGGCAGGGCTGAGCTTCACAGTGGCATGTGCAATAGAAAAATCTTCATCCCCAACTGGACAGAAAGCAAAGAGAGGAAAGAGCAATAGTCATTCGTTACCTTGAAAAACATGTTACCAGAGAAAATCTTACACTAGATTCACCCTCTAATGTTTCTATCATCTTTTCAAATAGTACCATGAGCTGGGGCCTCAGCCTTACACACACACACACACACACATACACACACACACACAAGGTAGAACCTTTAAGAGGTAGGTTCTACTGGGTTCTTTGGGTCATCATAATTGTGGCTCTCCTCAGATTCTTGGCCACAGAGTAGACATCTTTGCTCTATTTCCTGTTCCTGCCATGATATGCTGCTGGTCATGGCCCCAAATCAGTAGTGTCAACCAGTGTTGTCAACTCAGATCTCTGAAACTATGAGTCAAAATAATTTTCCTGTGATAAGCTGCTTATTACATATAACTGTCAGAATAACGGAATGTTAACTAACACAAGGGAATTGCATTAACTCTTTGTGGGCCTTTCTTCTCTCACATTGGGGATGATGCTACATTAGCACAAGGCCAGCACTATTGCTAGAGATCATCCCAGACTTTTGGATTGACAGGAGAACCTGAGCACATTCCATGTTCAGGGCTTGATCAAGAGCATCTACTTTCCATAACAACTCATAGGCTTAATTTTTTTTCTCATCTTTACTGCTCTAGCTATAAATATGAATGCATAAGTGACATGTCTCATCAAAGTGACAAAATATATAAGATAAATAATTTAAAGAAGAAATTGTTTTCTTGGCTTATCATTTCAGACAATCCAGTCCATGGGAACTTGGACCATGTGCTTTGTAGAATGTCCTTGTTCCAAGGGTACATGACACAAGACTGGGTCCACTTCTTGTTGGACAAGAAGCAAAGAATTGGAGATGGGAAGAACCCAGGAACAAAAATACCTGGAAGCACTTTCACCAGTGATCTACTTCTTGGTAGACCTGACTCTCTCAAAGATTCCACCACCCCCAAACTAGTGCAACCAGCTAGAGAACCAAGTGTCCAGCTCACAAGCTTGTTGGATGCAGTTCATACTCAAAGCATAACGTCTGATGTCTCCTTTCAAAAGAGAGCATCAGTGAAACACATTCTAGATACTTTAAATGTGGTAGATCCTAAGTGGGTCTGATAATGTAAAGTTTCAATGGGTACTATTGGACTTGTGAATCATGAAGACTTGGTAAACACAGGTATAATGTGAATGCAATGCAAATGAGTCTCCAGGAGCAAGGGTAATGTGTATTCTAATGGAAGAAAGCAGGCACATTCATTTTTACTACAGATTAATATTTCTAACTTAATCACCAGATCATCAATTATGGCTACTTTATATGATAACACAGTGAGGCTTAAGTCTAGACATGAGTTACCAAGTTAGTTCTTCTTTTTCCCTCTACCAATAACTCAGATTTTTATTTTTTTAGTATAGAAATAGACGTTATACAGGGCATGGGGGAGGGGAACTGAGAGAGTAGTAGAGGCAGAGAAAGGCAGAGAGAGGGAGAGAGTAGAGAAGTTGAGAGGTACAGGCCAGGCATGACCATGTGGAGAGAGGGGGGAAGGGAAAGGGGAGAGGTAAGAGATATGAGATGTAAGAGAGAGGCAAGAGATAAGAGCAATAACTCAGATATTTAACAAAGGACCTGAAGTGGCAAAGGTATACATAAATGTAAATGATGGTTCCATATTTAAAAATAATATAGGCATGGAAGAAAGAAGATGGCATTAGGCTGGGTGATGCATTCAACTAAGGAACTGAAGAAGAATGTTTGGGACAGAGTACTCCACCTCTGAAGGTCATGCCATTTGATCACTTTTGAGCTTTATAGTCAAGAAAAAAAAATTCACTACTGTATAAGGTCATTCATCACATTTCTGGAGCTGTTTGGTGAGGTTTTAGGTTAAGTTAGTGATTTAGGAGCGACTATGTGTCATGAATTGAGTATCTAGTAGATGGTTGACGCTATTTTCGTTTACTTCCTTTCTTTCTAGTAGCACACAGGGCTGTTTGGAGATAATTTCATACAAAGTATAGAAACTTCCCAGGAGGTTTTGAAACTGATGAGCACACTGAGAAAAACTCATCAAAGTCAAATAAATAGAATTGGCTCCAAAGCACCTCTGAAAACTGGGTTTCAGGGTCACAGGAGATAACATCTCTTGTGTACTTTTTTTTTTTTTTGATACTTTATTTACATTTCCAATGTTTTCCCCTTTCTAGGTCTCCACTTTGGAAACCCCCATCCCTTCCCCCTCCCCCGCCTCTATGAGGGTATTCCCCCTCCCACCCACCCACCCACTCCCATATTCCCACCTTGACATTCCCCTTTACTGGGGCCTCTAACACCCTCAGGACCAAGAGCCTCTTCTCCCCCTGATGACCAACAAGGACCTCCTCTGCCACATATGTGGTCCAAGCCATGGGTCCCTCGATGTGTATTCTTTGGTTGGTGGTACAGCCTCCAGGAGTACCGGGGGGGGGGGGTTGGTGTCAGGCCAGTTGACAATGTTGTTCCCTCCATGGGGCTGCCACTCCCTCAGCTCCTTCAGTCCCTTCTCCAACTCCGCCATCTGGGACCTCACTCTCAGTCCAGCAGTTACTGTAAAGTGAAACCTGGGTATTCTGAACTTTTGGGCTAATATCCGCTTATCAGTGAGTACATTCCATGTTCGTTCTTTTGTGACTGAGTTATCTCACTCAGGATGATATTTTCAAGTTCCATCCATTTGCTTGCGAATTTCATGAAGTCATTGTTTTAATGGCCATCCTGCCAAAAGCAATCGACAGATTCAATGAAATCCCCATCAAAATTCCAACTCAATTCTTCATAAACTTAGAAAGAGCAATTCTCAAATTCATTTGGAACAACAAAAAACCCAGGATAGCAAAAGCTATTCTCAACAATAAAAGTACTTCTGGGGGAATCAGCATCCCTGACCTCAAGCTGTACTACAGAGCAGTAGTGATAAAAACTGAATGGTATTGGTACAGTGACAGGCAGGTAGATCAATGGAATAGAATTGAATACCCAGATATGAACCCACACACCTACGGTCACTTGATTTTCCACAAAGAAGCTAAAACCACTCAGTGGAAAAAAGACAGCATCTTCAACAAATGGTGCTGGTTCAACTGGCGGTCTACAGGAAGAAGAATGAGAATTGATCCATTCCTATCTCCCTGTACAAAGCTCAAGTCCAAGTGGATCAAGGACCTTCACATAAAACCAGATACACTGAATCTAATAGAAGAGAAAGTGGGGAAAAGTCTCAAACACATGGGTACAGGGGATAAGTTCCTGAACAGAACACCAGTGGTTTATGCTCTAAGATCAAGAATCAACAAATGGGACCTCATGAAATTGCAAAGCTTCTGTAAGGCAAAGGATACTGTCAATAGGACAAAATGGCAACCAACAGATTGGGAAAAGATCTTTACCAATCCTACGTCTGATAGAGGGCTAATATCCAATATATACAAAGAACTCAAGAATTTAGACTCCAGAAAACCAAATAACCCTATCAAAAAATGGGGAACATAGCTAAACAGAGAATTTTCAACTGAGGAAAATCATAGGGCTGAGAAGCCCCTAAAGAAATGTTCAACATCCTTAGTCATCAGGGAAATGCAAATCAAAACAAGTCTGAGATTCCACCTCAAACCAGTCAGAATGGCTAAGATCAAAAACTCAGGTGACAGCAGATGCTGACGAGGATGTGGAAAAAGAACACTCCTCCATTGCTGGTGGGATTGGAAGCTGATATAACCACTCTGGAAATCAGTCTGGCAGTTACTCAGAAAATTGAACACATAGTACTACCTATACCTCTCCTGGGCACATACCCAAAAGATTCTCCAACATATAACAAGGACACATGCTCCTCTTTGTTCATAGCAGCCTTATTTATAGTAGCCAGAAGCTGGAAAGAACCCAGATGTCCCTCAGCAGAGGAATGGATTCAGAAAATGTGGTACATTTACACAATGGAGTACTACTCTTGTGTACTTCTAAGGCAAATGCTTTAGCATCTTCTAGGACCTACTGAAGTGAGCTTCCTGGCAGAGCCCAGAAATCTGTACACTTTAACAGGTTTCTCAGGAGATGACGTAAAGTTTGATAACCACTGTATAGACACACTTCCTCTGTCCCCCAGGTCCATCATTGTCCACACATATGGCCATTTTAAATCTCTCAGGGGAAATTCAAAAGCCTCAAATGCACAAACCCTTCCAGAAAGCATCTGATTTTATAAATTCCCATTTCCCATCCCAGTAACTTCTTCCTATAATGGAAGTCTGTGAAATCTCCAAAACCTATTAACATTTGCATACATGTGAATTTGCATTTTTTTCTAGAGAGATGATTCATAGATTTCAGAATTCCCACAGGAGATTATAACTCAGTCTTGGTTGGAATTGCAAATTAGAACTTAATGTCCATCCAGGATCACACATTTGTCTTCAACAACTCTTTCAAGTGATAAAATATAACAAAGTACAAGGCTTAACAGTTAAACTTTCCTTAAATGGCCTTATTTGACTGCGTGTCCATTCTTTATAATTAAGCAAACTTTGACTAATTAGAATTAAATATGCCTGCATCCTAAACTCCCTAAGCTATTTGCCTTGTACACTGAGAGAACAAAGGAGCAGAAGAACCTGGGCTCTGTTTCTAGTGTTAGCTCTGAGGAGCATAGGTGTCTTTGCCTTGCTTTTGAATAACTTAACTCTAACATCTTCTCTGATTTGAGCCGTGGATTCATCAGATGGCAGGTGCAGGAGGAGATCTTTGAAAATCTAAGCTGAGTGAGGATAAAAGAGGACCCCGGGGCACAAAGCAGATGTTGCTGGTAATCACAGACTCAGAAATTTTAATCAGTTCTGTTTTGGTTTTGGTTTTCTTTTTAAAAGACAATTCTGTTTGTTGGATTAATAAGGGATACTGGAAATTGTCCAGGTGTGCAAAGATTCCTCTAACCTCCTAACCCTGTAAATCTACAGCCCAGGAATCACGTCCAGTCTGTGATTCAACATCACCTGGAACATCCCGGCTGGTTGGTTTGCTTGTTCGTTTGTTTGTGTCTAGAATCCTGTCAGCACATAACCCCCTTTAGCTTTTTGGTAAAAGTAAGAGTTTGGTTATTCATTCTATGTTTGCCATTTGTTAAGTTTCTTTCACTAAAATCTTTCTGCTTCTTCTTTGACATTGACTGTGACAGATATTTAATTCATGAAGTTGATGAACAGTATCTAATTAAAACATTCAGTGTGTACTTGATGCTCCTTTCCCTTTACCAAGCTGAAATGGAAGGTTAAACATATAAGACAATCTGAATTTTATACAAGGCTGCTCCTGTGATGACCCCCAAGGGCTCCTCTCACAGCATCGCCATTGTCTATGAGCTGAACCTAGTCAGTAGGTTAAATCTAATGACTTCTTTTTAGCGAACAGAATATCAAAATCTCTCTCTTTCCCTCTCTCTCTCTCTCTCTCTCTCTCTCTCTCTCTCTCTCTCTCTCTCTCTGTGTGTGTGTGTTTATGTGTCTCTCTGTATCTCCCTCTCTTTCTCCTTCTCTCTCTCCCTCTCTTCGTTCCTCCCTTTCTCCATTTTCTCAAGAGAGAAACAAATTTCTATTTGTTAGCCCTATAGAAAAGCTCAGGTGTCTCTACACACTATCAGCAATGACATGAGGGCTACCGGAAGCCATGATGTTAAATTGGATAGGGGATCCACACTTAACTGCAGATGGATACAAATGTAGCTGATGCTCTTGATTACAAACTCAATAGAAACCAAATCGATGGGCTTCAAATCAGCTGATCTCTTCTTCCTGACTAGTTGAAATTTCAGAATAATCCTGGTTTACTGCTTTAGGTTATTAAGTTTTAGACAACTTCATTACATAGTCATAACAACACACATAATGAAAAATAATTTATTTTCATAAGAATAAAATTTTTTCATTTCTTTGAAAAGTGATAATTGATTCAAATTGATCTACAGATTTGTGGTTCAGTCAATGGTCAGGAATGGAAAGGAACAGAGTTATAAGGTTGAGCTGATATACAAAAATAACTATGTATCATTTAAACATCATGTACATTACTGTCTGTTCCTAGAAAGTAAAGAAACTATAGTTCAATATTTGTTACACTCATTGAACTGAACCTGACTCTGGAAACTCCTTTTCATGTGTCAGTCCACTGAATTCTCACTGTTACCCAAGAATTGCTGTAGTGGACATGATATAGCTGAGATGACTATAAAAATAGATCCCTATGGATTGAATATCTTTCCCAGTAAAACCAGAAAGAATTGAAGTTTGTATCTTCCTGACCCTACAGCTTCTGTTTATTTTAATCCTCCACAATCCCAGGGTCTAGTACAAACATAGAAAATACATGGTTTCCCAAGTTCTTTTTTTTTTTTTTTTTTTTTTTTTTGTAATATGGATAATTGTTATCTGAAGTGCAGAGAATTTTTTAAAAGATTTATTTATTCATTTTATGTATATGAGTACACTGTAGCTGTTTTCAGACACACCAAAAGAGGGCATCAGATCCCATTACAGATGGTTATGAGCCACCATGTGGTTGCTGGGAATTGAACTCAGGACCTTTCGAAGAGCAGCCAGTGTTATTAACCACCGAACCATCTCTCTAGCCCTAGTGCAGAGAATTTTAAATAATTCAATCAATGTATTAGTCATGTTTTTCTAGACAAATAGAATTCATAGAATGAATTCATATTTTTATTGAATTTATATAATTTATCAGAGCAGCTTACAGGTTATGATCCAACTATTTCAACAATGACTGCCTCCTAATGGAAAGTTTAAGAATTATGTGGTTGTTCAGTCCACAAGCCTGGATGCCTCAGCTGGTTTTCAGTATACTCTAGAATTCAGAAGCAGTAAGTTCTAATACCAGTAAAGGAATGGACTTCCTAATGAGAGTAAGGAGCCAAGCAGGATAACAGCAAGCACTTCTTTCTTTCATATCCTTTATAAAGGCTGCCATCGGAATGTGTGGCTCCAATTTAAAGTGAGTCTTCCCACCTCAAAAGATCTGATTAAAAGATCTGATTAAAAGAGTGCGTCTTCTCCCTTCAAATTAGTTAATTGAGAAAAATTCCTTACAGATATACCCAGTCACTTGAGGTTTAGTTAGTTACAAATGTAGTCAAATTGACAACCAGGAATAGCCATCACAATCAAATTAAACTTTTAAAATTTCAATTAACTTACAAAATATATAGAAGTTTTTTTTAAAAAACAAAACAAAACAAAACTAATGCATTCTGTATGCATACACTGAGTTATGTGTATGTGCGTGCTGACAGGACTCAAAATCTGCAGTTATATCTTTTCCAAACAGACATGGAATATTTAGTGAAGCAAACCATGCATTAAAAGAAAAAGATTTCCAGCATAGCCAGGGGAGGGGCCACATGCCTATGGAAGGCTATTGACAGTTGATAGCTTCTAGAAAGAAGAGTCGGTTTTCTTTAGCACTCCCTGGTAAATTGACCATATTCTACTGGATGGCCTCACACCCAGGAATATATGTGCAACACAAACTAGGCTCAGTATATCATTTTTAAAAATCGAAACATACACAGAACTCCTCATTAAACTGGAAATGGGTAGGGAGATAGGAGGGGGTCCTGGGAGGAGTCAGGGTGGTGAGGTGAATATAAGCAAAATACATTGCACAGGTCGATGAAACTCATTAGTCAAAAACTAAACATAATGGAACACAAAATGGTAAGGAAAAGAAGTACCTAAACCCTGTGAAAAGCAGCTAAAGCAGTGCTCAGCAGAAAATGGGTAGCATCATGGGTATGTACTAGGGAAGGTGAAGAGCAAATGTCAAAAAATAAAATAGCAAATAATGAAAAAGTGAACAATAGCAAAGTGATGTTTTGAGTACTGATTAAAGTGTAACCCACTCAACATACTATCAAGGGAGGAAGAGCACAGAAAGATCTGAAACAGAAACAGTATCATTATATCAGACACTACAAACAATATGCTATCATGCTTAAATGTTTTTATTATATTTATACTATAGTTTTATTGCCAATTTCCATCAATATTAAGAAGCACATAAGTCGTCTCTGTGTATGCCAAGCCTACTGCACCAGGAACATCCAGGATAAACCCCTTCCCACCCTAATCCCCAGCTTCTCAAGTTCCCTGGGGCAATGCCCAGCTACCCTGAGACATACACTGCCTCCTGAGTACCATAGTCTGCACACCCAAGTTCTGCTGTGTGAGAAACATCCAGGTTAGGCCTGCTACATCCAGGAACAATCAAATGGTTAAAGGCAAGCATAAGGACACAATCAACAAAAGTAGGGCTATACAGCACCTCCAGAGCACAAGTATCCTACTGCAGCAAGCCCTGAACACCCTAACATAACAAAAGCACAAGAAAATGATATTAAATCCAATTTTATAAAGATGATAGAGGTCCTTAAAGAGGAAATGAATAAATTCCTTTGAGAAATATAGGAACATACAATTAAACAGGTAAAGGAAATAAATAAAACTGTCTGAGACCTGAAATTGGAAATAAAAGCAATAAATAAAACAAAAACTGAGCATATCCTGGAAATGGAAAACCTAGAGAAGAGAAAATGAATAACAGGTGTAAATGTCACCAACAGAATAAAAGAGATGGAGGAGAGAATCTCAGGAGTAGAAGATATCATAGAAGAAATTGCTATATCAGTCAAAGAAAGTTAACTCTACAAATCCCTGACACAAAACATTCAGGAATTCTGGGATACTATGAAAAGATATAACCTTGGAATAACGGGAGTAGAAGAAGGTAAACAATCTGAGCTCCAAAACCCAGAAAAAATTTTCAACAAAAATCACAAGAAAAATTTCCCAACCTAAAGAAAGAGGTATCTATAAACTTACAAAGAAGCTTACAGAACAACAATTACACTGGGGGAAAAAAAGAAAATCTTCCCATCACACAATAATCAAAACAGTAGATCTACAGAAGAAAAAATATTAAAAGCTGCAAGGAAAAAAAATCCAAGTAACATACAAAAGCAGACCTATCAGAATTATGCCTGACTTCTCAACAAAGACTCTGAAAGCTAGAAGGGCCTGGAAAAATGTCTTGCAGCCTCTAAGAAACCACAGATGTCAACCTAGACTATGATACCGAGTAAAACTGTCAATTACCATAGAGGGACAAAACAATATATCCCAAAACAAAACTAAAATGAAACAATATCTACCCACAAACTCAGACCTATGGAAATTACTAGAAGGAAAACTCCAACCCAAGAAGGTTAACTACACACCAGAAAACAGAAATAAATAATTCCACAACAGCAAAAACAAAATAAGAGAAGCACACACACACACACACACACACACACACACACCACCACCACCACCAACAACAACAACAACAACATAACAGGAATTAACAATCATTGGTCATAAATATCTCTCAATATCAATGGACTCAATCCCCAATAAAAAGACACAGGCTAACAGAAGGGATGTGGAAACAAGATCCATCATTCTGATGCACATACAAAACATACTTCAGTGTATCTGGTTTTATGTGGAGGTCCTTGATCCACTTGGACTTGAGCTTTGTACAGGGAGATAGGAATGGATCAGTTTGCATTCTTCTGCATGTAGAACCCCAGTTGAACCTGCACCATTTGTTGAAAATGCTGTCTTTTTTCCACTGGGTGGTTTTGGCTCCTTTGTCAAAAATCAAGTGACTGTAGGTGTGTAGGTTCATTTCTGGGTCTTCAATTCTATTCCATTGATCTACCTGCCTGTCGCTGTACCAGTACCATGCAGTTTTTATCACTACTGCTCTGTAGTATAGCTTGAGGTCAGGAATGCTGATTCCCCCAGATGTTCTTTTGTTGTTGAGAATAGCTTTTGCTATCCTGGGTTTTTTGTTGTTCCAAATGAATTTGAGAGTTGCTCTTTCTAAGTCTATGAAGAATTGAGTTGGAATTTTG
>CM052700.1:99435225-99469640 GCA_028551405.1 Uromys caudimaculatus
CCACTCTGGAAATCAGTTTGGTGGACCCTCATAAAAATGGACATAATACTACCTGAGGACCCAGCTATACCACTCCTGGGCATATACCCAGAATATGCTCCAACATGTAATAAAGACACATGCTCCACTATGTTCATAGCAGCCATATTTATAATAGCCAGAAGCTAGAAACAACCCAGATGTCCCTCATCAGAGGAATGGATATAGAAAATGTGGTACATTTACACAATGGAGTACTACTCAGCTATTAAAAACAATGATTTAATGAAATTTGCAGGCAAATGGATGGAACTTGAAAATATCCTGAGCAAGGTAACTCAGTCATAAAAGAATGAACATGGTATGTACTCACTGATAAGTGGATATTAGCCAAAACATTTGGAATACACAAGTTTCACTTTACAGTAACTACTGGACTGAGAGTGAGGTCCCAGGTGGAGGAGTTGTAGAAGGGACTGAAGGAGCTGAGGGAGTCTGCAGCCCCATGGAAGGAACAACAGTGTCAACTGACCTAACACAACCTCCCCCCCGCCCCGTCTTCCTGGAGGCTGGACCACCAACCAAAGAATACACATGGAGGGACCCATGGTTTCGACCACATATGTGGCAGAGGAGGGCCTTGTTGGCAATCAGGGGGAGGAGAGGCCCCAATAAAGGGGAATGTCAAGGTGGGAATATGGGAGTGGGCAGGCGGGTGGGTGGGAGGTAGAATTCCCTCATAGAGATGGGGGGGGAAAGGGATAGGTGGTCTCCAAAGAGGAGACCTAGAAAGGGGGAAATATTGGAAATATAAATAAAGTATCAAAAAAAATCACTGGATTAAAGCTATGGGTTGAATCTGAAAAAAAGCAAAAACCATACTTCAGCAACAAAAGTAGATATTATCTCAGAGTAAAGGGCTGGAACAAAGTTTTCCAAGCAAAGGAACCCAAGAAACAAACTGGAATAGCCATTCTAATATCAAAAAAAATAGATTTTCAACCAAAACTAATCAAAAGAGATAGGGAAGGATATTTCATAATCATCAAAGAAAAAAAATCTACCAAGTGACATAGCTATTCTGAACATCTCTGCCCCAAATGCAGGGGTTCTTACATTCATAAGAGGAAACATCACTAAAGCTTAAATCATATGTTGAACCACATACTTTAATTGGGGAAGACTTCAATACCCAACTCTCACCATAGACAGAAACTATGAAATAATAAAATTAACCAATGTTATGAATCAAATGAACCTAACAGATACCTACAGAACATTTCACCCAAACACAATAGAATATACCTTCTTCTCAGCACCTCACAGAACCTTCTTCAAAATTAACCACATAGTCAGTCACAAAGCAAGCATCAAAAAATACAATAAAATTGAAATAACTTCTTGTATATTATCAGATTGCCATGGATTAAAGCTGGACTTCAACAACAGACACAACAGAAAGCCTACAAACTCATGGTAGCTGAACAACTCTCTACTCAATGATCACTGAGCCAAGGAAAAAATAAAGAAAGAAATTAAAGACTTTCTAGAATTCAATGAAAATGAAGGCACAAAACACCCAAACTTACAGGAACTGAGTGGGGGATGGGTAGAGAGGGGAACAGGGGTGGGAATCAGGAGTGGGGAAAGAGCAAGGCTGATAGAGAAAAGGGAAATCTTTGGGATGAGGGAGGCTCCTTGGAGTCTATGGGGGTGATGCTAGCTGAGATTCCTACCAGCAGGGGATATGGAGCCTAAAGGGGCCATCTCTTCCAGCCAGGTGGGACTCCCAATGGAGGGAGGGGATACCAAACCTTCAACCCAAAATTTGTCCCTTGTCCAGGAAGTGCACTGATAAAGTGCAGCAGAGATCAAGGGAACAACTAAACAATGACTGGCACAACTTGAGACCCACCCTATGAGAGACAGCCAACCCCTAATACTATTAATGATACTCAACTCTGCTATGTTTACAGACAGGAACCTGGCATAACTGTCATTTGAGATGCTTCATCCAGCAACTGATGGAAACAGATGCAGAGACCCACAGCCAAATTATAGGCAGAGCTCAGGGAGTCTTGTGGAAGAGTTGGATGAAGAATTGAGGGAGTTGGAGGAATCAAGGAACATCACAGGAAGACCTAGAGAGTGAACTATCCTGGGGTCTTGGGGGCTCACAAAGTTTGAACCACCAACTAAACAGCATGGATGAGCTGGACCTAGGCCCCCTACATGGATGTAGCAGATGTGCAGCTTGTTCTCCATGTGGGTCCACTAACAATTAGAGCAAGGGTTTTCTCTGACTCTGATGCCTGCCTTTGGATCTCTTTCCCACAACTGGGCTGTCTTGTCTGGCCTCAGTAGGAGAGGACACACTTAGTCCTGCTGTGACTTGATGTACCAGAGTGGATTGTAACCCATGGGGGACCTCTCCTGCTCTGATAAAAAGAGAATGGGAAAGGGGAGGGATGTGAGGGTGAAGATGGGAGGAGAGGAGAGGGGCTTTGTGATCCAGCTGTAAAGTGAATAAATTTACTAATGAGGAAAAACAAAATAGATAAGTCATAGTATATTCTAATACAGAAACTAGCAAGTATAAAATTGGTGTTTCACAAAGAGATAAATCTGCTACAGAAAATTATGGGCCAAACATACTAAATCTCCAAGTCACTTGTAATATAATTCTATTTATCTCAAATTTGTTTTAAAAAGATACAAAGTTCTTATAGAAGTAAGATCAATAGTTATTTTGTGTGATAAATAATCTGTGTATTAACTAGACTGGATTGAGAGATACCTAGAAATTTTATTAAGCACACCTCTTGGTATTTCTGAGAATGTTACACAGTTTGATAATGTTTTATAATGAAAACTCATCCATGTGGCAATGTTTAGATCAAGATATAAACAATTCTCCTATTTCAGAAGCCTTTCACTTTGACCTGTGCAGTCTGTCTTTATAGATGTTATATTAGGTTGTGGGTCAGAAGGATTAACTCCAACTCTGGGCATAGACTGTTCCACCCAATAATATGGAGGCTTGAGTGGAATGTAAACCTGGGAGAATGGGTGTTCTCAACTTCTTGAGCTGGTATATTTTTCTTGCTGTCATTGCCAAAGGACATTGGGCACCACATTTAGCCTTTGAACTTGGCCTTGAATGAGCAACTCTCTAAGGGATTCTCAGACCTTTAACTTTCCCCTGGATCTCTGCCACTGGTCTCTCGTTCTGAGGGTTTCTGCTTCTTAGACTGGCAACTCATGGTTTCCCAGATTTACAGACTATAGGTTATTATGGTACTCTTCTCTTATAAGCCAAACTAATTATACACTCTGACTGTGTGTTATGTATTTAGAAGTAACATATCATGTTGGTTCTGTTGGTTATATTGGTTCTCTTCCTCTGGATAGGCCTAGTATACCTTTAATAAAGGCAGACTTCACAGGTAAAGATAGGACAGCTTCTGAAATAGAAGAAATGTTTATCTCTTGATCTCAGTCTCATGTTCTTGGTTACACAGATGTATTCTTCTAATAAAATATTATCAAGCTGCAGAGTTGGATTGCATTTTACTACATAAATTCTCCAAACAAATTTTCTCCAAATATTTTAAAATTATTTCAACCAATGACAGAAACCACCAGTTGCTCCTGATTCTGTATATCTTATTTAGTTTCTATGATTTGATTTTTGGAGGAAAAAAGTGATAAACTTTGTAATGGTCAGTCTGTGGTTGTATAAAAACAAAGAGGAGGCTACTGGCTAAGAGCTTCTCTAAGCAGCTCTGGGTTCCAGGAATTTTGTTTTCTCTTGTTTCACAATGTCACATACTCTTCTTATAGAGGACAGGTGACTCATTACCTAGGGTCTACCAGTTGGCTCTTCAATAAGGTGTTTGTTCAAACAACACTGCTGAGAACTGTAGCCAGGCTTCCAGAACACCAGTACTATCAATGAATAAGAGCAATAAAATGAATGGGTGAAGAGAACCATTGTGTTATGCTATAGAAACACAAAGTAAATACCATAAGTTATCAAAGAAAGACAGATCTGATGTAGAGCATAAAAAAATACTGTCTCCTGAAAGGAAATGTTGTCTAAACTGGTATTCAAAGATAGCTGAGAAATTTCTTTAAAGAAGTTGTCCAATAGCAGCTGACATTTAAATGTCTGCTGCTTGCTGCACCTTTCATAAGCATGCATTCTGTAAACCCTTACATTTCAATATTCTTAAAATGTAAAAATCTATGCTGTCAGTTCTACTTTACAGATAAGGAAATAGCAAATGGTAAAATAAATTTCCCAGTCTCAAAGGACAGATGCAATGGCACAAGTGTGAACATGAATTCTGGAGGGGTGTTTTCCTCACTGCTTTGTAGCCATAGTAATGAAAACACTACCACATTGGGGAATGTGGTCTCTTCTGAGGACAGGGTTCATCCAGGCAATCTGAACCGAGAAGTGAGGTATGGCACTGCTGTGGTAACAGGAACCATAACTGTTCATATAGTTTCAACTGGACTCAAGCAAGAAGACAATGAAACAGTTTAAGCAGCAGTTCTCAACTTGTAGGTCGCAAACTCTTTAGAATTGAATGATCCTTTCTAAGGTCTCCCCTAAGATCATTGATAAACACAGATATTTACATTGTGATCCATAACAGTAACAAAATTGCAGTTATGAAGTAGTAAAAAAAAAAACAAAAAAAACGTAATTTTATGGTTGGGGGTCACCACAACATAAGAAACTGTATTAAAGAGTCACAGCTCTAGGAAGGTTGAGAACCACCATTTTAATTGTAATTGAGTAATTTTAGTCAAGTTTTATTTTAGAAAAACCATATTACCAATAGTTGGGACAGAAGGTAGTAACACAAAGTGGGAACCCACAGTAATAGAGAAAGCAAGAAATGATTAGATCAATTAATTAGGGAGCATAGGAAGTCAAGAGGGACGTAGTCTAAAGATGTGATTCTCCAGGGCAGGCCTCATGCCAAGTAGCTGACCAACACAAAATGAACCTTATGGATTTTTGTTTGCTTGTTTGTTTGTTTTCTTTTCTTTTTGACATTCTTCTGTCTTATTGGTCTTTTGCTCATTTGCTTTGCTTTTAATTTTTGCATTTTTGTTTTTTAAGATGTAGTGTGAGAGAGAAAAAGAGTATGAAGATTGGTGGGTCATTTCCATGAAGGGGGGAGGGGAAAATATCCAAAATATATTGTAAAGAAATTAATAAAAAATAATCAGTATACACACATACAGGTGTGTGTGTGTGTGTGTATGTGTGTGTGGAGAGAGAGAGAGAGACAGAGAGACAGACAGACAGAGAGAAGAAATGATCAAGTATGGTTTCAGATGTGAAACAGAGTAATAAATACTGCCATTACCTCAACAACAACAACAACAACAAAAGTGACTCTCAGGGTATGAACAGATAGTGAGATCCGCATCACGTGAATCTGCCTGATACCACCAGTCTTCTTATCTTTGACTCTAAATACTTCAATGAGAAACTCTGGGCTCTAGCATGTATGTCATAAACTGCCAGGGTACCACAGATGCAGGCCATGATTCAGAACAACTAAAGGAAAATACAGAATCTGATTTTGTTTTGCACTTCTCCATAGATGTATACATACTATGCACATCAGGTATTCCTACCTTCGATACTCCACACTCTGAATGTGTAACTTACACCTGAGCCTGTCTCTAAGTAAATAATTGCCTGGGTCTCTTCCCATGCTTGTAAATGTGCATGGGAGCTAACCTGTGTCCTAATTTGTGCCCCATATAACCTCGTGATGTTTGTATTCCACCAAGCAAGTGCAAGCAGGACAAGTGGCACATCTACTAAATGCTTATTTTTGAAATGCCTCAGATAAAGGTTTCAGAGTGAGTGATTCAATCCCTAATAATAACACTGTATTACCTCATGAATCCAATTTAGTCTGAATTTGTAGGAATGATCAAGTGGTTTCATACTTGTCAGTACAGAGATTTAAAAACCCAACAAACCGGAATAGAAGAGGGCCAAAGCTCAGCTATGGGGTAGCTTCATTTTCTACCTGTCCTCTTCCTTTGACAAATCCCTCTTTCAATGCCTAGACTGCTTAGACCTAACCCTCTTCTATTCTCTGCTAGGCTCATAACACCTTCTCCTTTAGAAGCATATGAACATAACTATCCATACACATTGTCATTGTTGGTGAAGATTTCAGACACCACATGACATTTGGAGCATAAACTCCTCTGTGTGTCTTCCCACAGACTTTGCTATAGAACTCAAACTCCTAAACAAGGTTTATTCTAGAATGACAAAATAGTTTATTATTCTCTTCAAATAATTTGAGGATGAAAATGGGAACTAGTGGCAATTATAGGGTGATAATTACGTAAGTTGAGACTGCTCCAGGAATATGGGAAATACACATGAACCACCTCCACGTGGCAGTTAATAACTGGCTCCTAGTTACCTGTTAGCATTGCACTAATGAACCACTCAATGCCACAGTGTGGGTATTCCTCAAAGGCGCTTATGCTGAATCTCTAGTTCTGCAGTGTGGACCATCAAGAGGAGACATCTAGCTGAAGAGACATAGGGTTCCACTCTTACGGTTGCAGTGATGTTGACTCAAGGGATTGCGTCCAATCTTGTGGATGTGGATTGGTTTCTACAACAGCAGGTTATTCGTGAAAGAATAAACTTCCCCATCTTTTCATTTCTTCTCCAGGATGTTAAGATGTGTTCATGGTGCCCTCCCCAGAACTGAGCAGATGCTGGTCTCATGTTCTTGGACTTTGTGGTGGTTTGAGTGAGAAATGTCCTCCATAAATTCATGTATTTGGTCTGTGGTTGGTGCCATTGCTTGGGAGGGTTATGGAACCTTTAGGAGGTGGAGCCTTGGTCTGAGAAGTACTGCAATGGAAGGAAGCTTTAAGGTTGTGTAGCATCTCTTCACTTCCTATTTGTTTCTCTCTTCCCCTCTCTCTCTCTCTCTCTCTTTCCTACTCTGTGTATGTGTATCTGTGTGTCTTCTGTCTGTTTATGTCTCTGTGTGTATTTCCTTCTTGTATGTGAATAGAAATGTGATCAGAGAGCTTCCTGTTTGGCTGCCACGTCCTTCCTACCATGATGACTCTATCTTTCTCAAACCATACATCTTTTGCTCCCTAAACTACTGGTCATAGAATCTTATCAAGCAAAAGAAAAGTCCTAATACAAACCTAGAACTGAAAAATATATACATTTGTTTTCATTATAGATTATCTAGCATCAATTATTTTGTTACAACTACAGCACTTACTAAGGTAGTTGCATCATTGCTAATCAGCACAAAGGCCTCCTGTGTTTCATTGCTACTTCTATTTTAGAAATGAGAAAGCATGAAGAAATTAAGTGATTTTTAGAACTTTTACAAATATTAAAGAGTCAGAATCCAAGGCCAAATCTTGTTTTGTTTGACTTCTACTTCCCAAGTTTACCTTAGGTGGGGAATTTCCTTACAAACATATAAATTTCTATATAGAACAGTGGTCTTTATAAATCTCCATGCTAACCCAAAATGTTTTTCATTTGTGTTTGTATAACTTTTTAAATGTAGGAATAGAAATGTGGTTTCTTCCATCTTTCATTTACATTGAAATATATTGTGTGAAGAAATATCTTAACTCTTCTTTATGAAACACAAATTTTAAACCAAAGGTATTGACTGCTTCCACTTATAAACCATCTGCAAACACTAAATGCTCACATTCAGTTTTTAATTAAAAGCCAAAAAGACACTTAACAATTAAGTCACAAAAGAAGAAGCAATGAGCATCATGCATAATAAATTCTGCTTCTCTGAGTCAGCAGGTACAGAAAACTCAAAGGAGAACCATGAAACCCAAGTCTGTTTTTATTGAAGTTGGAGAACATATTTTGAATTCCAGAAGTAGATGCTACAGAGCACCAATTCTATGCATGACCTGAGTTATTACACTATGACATCTCAAGGACCTGCTAAGTACCAAATCTCAGTGGGACTTCATGAGGCTATGGCCAGCCTCATTTTCCTTTTCTGCAGGAAGCTATCAGGCAGCCATAAGCACTTTCTATTGCCTAGTAACTGGATTGTTTCCTCTAAGTCAGAAAAATGTGCAGTTTAAATACAACCTTAAAAGAAAGACCATTCTCCCTTACCCACCACTAACTACAGAACTTGTTCCTACAAAGATATTCCCTGAACAGATGAGATAAATGGAAGCTTAATGTTGAACCCATCTTTTCCATTCTTGAAGCTTCTGATTGTGATAGTAGTCAAAATAATGTCTTGATCACTTTCTACCTGTATTCTCATTACTGAAATCCTTATAGTGTCAGGAAGCTAAGAAGAATAGCTGGGTGTGTATATTATTCTCCTTCAGCCACTACTGTAGAACATCACAGACACTGGCTTAAACAGTGGACATTTGTTTCTCATAGTTCTGATGCATTGGAGTCCAATATGGAAGGCACAATGTTTGGTTTGTGGTGGGAGCCTTCTTCCTAATATATAGACAGCCACTTTATCCCTGTGTTCTTGCTTTGTAGCCAAGAAATGAAATACATTTCACTTTTATCTCTTCATTTAAGGGTACAAACCTTAGCATAAATAGCTCATCTTAGCTTCCCCTAAATCTAACCACTTTCCAAAGATCTCACCTTCAATAACTACCACATCAGGGGTTTAAATCTTCTGTGCATGAACTTGGCAGGGATGGGCATTATAGTGTCCCACAAAGTATTATCAGATCAACTCTTTTACTTGAGTATGAAACTACGCACCCAAACCACACACTTTCTATAATTGACATGCTGTAAACCTCATTGGCATGATAAGGTTAAGTTGCCTAATATGGTATCTATCATGTTGTTTGGTTATAAACCTAAAGTCAGGCCCTCTATCCTGGTCCTTATTTCAATAAAGGAAAATTTCAGAGCATATTGCATTTTTATAGTAAAACGTAGATCCACTGACACTCATTCCCTTTCCAACACATATTGTTAATTTTTTAGACATAAGTTCTGAGCATTTAGATGCTTTGAGGGTATTTTCCTTTTCTATAATTTTGTGTGTGCATATGTGTGTGCGTGTGTGTGCATGCATGTGTGCATATTCGTGAGCATGTGGCATGTGTATGTGTGTACATGTGCTGTACACATGAGCATGTTTGTGTGAGTGTGTGTGTGTGTGCGTGTGTGTGTGTGTATGTGTGTGTGTGTGTGTGTGTGTGTGTATTAGAAGTGAAACTGGTGACAGTGTTTTCTCTATAAAGAAATGTAGATGTGGCTAGCATTCCACATACAATTCCCAGCGCTCAGGCCGCAGTGAGGCACGAGTCTGACTCTCATGCAACACATCCTCCACAACACATGCTTCTACTCCAGAAGGCTACATGTGACTCACCAATATTCAAACATAAGGTCACTGAAAGAAAAAAAGAAACAACTAAATAAGCCTCATATCCTTCAAAGAAAGGACACAGACGTCGGGAGGAACTCAAAAGGGTCAGTCATAAGATCTGGAGGCACCCAGCTAGAAATCACAGATAACTCTGACTCGTCAAGAAAAACACGACAGAAGAGTTCCAGGGCTGACTTCTTTCGTGGTTCATTTACAAGCCACAAATGAAGTACCTGTTCTCTCTAACAACAATGATTCCTGTGTACTCAGTAAGCAACAAGCGGAGTCCCAGCTCTCCTCTGCTCAGACAAGACAGGCTCAGGTCAAAGATGGACATATCTTCTCTCTGAGTTCTTCCGTAAGGATAGAAAGTTCTATGCCCCAAACTCTTCTTACATCTCAGAAGCCAGACAATTTCCCCCACTGGGATTAACCTGAGTTGCCTAGGATAATCGTGTTTTCATATGAGCACAGTGGAGAATCAGAACTCAACTAACATGGAAAGAGCAAAGCCTACATATCAGGCATCAGTCCCTTTACTGTCTGTCCACTTAACAGTTAACATTAGCGGCTAATCCAAGAACATATTCTTTACTGTAAACTATAGCTAAGTTCTCTCTTCATCCCCATCAAATGTCCCTCTCTTTTCTAATACATACCTGGAGACAACAAAGTAGACAGGAAGCAATGAATAAAAGACATCTGGAATATCATCTATTGCATCTGCATGCTGGGATAAGAAGACAAAGATTATTTAATTCAATTATGTAAATCCTTCCCCCAACGGTTAGTGCTCTGGTTTCCTTTCACAAATGGATGAGGTGAACAAATAAATCACAGGCCTACTCTGATATTGCTCCTTGCCAATCAATGCAAAGGGGCAAATAGAGAGCAGTAAGTTTAATACAATTCCAGCAAGCTGTTGTCTGAGCAGGCTTTGTGAGGCTCTAAATTACATGTGCTCTGCCAACATGAGAGACGCATTTTGCTTTCTTTTTTCCTTTCTTGACATCTCTTTTACTGTAAATGCTTATGTTGCATACACACAGCTATTCAAGAAGCGTTGGCCGTGATCTTCATATCAATCAGATGAGAACCACAGAATGCTAAGACGGATCCTGTGCTCAGCTCACATGAAGAAAGACTGTTGCTGCATCATCATCAGTCCACTGAAGTATTTTCTTCAAATATTCCAGTATCTGTGGACCATATTAATTAATTTTAAGTCTTATCACTTTTTCATCATTTTAGCTGTGATACATCAGAACAATCTAAAGCAAAAAAAAGTCCCAAGTTCCCAGATATTCTGTACTATGGAACTGAGGATTTTGCCACTTAATTCAGCCTTGTAAGTAGAATGATCTAATACTCTCATACTGTGTACTCCTCAATGAAGCAAGAGTGGTAGCACTTACACTGAAGGCTTAATGCATGAAACACTCAGCAAGTGCCTGCTAGATATTGAACATTTGGATATTCTGTCTACATAAACAGACATATACATACTATGGATTTACAATTTACATTCTCTTTGTTGGACAAAGGAATCTGAACCTAAATACACATGTCACATTGCTGTTTCTGTAATGACCATGTAAATCAAATGTTTTAAGTGAGTAAAAATTCAACCCACAAAGCCCAAAAGATAAGTTTCTTGGGATGGGTAGTTTTCTACATTATTCACCAGTGCTAGCTAGGTCCTTACATACTACAGGCTGGGTGGTTTGGGGTGTTTCTATAGTGATATATTTAGGCCAGGTTAGTGTTTAGATTAGCTGATTTTGAAAGAGCAGATTGCCCTCCATAGTATGAATGAACTCTTTCAATCCACCCAAAGCCTAACTAGAACAAAAGCCAGACCTCCCTGAACAAGAGGGATTCTGGCAGAAGATGATCTTCAGACCTCATGCGCACTGCTGATTCCCTTCAGTGTCTTGAGCCTGAGAGTCTTTGGCCTTGAACTGAAGCCTAGACTCTTCCCTGGTTCTCCAGCCAATGAGCCCACCTTGAAGATTTTCGATTTGACAGTCAACCTGTGTAATGAACCAAATCCGTAAACTATTATACACTTCTCTCTATCTATATGAATACCCTATTTGGTCTCACTTTTCAGAGAACCCAACTGGAATACCTCCTCAGTCCAAAACAGTATACCATACATTCTATTGTGGCAGCACCTGATATGTGTTATTAACCTTGCGACCCTCTATGCCAGTGGTTCTCAAACTGTGGTCTCTACCCCTTTGGAGGTCAAAAAACACTTTCACAGGGATCACATATCAGATATTCTGTGTATCAGATATTTACATTATTATTCATAACAGTAACAAAATTACAGTTATGAAGTTGCAATGAAATAATTTTATGGCTGGGGTCACCACAACATGAGGAACTGTATTAAAGGGTCGCAGCATCAGGAAGGTTGAGAACCACTGCTCTGTGGTATTAAACACTGATCCTACCTGGCATACTGGTGCGCCACTAGCTGATGACTGTGGGCAAAGCAAACTCTCTATATTAACCTTGCTATCTATCCTTAGAATCAATTATTCTCACCAATGTTCCTAAAAAGCACAGTCTGTTCTCAAAAATTAATCGAGATTCTCTGTCACCATAATACTCATGCATTTTATCTTCATTTACAGATCAACCCACCATCACTTGTTAAAATGTATCTTCCCCATGTCTGGCTCATCTTTTCTATTTGTTCTCTATCACTATCAGTCTATCAGCTATCTACCTATTTCTATATATCTATTTATCTATCTATCTATCTATCCATCTATCTATCTATCTTTCTAACTATCTATCATCTATCATCTGTCTGTCATATAACTATTATGTTGAAATTGAAATCCATTTTATCAGTAATAGACTGATTTGTTAGAGCTGCATCTAATTCACAATTATTGAGATGATTTTCCTCCATAACTTTTACAGAATCTACCTAGTCCTTTAAGATGATGACACTTTCAGAATAGTCTCTGACAGGTCAGAATATGAAAGTCAAAATAAATTACAACATTGAATGACAAGAAATCTTGGTTTTCTTCTTAGGAAAAAAAAGGCATGGTACCTCATGCCTTTAATTCCAGCACTCTGGAAGCAGATGTGGGTGGATCTCTGTAAATTCCAATAATGCCCTCTTCTTCACCTAGGAGGAGGGCTAGGGAATCATGTGATTCTCTAGAGGATTTATATGTTCAAACCTAGTCCGTGCCCATAAAAAGAAAGGACAATGAGAACAGCCAGAGTAATGGGAAGGGGGGGCATTTATATTAAAATGTAGCCACTCAGATATACTTTGCTATAGAAGACAGGCCATAGGAATACAAGTCCTGAGCAGTAATGGTGGTCCTATGGCCTTATACTTTATCCCTGAGTGGCCTACACATTAAACAAATACATACTTCATATGAAACTTTAACAATTGACTTTGAATTATCTGTAAACAAGTATATTTGAGATATGGGATCTAGGGGGGTTCAAAATATATGAAATGTGCTACATATTAAGCTATAAACACTGAAGGTTACCAATACATCATTAATCCTTGAAAACCAAGAATTGCGAATATTTCTGACTTCAGGTTCTGAATGGAGGGAAAACTTTTGTGGGCAAGATTTTTCAAGGCATCCCCTGAAGATTCTATTGTTTGATTATTTAATCAAACACTATGCATATAGAGATATCACAGGGTTTTTTGTTTTGTTTTGTTTGTTTTGTTTTGTTTTTAGACATAGTTGGTTATAACAACCAGGAAAAAGGGAGAAACTTCAGTATAATCCAGCTAGACCCAATCTAATCATTTGACTACTTAAAGAGATATTGTCTAGCTGAAGACTAAGGAAAACTGTGGCAGAATAAACAAGTGAGAGGCTGGTGGGAAGAAGATGTTATGGTCTTTAAAATCTAAATATGACCTCTGGGTGACAGGCAATAAGGCAAACAAGACCCCTGCTGTACTACTGTTGAAAGTTAAATTCTGCCAGCATTCTGAATGATGTTGGAAGCAGACTGTCCCAAATCCTCCTGGGAAAAACCCAGACCAGCTAGAGCCTTAAATATGGCCTTGTGGGAGAGGTCTGGAGCTGTGTTCAGCCAAGACTGCAGATGCCTGGCATTCGGAACCAGGAGATAATAAATCCACACGGCTTTAAGCTGCTTAATTTGTGATCATTTGTTAGGGCAGCAAGAACACTAATCTGGTACATTTAAAAAGTCCTTCTCTGAGTCTCCTTCTATCCCCAACCCTTCTGCAACAGCAAAAGTCATTTTCATCGGCTCCGCAAGAGGGAGGAAACTGCCCTTACAAATACACCTTAAAAGTTTGACCCAGCCAAGAAAACGTTAGTCAGATTAGTATCTTCCTCAAAAGAAGGGTTTTTAGTTGATAACAACCTCCCTCTCTCTTTCTGGCAGGCACATGCAATATTGCACAGGTGGACGTCAGAGGACAATTTGCTGGAGTCAGGTTCTCCTACCATGTTAGATCTAAGAATCTAGCTCAGGTTGTCAGATTTAGAGGCAAGTGTCTTGCTGGCTCTAAAACTTGGTTTATTTATTTTTTAAAGAAATAAGTATGCAATTGAAAATTGCCTAGAACTGAATTCTGATTCTATTCTTTACTAGTTTATATGATTTTGTATTAGCTCACCCATTTAGTCCCCATCCCCAGATTCTCCTGGTCATGGTTTTATGGTCTCTATGTACATAAGTGAGAAGACTGCCCTACATTGTAAGTACTAGAAGTGTTTTGTAATATGAATCCCATGTTTATAAAATATTTTGAAGATATTTTAAAGATACACAAAAATAATTTATTTCCTAAATTCGTCATTGTGTCACAATTAAAACAATTTACATATATTTTAAAACAAGCAATAGAAAATTTATCAGAGAAGTCTCTCTCTAGTATTTGAATGTGTAAGAATAGACACATGGATGCATCACACAGAGAGGGAGGGAGGGAGGGAGGGAGAGACAGACTAAAAACAGAGAAGAGAAAGAATGAAATAAAATGGTCCCACATTTACTCTCCAAAGGAAGCAGGATGTTAAGTGTCATGAGACAAATCATCTTATCTGGATTTTCTCCTCCTCACACAACCAAGGACTGAGACTTTTCTTTACAGTGAAAGAGAAAATCACTCAAAGGCCCTGTGTACGGATTTCTACTGACAGTAGAGGCCAAGGCTTGGTGTAAGCAAAATTGCTTACAATGACTTCTGCTCACCAAGCTTCCATGATGAGAGTGTACCCCAAGTTTATAAGATCAGTTATAATATGTATTATATGTGTGTGTGATATCATATATGTGTTGAAGTGAAGACTTGATTGAAGACCTAACATTTTAAATAATCTACAGGTAAAGGAAGAGTCATCCCTTACATAACAGATTTACAAAGATGTTTTGACCTGGTTTTCACTTGATAGCTTAACTTTTTTCCTGTCAATAGCCTACAGCTACAAAATAATCTAAGTATGTATACATTTTTTCCGGTCATTGCTGCATGATTTTTATAACAATGTATTTTGGGACTGTTTGCTTAAATCCAAATTTTTATAAGCAATTCTACTACCAAGTTTTACTATTGTTTTGCATAACAAAAAGGGGAACTCATGGTGATCTGTGCTCCAGAGTGTCCAAGGCTGATGGGTGCTATAAATGAGGATTGTTTCTTTAAAAAAAAATAGATACTTTTCTTTATCCACAGAAAAATCGAGGGTTTATATTCAAGGACTCAGCAAGTATAAGGTCTATGTAGAGTTTTGAGACATCAGTTTTTGGCTACTTATTTTTTAATCTGTGTGTGTGTGTGTGTGTGTATGTGTGTGTGTGTGTGCGTGTGTGTGTGTGTGTGTGTGTGTGTGTGTGTGTGTGTGTGATGTGTACATAAGGATGTCAGAGGACAAGTTGAAAAGGTGGTTTCTTTCTTTCCACCCTATGAGTGCTAGGAATCAACCTCAAGTGACCAGGCTTAGCAGCAAGCTCCTTTACCCACTAAGTACTGTTGCCTGTCCCAATTATGTAATTTTCAGTGTCATTTAGTTTGGTTTTTCCAAACAGAAGTGGCACTGGGAGAACAAGGCAGTAGACGTATTGCTTTTCACATCACTAGATCTTTACAATGTTCAGTCACGAAATTTATAGCATGATCACCATAATTATACTTTTGTTATTATGCTCAGCATGTACTAGAGTAAAATGATATCTAAAAATATATAAATTGTATTTTTATTTATATAGATTTATATTATATTTACATAATATTTATTTCTATTATCTATTTTTTCCTATTTTTATGTGAATTTAAAAAGTTTAGGATAATGCCTACCTTTGAAACCAGGAAAGGGGATAACATTTGAAATGAAAATAAAGAAAATATCCAATAAAAAAAATTTTAAATTTAAAAAAAGACTTTAGTGTTACTTGAACAGAAAGCTGAGGTGGTTTTAGTGATCTTTCTAATATCTAGGATTCAATTTAGTAACATGTGTTGAGCTCACCTTAGCTTATCAAGACAGCTGGGCTCTTATTGCACCTCTGGTGTCAATATAGATGGACAATTTTATTCTAGTGGCTTCATGTCTGGGTGCTTGCCATTTCTCCCCTTAATAATTCAACAAACATGTGTGGTATAATCTAATAAGTCATGCTTTACTGTATTTTATTGTTTCAGCCTTTATCTTTTATTTTTTATTTACTGACAAGGCTCAAAGTCTGAGTTTAGTTCAGAATTTGAACTTATATCCCTAAGGAAAAGTTTCAAACACATTAAAATCATTCTATACAGTGGACAGGAAGTAATTTAAGGAAGGAAACTCACATAGACAACAGTCTTCTTGGTCCACATCCCAGGCTGACTCAATGAAACACTTCATCAAATTTGTTCCTTGCTCCTTATTGCTTTGATCCTCCCTGGTCAATGTGAATTTCAGTCCAAATAGGTGGTCGGCGAGAATGCTTCAGAGAAATCCAGGTTCCCCTGGTTTTTGGCCTCCTTCTCCTGGGGCTTTGCAGGTGAGCTGTCACGTTGAGTTTCTAATATTGGAGACTTATTATCTCTTAGTTCCCGAGAACAAAACCTAAGTGTTGTGTCTAAACTCAGCATCCTAGAAAATGATTGTCTTCACTAGAGTGACTGAAACATTCCATCTAACCAGGGATAGACTAAAGTGCTTGGGACAGATCAACAGTCTCAGAAGGCTACTCTTGCTAACGCAGCTCTGAAAAAGATTCTATGACTTCGTAGCCAAGGAATCTATCCATTTTATTTTCTCTACAGGGGCTCAAAAACCATTTTCACACATGCTCTTTAACAGATGTAAGACCCAAGACGAAGCAGTGTTCTCTCCTTTGCTGTAACAAGGTGTGGGTATGCTTCCAGCTTTCAGACTGGATTGCTTTGAGGAGAAAGGCCATAAAAGAAGCGGCAATCCAGAGTGCTGTGAGCTGCCGGAGAGGTCAATAATACAGTAGCGCTTCTTGCTGAGACACAGGACAAGAACAACTACCCCACTCCCCATTGCTACACACATACACACACACACACACACACACACACACACACACACACACACACACACCTGTTCCTGTAATCTCAAATTTCAAAGACATTTGAGATGTTGAAAGTCTCCTCTGGGAACACCCATTCCACCCTCTAAGTCACCATTAAGCTCTCAACACCTTAGAGTTTCTCAAGTGTGGTGTCCACAATTCATCTCTAAGAGACAAAGTCCACTACATTGTACAACTTAAAGAATTACTCTAGTTATATAGAAGATCAAAGCCAAGTTATTGTTTTAATTGACTGACAAGTCTTAGCGGAGGGAGAAGGAAGATACTGCATTACATGCCTGGGATGTTTAGAAACTTGTTCTTTCTCAGGTTCTGGACATAAACCCTTACAGTAGTGTCTAAACTCAGCAACATAAAAATCATGGCAACATAAAAATTTATGGCTTCCCATAAATGATTGGGAAATTCTATACAACTAGGGGTAGATTAGTTAGGAAAATATTAATAGAAACACTGCAGGAAACTCTCCTCTGACTGCAGGTATGCCATTGTGCACGCATGCATGCACGCACAAACATGCACACACACACACACACACACACACACAGAGAGAGAGAGAGAGAGAGAGAGAGAAAGAGAGAGAGAGAGATTTACCTTGCATCTTTCCTATTTTTTCCTTCAATTTCAGTGAAGATACAGGGTATGTTTCTGCTTTTATTTTTTTTTTTTCCTCTTACTGAAAATAGATTTTTTTTCTCACATAAAACATCCTGGTTACTGGTTCCCTTCTGGTTCTCTCAGCTCTCCCTCACTTCCCCACTCGCCCAGATCCACTTCCTTTCTGTCTCTCATTAGAAAAGAAACAGGCTTCTAAGAGATAATAATAAAATAAATCAGATAAAACAAAAATTAACACATTGGACTAGCCTGGCCACAGCTAATTAGTAAAGGCACCCTGTGCTTCACAGGAGACTCATTCTTAAAGTAAGAGCAGTGTGTGGTTTTGAAAAGCAATATATTTTGTCTTTTATGGTTGCAAAGTGTAGAGGATATAAGATCAGCTTTGGAAATACCACCTTGGTAATTGTCATTGCTCTAGAAATTGAGAACAGTACTCATAGATAAAATACTAGGATTTATGGGGTATTGGGGGAAGCCAACAGTTTAAGTTATCAAGCTGAATAATTTTTATTCATAATTTCTCCTTCCTTGTTCTCTCAAGATTTGAATTTAAGTGCATCTGTTATCACCAAGTGAGTTATTGCACCCAGCAGTGTCAAACTCACAAAAGCAAAGCAATATAAACAGTTGTACTAGTTGTACTAAACAAACAAACAAAAGAAAAGGAGCCCAAGGCACAAGAAACAGATATAGATCCAGAGATCCACTCTTTTACATAAAATGCTACCTGAAAGCCATAATATACATGCAAAAGACATGAGAGAGAGAGAGAGAGAGAGAGAGAGAGAGAGAGAGAGAGAGAGAGAGAGAGAATAAAATAAAATAGAATAAAAATTAAAAATTAAGAATAAAAGGCCTGACATGACACTATGAGGAGACAAGGACCCCCAGTGCTGCTGGTGAGCTCATTTTCTGGTGGCCATCAACTGCTGGGCATGCAGCCTACTCTTAAGAGTAGTTTGTCTCCCCAGTGAGACAATTTCCCTTGCAGAAAACTAAATTTTCATTTGCCATGAGGTTATCAATTAGAGGTTGCTTCTACATTAAGGACTGGGGCTGTGTCTACTTCTTTCAGTGCAGGAATCCCATCTGGTGCATATCCATGCAAGGCAAGTGCATGCTGGCTTAGTCTGTGAGATCATGAATGCATTGATCCTGTTGATTTAGAGGACCTTGTTTCCTTACTGTCTGTCCTCCATCACTTCTGGCTCTTACCCTCTGTCCACTTTTGCAGAGTTCCATGAACTCTGAGTGGGAGGGATTTTTTATGGAGATATCCCATTTAGGGCAAGTGTTCTAAAATCTCTCATTCTCTGCATAATGTCAGGCTGTGAGTCTCTGTATTTGCTATCAGTTGGTAAAAGAGGAAGGTTCTGGGATGAAAGTTAAGAAGGCATTAACCAATCTATGAGTATAACAGAATGCCACCTAGAGTCATTTTCTTGCTACATTATTTTAGGAGAATGGTAGTATTTGGATCTAACCTAGACCTCTGGTATATCTAGTCTCAGATTCTTGGTCACTCAAGAAGTGTCAGGAATGGGTTTCATTTCAAAGACTGTGCCTTATGTCAAGTCAGATTATATACCCTTGAGCTCTGTGCAACCGTTGCATTAGCATACTTTGCAGGCAGGACACCATTGTAGATCAAAGGGTTTGTGGCTAGACTGGTGTTCACGTTTCTCCTTTGATAGCTTGCAACGTACTTTTCTGTACCAAAGATGGTAGATCATGGAGGAAAGGCTCAATGTAGGCAGCAGCTCAACTTCTCCATGTTCAATAAGCTGGGCAGACATTGTGCTCAGCTATAGGGCATCATAGTCAGCTTATGGAGAGCAATGCATATTATTTGAAATACCCCAAGTTGTTTAGAAGTTACCATGGCCAACAACTCACTTAGATGTAACATATTTCTGGGAGTAAAAGCTTCATTTGGTGATAGGAGGTATTCAGTTGAGGTTCTGTCTCTCCCATTATTTGGTAAGTTCATTTAGATAGCCTTCGTGTGTGTGCGTGTGTGTGTGTGTGTGTGTGTGTGTGTGTGTGTGTGTGTGTAAGCTTCTACTGAATTAAGTTTCCATACTACCCCTCAAATAAACCTTAATTTTAGCTGTCTTTCTTTGTATTTCCTCCCTTGCCCTCTCTTGCGTCTCCTCCCCAGTTGATACTCCCATTCCAGTCCCTACACCATCCATCCACAACTATCTATTCTATTTACCTTATCTAACAAGATCTTCCTGACATCTCTAGTCCTTTATTCTATACCTAACCTCTCTGGTTCTATGGATTATAACTTGGTTGTCATTGATTTAACAGCTAATATTCACATATAAGCAAATACACACTGTCTTAGGGTTTCTATTTTTGCAATGAAATACAATGATCAAAAGCAAGTTGGGGAGGAAAGAGTTGATTTGAATTACACTTCCATATCACTGTTTATCATAAAAGGAAGTATGACAAGAATTCAATCAGGGAAGAAACCTGGAGGCAAGAGTTGATACAGGGGCCATGGATGGGTGTTGCTTACTGGCTTGTTCATTATAGCTTGCTTAGCCTGCTTTCTTATAGAACCCAGGACAACAAGCCCAGGAATGTCACCACCCTTAATGGGTTGGGCTCTCCACATCAATCCCAATTAAGAAAATGCTGTACAGCCAGATCTTATTTGAGGGTATTTTCTCAATTAAGTTTCACTCCCTTCAGATAACTGTAGCTTGTGTCAAGTTAACATGAAACTAGCCAGCACACACAGACCATATTTGTCTTTCTGTGGCTGAGTTAACTTACTTAGGATGAATTTTTCTAGCTCAATCCAGATATGTTCATGATTTCGTTTTTTTAATGACTGAGTAGTACTGCATTATGTAAATGTACCACATTTTCTTATTCATTCATTTTTGAGGAACATTTAGGTAGATTCCAATTACTGGTTATTATTAATAGAGCAGCAATGAACATGGTTAATCAAGTCTCTGTGGTGAGAGTAAGTGTCCTTTAGGTAAAGGTCCAAGTGTAATATAGGTAGATCTTGAGGTAGACCAATTCCCACCATCCTAAGGAACAACCACAATGATGTCTTAATGGCTAGATAGGTGTGCGTCTCGTGAGCAATGGATGAGTGCTCTCCCTGTTTCACATCCTCACGGACATGAGCCATCACTTGTTTAATTGATCTTAGTCATTCTGACAAGGATAAAATGGAATCTTAAAGTTGTTTTGATTTTCATTTCCCTGTTGTCTAAGGATGTTAAACGTTTCTTTAAGGGTTTCTTTGCTATTTGAGTTTCCTTTGTCGAGAATTCTGTTTAGATCTCTACCCCATTTTTTGATTGAGTTATTGGTTTTCTAGACATCTAGGTTTTTAAAAAACATTATCTCTCTATGGGATGTGTGGTTGGTAAAAATCTTTCCCATTCTGTAGGCTGCTGGTTTGTCCTAATGATGGTGTCCTTGTCATGCAGAAGCTCCTCATTTTCATGAGGTCCCACTTATTAATTGTTGATCTTAGTGCCAGCTCTAGTGGTGTTCTGTTTAAAAAGTCTTTTCCTGTGCTAATGCATTCAAGGCTATCCCCCCCCCCCCACTTTCTCTTCCATCAGGTTCAATGTATCTGATCTTATTTTTAAGTCTTTGATCCATTTGGATTTGAGCTTTGTGCAGGATAAATGGATGGGTCGATTTGCGGTCTTCTACTTGTAGCCATCCAGTTTGAACTGCACCTGTGTGTATTTCTGGCCTCTTTATCAAAAATCAGGTGTCCCATAGACATGTGGAATTGTGTCTGGATCTTCAATTCAATTCTATTGATCAATGTGTCTGCCTTTGTGCCAATACAATGTTGTTTTTAATTATTATAGCTCTGTAGTAAAATTTGAGGTTGGGGTTTGTGATATCTCCATCAGTTCTCTTTGGGGTTGTTTTAGCTATCCTGAGGTTTATTGTTTCCATATAAAGCTGAAAAATGTCCTTTCAAGATCTGTAAAGAATTGTGTTGAAATTTTGATAGGTATTTCATTGAATTCATAGATTACTTTTGGTAGCATGTCCATTTTTGTTGTATTAAGCATCCCAATACACGAGCAGGGGAGGTCTTTTCATCTTCATATCTTCTTCAATTTCTTTCTTCAATTACTTGAAGTTATTGTCATACAGGTCTTTCACTTGCTTGGTTAAAGTTACCCCCAAGATATTTTATATTACTTGAGGTTATCATGAAAAGTGTTGTATCTCTGATATCTTTATCAGTCCTTTAGTCTTCTGTATATAGGAAGGCTAGTGGTTTGTGAGTTAATTTTATATCCAGTTACTTTGATGAAAATGTTTATCACCTGTAGGAGTTTTCCCAGTAGAATTTTTAGGATCACTTATTGTTGGGCCTGTCCCATGCCTCCTTCCCCAGCAGTGATTGGCAGGTGGCCTGCGCCCCGGCTCCCAGGCAACCGACGCCCTGCAGGCAGGTGAATAGAAGGGGGCGCCAGCTCAGAGGGGCTAGGAGCCTGTGCCACAGCTGGATGAGGTGCTGCCGTCCCCTCACATGACTGGGGACACTGACCTTCCTCGTACAGCGCACCTCCCCAGCATAAGGACAGGGAAGACTGCATGCGGCCTGGGGCAACCCCGGCTATAAGGGCAGGAAAGTGAGGGCCCAGGTTGGCCCAAGTGTGCAGGGGCCCCAGTTCGCAGCAGTGACCACAGCAGCAGCTTTGGCAGCAGTGGCCCTGAATCCTCACTGACTTGCCCATCTGCCCTCCTGCACTGGGCACTGTGTTGCTGAGCCATGCTGGGGCTGTGGAGGCTCTGGGCCGGGGCTCAGCCCTGGGGAGCAGCCTGAACCAGATCCTGATGGCACAGCGCTGGGGGTGTTCTCCCCCTCCCACTGTTCTGAGGGCAAGAAGGTGGGGTCCCAGGCAGAGGTAGTGTTGGGCCCCATTTTGACCCTGGTTTAGACCTTGAGGACAAACCCGAGCCTCGCTCAAGTTCTGAGACCTGTCTCAGTCACTTTAGTATAGGGGTGACTCAGCAAGACCTGTTTGGCCCTCCCTCTACCATGCCATTGCTGATGTGGAGCTTTGCTATTGTCCCTGTCAGTTACCCCTTATCCTGCCCTGCCTCCTACATTATCTCTTCCCATACTTAAGTGCCCACCCCCTTTGCCTTCTCTATATAAGCGAGGAGCTGATACAATAAAGTTGAGTTCCTGCTTCGACAAGACTCCCCCGCCTGGTGTGTTTCTTTTAGGCTGTTGACACTCACCATCCTGCTCAGCCGCAGACAGACCTGGCTGGACCCGGTTCTCTCCTCTTGCCTGGACCTGCCCGGCAAGGAGCCAACAACTTATGTATATAATCATATTATCTGCAGATGAAGATACTTTGACTTCTTCCTCTCCAAATTTTATCCTCCTGATCTCCTTCAGTTTTCTTATTGCCCTAACTATGGCTTCACATAGTATATTAAATAGGAGAGAGTACACAGCTTTGTCTTATTCCTGATTTTAGTGGAAATTCTTTGAGTTTCTCTCCATTTGAGTTATTGGTGGCTATAGGCTTGCTGTAAATTTTATTTATTTATCTATTTATTTGTAACATACACACAGACATACACATAGACAGACAGACTGACAGACAGACAGACACACACACACACACACACACATAAGGTATGTCCTTCATATTCCTAATCTCTTTTATCATAAATGGGTGTTGGATTTTGTCAAAGGAATTTTCTGCATCTAATGAAATAGATAATCAGGCAGGTTTTGTCTTTCAGACAGATAACATGGTAGGTTTTACTTATGGATTTATGTATATTGAATCATGCTACATCTCTGGGATAAAGTTGACTTGTTTGTGTAGATGATCTTTTTTCATGTGTTCTTGAATTCAGATTGCAAGCATTTTATAGATATTTTTTGCATCTATGTTCATTAGGTAAATCAGTCTATAATACACTTTCTTTGTAAGGTTGTTACATGGTTTAGCTATTAGAGTAACTGTGGTTTCAAATGACGAATTGGGCAATGTTCCTTCAGTTTTTATTTTGTGAAATAATTTGTAGAGTATTGGCATTAGCTCTCTGTTGAAGGTTAGAACTTTTTTGTTTTTATTTTTGTTTTGTAGACTTTTAATTATAATTTCTATTTTACTAGTGGTTATATGTCTATTTAAAT
Organism: Uromys caudimaculatus; assembly: GCA_028551405.1. Classification (NCBI taxonomy): domain Eukaryota; kingdom Metazoa; phylum Chordata; class Mammalia; order Rodentia; family Muridae; genus Uromys; species Uromys caudimaculatus. The sequence continues at coordinate 99,459,004 of CM052700.1, forward strand.
TGCCAATGAGATTTTGATTTAATTTGTTAAGTTGTATGTATCTACAAATGTATCTTTCTTTTGTTTTGTTTTGTTTTAGAGTTTCCAATTTTGTTTTGAAAGTATGTTCTTATTATTCTCTGAATTTCCTGCAAGGCTGGATTTGGAGAGATATATTATTTAAATTTGGTTGTAGCATGAAATGCTTTATTTTCTCCATCTAATGTGATTGAAAGATATTTTAGTTATAATAGTTTGGTTGGCATCTGTGGTCTCTTAGTGTCTGTAGCATATCTGTCCAGCCCCATTGCTTTTATACTCTCCATTGAAAAAATCAGCTTTTATTCTAATATTTCTGCCTTTATAAGTTACTTGATCTTTTCCCATTGCAGCTTTTAATATTCTTTATTTTTTCTTTACATTTAGTGTTTTGATTATTATGTGCTGAGGGGATTGTCTTTTCTAGTCTAATCTATTTTATGTTCTTTCTCTATGCTTCTTATACTTAGATAGTCTATTTTAGGTCAGAGAAATTTTCTTCTATAATCTTGTTGACAATATCTTTCTGTATCTTTGACCTGGGTTTCTTCTTCCTCTATTCCTACTATTACTTTTAGATTTAGTCTTTTCATAGTGTCCCATAGCTTAGAATGTATGGCTAGACAGGTCATAAGGTTGCTGCCAAATGGACATAGTTTTAAATAGAATCCTAATGACTTATTGTTATACCTGTAGATCAATATATTTTTCAACCCTCAACTGAGAAACTTCCATTTGTAATAAATATTGACTAACACAACAACCCACAAAAAAAGAGAATAAAAACCTGCAGAATACTCAGTCCTAAAAAGAACATATGCACCCAGCTTTCAAGGCTCAGAGATCATTGTAAAAGAAAGAAGAGTAAGAGTATAAGAACCAAAAGCAGAAGACGAGTATAGGGAAATATCATCTTCTGACAAAGTAGGGCAGCTGCATGCACAGTGATTACAACGGTATGCACAAAACCTGTGAATCCCAAGCCAGACCAAGTTGCAGCATGGAAGTGGTACCTAGCAACTGTGAGCTGCTAAGAGAGGGAAAGAGTTTTCTTTAAGAGTTAGTGTTACAGGATATTTGAACCTGTTTCTTATTGTGGTGTGGCTCAGCCCTTAGTATATACCTTTAATCCCAAACAACGAAGGTAAAATTTGTTTGTAGAAGAAAGCACCCATGTTTGAAAGTGATGTGTAATTGAGTGGCAGAAAAAATGATGAATCAGAGAAAGATTCGATAGAATAAGGTATATTCAACTCTCACAAGAATAGAGGAAAGGAAAGCTACTTAAGGGAGAGACTGACATTACAGGAAGAAGAGAGTACAGTACAGGAATACAGTAGAACTTGTGGAGAACAGTATAATAGCTTAGAGGGAGAGTAGAGCAGCACAGAGAGGGAGAAGGAGACAGCTTCACTGGCAGAATTTTACAGGGATAGATTGAAGAGAGAACAAGCTAGCCACAGGTAAAGACAGAACAAGAGAATGAGAAGGAGCGAGAAGATTAGAAAAGATTGTTAGGGTTAGTTTTAGGCCAAGCAGACCAATTCAGAGGTCAAAAGGAAAGCCAGGTTGAATAAGTAAGGTGGAAGAGGGTTTTGAGCCAGAACAGCTGAGTTGACCAGCAGCCACAGTTTAGAAAGAGCTGGAAACAGTGAGCCAATTCAGCTGCAAGTCTCAGAGGCTGAAAATATTCTAGGCCTAGGCAAGATTGTATGGAGGCTGGGAGCTTCCAGGACTAAGCCTAAGTTAGCAGAAAGAGGCAGTGAGCCTCCCAGGCAACAATTACAACAGGAGAATAAAAGTTACTTTTACAGTGTAGCCTCTGGTTAAATCGCACTAATTGGGCAGAATTTGTATTGAAGAATTAAATAAATGGAAGGGCACAAAGTTGGGGGGGTAGAAAAGAGGGTGGATCTGCGAAGAGTTGAAAGAATGAATATTATCAAAATACATTGTATGGAACTTTCAATGAACTAATGAAAATAATAAATAGTAGAAAATACGATGAAATTTTAATTCTGTTGATGATTTGACCATAATTTAGACCATTTTTAGCATCTTACAGAGCAGTGCCCACCCATGCTCTGAAGTGTGTCACCTATAGTTAGGAACAAACCACTCAACATAATTTAGTCCACATATTCTTTAAAATAATTAATCTACTCAAAAAGGTTAAGGGAAGGAGTATGTCTATTTTATTTCTAATACTCAATGCTATTGATTGAATTTGATAACTTTTTTACATAGTAGTTGTTACCTGTGCAGTCCAAGCCAATACTTTGGGATAACACTCCTATTTATATATATGAATTATTAGCTAATAGGTTAAAGGTCAGGCTGATGAATGAGAGGAAAATTATATGATTATTAAGTATCTGCATAAAAGATATATCCAACATACTCCTCAATTAAGGAATTATAATTGTATAAAAACTGCCATTTCTAGAATGCTGACACAGGACAAATATTTTAATATTTTCCACAAATCTCATTCATTAATTCTCACAGAAATTTACTAAAGTTGTAATTACAACATTTATTTTAAAGATAGATGAAGAATCTTTTTTCTTTATGATTCAGATTTTAATAACTTGAATATAATATTTTCAAATAACTTTCAGTGTTAATATTATCTACATTTTAAGTGTCTGTAAGTACTGAAAAAGTTTCATCATTCCTTTTTTTATTGAATATTTTATTTATTTACATATAAAATGTTATCCTCTTTCCCGGTTTTCCCTCTGCAAACCCCCTATCCTATCCTCCCTCCCCCTGCTTCTATGAGGGTGCTTCCCCACCCACCCACCCACCCACTCCCACCTCACTGCCCTGGCATTACCCTACACTGGGGCATTGAGCCTTCACAGGACCAAGGACCTCTCCTCCCATTGATGCCCAACAAGGCCATCCTCTGCCACATATGCAGCTGGAGCCATGGGTCCCTCCATGTGTACTTTTTGGTTGGTAGTTTAGTCCCCAGGATCTCTGGGGGATCTGATTGGTTGATATTGTTGCTCTTCCTATGGGGTTGCAAACCCCTTCAGCTCCTTCAGTCCTTTCTCTAACTCCTCCATTGGAGACTCCATGTTCAGTCCAATGGTTGGCTGCGAGCATCCACCTCTATATTTGTCAAGTTCTGGTAGAGCCTCTCAGGCAACAGCTATATCAGAATCTTGACTATACAAAATGTAACTTTTGTATAAAATGACATGGATATACACAGTTATGTGAATGACCAAAATCCAGTGATGTGACATTATTGAATGCTAGCAGAATGTGGAACAACAAGAAGTCTCATTCATTACTGATGGAAATGGAAAATAATTACACTTTGGAAACATAGTATAAATGTCTTCAAAATCAAATCACAAAATTCAACAATCATACTGCTTGACATTCATCCAAAGGGACAATCACATGCACACATGACAGATACACATATTTTTCACAAGGGTTTACATATAATGGCTAAAACTAGCAAGCAGCCAAGATAAACTTAAATAGGTGCATAGACACATAAACAGTGATACATCCAGACAATGAAACAGTACTTAGTGTTCAAATTAAATAAACTGTCAAGCTATAACAAGACAAAAACACTGTAAAACCTATGAACTATATGATTCCAATTTCCTAACATCTGCAGGAAAAAAAAACAGAAATGATAAAAATAACTATAGTGATGGTTGCCTAGGGAAAGGGAAGAGATAATGTACCAATGCAGGAAAAAATGTTTTTAAGAACAATAAAAAGTAGTCTTTATACATGTGTGATGCTTGAAACATGGCATCATATATTTATCTGATAATATTAGACAATGGTCAACCTGTGGCCATTCTTGATTATTAATAGTTCTTCTAGTGTCTACACCTGACCTAAAATTATTTTGAAGTAATTATACATATTACTTTACTTGTTTAGTTTATAAATATTTTTGAGATTCACCTCTAAAAGGCACCATGTAAAAATGCATAACCACACTAACCCCCAGACTTACAAATGATTCCTGTTTCTTTAAAATATATCATACCACTTGCTTATAATTTGTTTTCATCAGGATACAAATAACATCTGCACACTGTAATTGTTTGTTGTTGTTTTATTACACTAGAATTGAATTTGGGACTTTGAACATGCTAAGCAAAAACTCTGACAACTGAGTTATATCCCCAGCCCTGTTTTTATTATGTGTCAATCAATAGAACACTGACCTCCCCTTCCTAGAGATCTATTTGGTGAAATCACTGGGTCATTCATCCCACATGGCTCACCTCAGGCTGCACATATTGACTAACTCTCTGCTACCATGTAATCTGTTCCTGTCTGCTACAATTACTATAAACTGGCAATTAGGTGTAAAGGCTTAAAAGAATTTTAGCTGGAATTTTTCCAGTAGTCATGCCTTATAGGTAGCATTGAATATTCAATGTATTCCTCATTGATCTAAGGAAATACAATATCTGTCTGTCTTGCTCCTTTGATGTTAATTACAATTTATAAACTGTGCCTGCACCCATTATTTTATCAAAGATTTCAAATCTGGTAATGTTTCAACTCTACCATTCTTATTTCCATTCAGTCAAACAAATCTACAATGAGATTTTTCTCCCATCAACATGTGATTATCCTAAGATATAATTGACAAATAAGCAGGATACATACTTTATCTGTTCTTCTTTTGCCAGTTTCTGGAACAATGGGGTAGATATCTGCCTACTACTCTAAATAGGTATCCAGTGACATCATAATATAATTACAAATGTATACATTTAAGCATATTTGATGCACTTTAATCTCCTGTGCTTGTTTGCTTCACAGTTTCTATTCTCTTGTTTTTAGTCAGTTGTACTTTGTTCACCTTAGCTCTTCTGAGTCTTTTAGAACCTCACTAAACATTAGAAAATTATTCTTGGCATTTTATCAAGAGAAAGTGGTGAGCCAGTCTTGTGATGGGATCCTGGAAGCAGCTATTTTGGTAAATAACTCCCATTCATGTTATAGAAGATGATTTTGTAATACAGTTGACTTTACAAACTTCTCTTGTTTGTGATCCCTGGTTTTCTTTGTTTCTATGTACTTGTAAGTGTAGATATCTATGAAAGGGCTTGGTTTTTCTTTTGTAGAAAATGCTCCATCCCTTCACATGATGCTTTCACTCCATGTTCACACTGTTGGTGGATTTCACTTATTTTCTTCTACATCTTCTTTATCTCATGCTAACTCTCAATCTGCAATGGCGTCAATAAACTTACTAATTTTATTTGCATGTGTGTGTGTGTGTGTGTGTGTATTTTGCCTACACGCATGCCTGATACCCACAATAGCCAGAGGGCATTGGATCAATTGGAACTTGAGATAGTGATGGTGGTGGGCCATGATGTGAGTGCTGGGAATAGAACCTGGGATCTTTAGAAGAGCAGCTAGTGTTCTTAACCACTAAGCTATCTCTCTGGCCCTTAATTTTATTTATCTTAAAGTATGTATACAAGTAGTGGTTTCTGCATAACAATATACAAGACAGTGGAATGTCTCAGCTGGTAAAATTGTTTACTGCACAAGCTCAACAACCTCAGTTTGATGCCCAGAACCCTCTGTGGAAGAAGAGAACCAAATCTGAAAAGCTACTCTCTAGTCTTCATACCCCAAACATGCAAGTGTTCTCTCTCTCTCTCTCTCTCTCTCTCTCTCTCTCTCTCTCTCTCACACACACACACACACACACACACACACACACATACACACACACACACACACACAACCGTATGCACACACAACCATGAAAGAAAGAGTAATAAAACAAAAATGTTATAATAAGTAAAAATATAATTTTATTATGTCTTCACCATTGATTTTATCCTTAGGATAAATCACAAGATGTATAGATAAACTGTGTCTGAGTCACAAACATAGGTCATTTTTTTGTGTGGCTATATACCAGTTTAGTACTGATAATTTCATTCCTTTGATACTCTGAACTTAAATTTTATGATATAATTATGTAAGCTATTAAACATTATCAGAATCAAGCACACAAAAAAGATACATTCAACTAATATTTAAATACTCCTGTGAACTTTCAAAAACCTATCAAGTCCATACAATAAACAAAAAAAACTTGGGAGATCTGGTGGCTTCCAGATCTAAATTTGGAGGGGGTAATTTATGAAGCAATATATTTAATGCTAAATATTTTATACTCACTTAACTACATATTTTTTAAATTCATGATGGTCACAATAGTATACAGACAGCTTTACTATTCCTTTGTATAGTTGTACAGAACGCCAATATAGAGCTTTTGTGCAACACAGAGTTTCTGATAGATGGACCAATCTGTTCTCATCCTTTTGGGATAGCAATCATGTTTAACCAAAAGGTTTTTGTATGTATTGTTCACATGTTTTGGTAAGCTGTTTTGGTAAAGAATAAAATAGAATTTATGGAAATTAATTCATACAGATATATTAATTCAAATGTAAACTATATATGAGAAAAAATGACAAATATTTCTGAAGGCAGAATATGTAAATTGGGACATCTGTAAAATTATCCACATTAAGCAAAGAGCCAAGGAAATGAGAACTACGAAAGAAAAGATAAAGGCACAGAGGATGGACTGAAAAGTTTCAGATGATACTGATGGAAACTTCAGAAGGAAACATAGAGATTTGGCAAAAGCACTGGTTAGAGCCTTGCTTGCTGAGACTATTTAAAACTGATGGAATCTAAATCATCAAGGTGAACACACAAAGGCCATGTGGCAAATTAAAATGTAAATTGTGGTTCTTGCTAGATACATTAGAACATATACAATGAAGATGAGGAGGACCTGAAAGGAGACTGAAGGATAACCTGCACAGATGCACATTGTCCTTGCACCTGCTTCCCACAGTACAGGAAGAAAGCACAGAGGCAAAGTGGGAAGACATATTCAGAGCTGACAAAACACAGCAGTCAAGCTAAAACTGAGTACTCAAAAAAACTAACGTTCCAAGCAGAAAGGAAATAGAAACGTTTTATTTGAAAACATTCCTTTGGAATTTTATCACCAATAGACCTCTAAGAAAAATGAAAGTCTGAAAGATAAATGTTAGAAAAAAGAAACTATCTCCTAAGAAAAGTCTAATGTGAAGAAGGTAAAAAAAAAAAAAAAGTTACTGTTGTGAACCTATGGGTAATTATATCAGCATAAATATGCAGAAAATAATAGCATGGGTTTATAGGCATATCAAAATAAAAGTCTATTAAAACACCAGACAACACTGTGAAGCATTTCTGAAGTGTATCACGCAATTAAAGCATTCTAACCAGGCCGGTCATTTTGATAGGAAGGAGGGTAAGGCTGTTGATTAGTTTTAGAACAAAGTGTGCATTTTGGATTTTCTATAGCAACAATCAATTGCATAAATAGAATATAACTCTCAAACAAGTAAAAACATTGACAATAATTCAATTATTTAATCTTAAATTAAATAAGCAAGAAGAAAATGAAAATAAACTGCACCAAACAAATGACCTGGATAAAATCAGATTAAAACGATTCAAATAATTTCCACTGCTTAAATCTGTTTATTTGGGAGAAAACACATCCCAAGTGTTTTAGAGGGTGTTTCTGTAGATGCACCTAACCTTCAAGAGATGGGAGACCCCAGGGAGTTTAGAGGTCAGGTGGGGTGGGGAGTGGAGGGCGGGGACACCTCGTGGAGACAGGGGTGTGGAGAGGAGGTATGGGATGTGGAACAGTCCGAGGGTTGATGGGGAATAATATCTGGAGTGTAAAAAAATAAATAAATAAAAAAGCTAATGAAAAATGGTCAGAAAATAGTAATGAGACAATACTAATCAAAGTTTAGCTAACCATTTCTTTTGGATAATTAAGCATAAGGCAGAGGCAATACTAAAGGTAAATGAACCAACTCATTGAAAATTATATCCACTTGGACTTTTGCCAGGATAATATAGCTTCAACATTTACCAAAAATTTTGAAAAATTGTAGAATAAAGTTATAAAGTCACCACCATTATAAATGAACCATACCAATTATCAATAAAAAGGAGATCAACCAAATAAAAATTATTTGAAAGACACAATTAAGATGATGATTAAATGATCAAAAGACTTACATAGACCCCAGCAACTAACATTAAAACCATACTTTTCTTTCACGTAAGTGTGTATTCATAAAAATTGAAACATAATAAGCTATGAATCAATTCACACATACAAGTACATACATATATGCATTCACACAGAAAGACAAAGAAGTGGAAAAAAGAACAGAACATGTTATAGTAGTATAATCAATTCTTTTTTAAAAGACAAAAACACTAGGCAGGCCCCTCAGTCTCCAATCCAACCTTTCCTCCCTGCATATATGCTGCCAAAGAAAAGCCAGGGGAGTCCACCTGATTCTTCATTGCATGCACCCTCTCCAATTCCCACACCTAAAGCAGGCCCTATAGAGAGAGCCTGATCCTAGTCTGAAACGCCTAGATAGCATCTCCCCCAACCTCCAGATTCCAACCTGGATCTCCCCAACCCTCCCAGAGCCCACAGGCCCCTAAAGTGCCACGTCCAATCTCTCATCACAACCAGGTCTTAGTAATCTTGCAAGAGGCACTGTGAGTTCATCTGATCTTTTCCTTCATGCAGTCTTCTAATCCATTTCTCAGCTCTAGCCCTGGTCCCATATCTAGTGCCCTGGCCTAGTCTGAATAGCACTCCTTACACTCCACCAAACCTGGCTCCTGTCAGGACTATTCCCACCTCACTACACAATACAGGCCCCTGTCATGCTGAATGAAAACATTCCGCCCTATCTGGACAGTCTTATACTTCTTGCTCTACAGTCTATCTGGGTGAGTCCACCCGATCCTCCCCTTTGTACACTCCACCCAAACAGAGTACCTCATTCCCACATTCAGTACTTCAGCCAAGTCAGGATAACCCTGATGGCACTACCCCCAAACAGCAGGCTTAGACTAAGATCAACATCCAGCATGCCAGCCTAGCTCCTGGCAATCATATAACTTCATTTCATCTAAGTGATATCCAACCTTCAGGCAGAATCTGGCTTGGGTATCCTGTTCTCTGTCACATGATATATTCATATCAAAAGCAAACAAATAAACAAACAAATAAACAAAAACAAAAAACAAAACAAAAATTCATATGCCCAGATCTCTTTGCAAAAATACAAACAATATGAAAGATCACAATATTTTCCCCCAAATCCATCAATCCTATATAGAAATGTTCTTTGACAATACTTTGATGAACCCCAGGACACAGAACTTGAAAGAACAATCACAAATTTCATCAAACATCCCAAGAAGTTTAAAGTAGACACAGAGAAACAACTCACTGAATTTAAAGAGAAGACACATGAAGAGAATAAATACTGGAATGATGCCCAGATGAACACAAACTTAAGGCTGATTGAAATGACAAAGGCAAATCTAGGAAAGTCCTAGATGCCAAGAACCCAAGAGGTTCCCTGGACCCAACAGAGATGACATTAGCTGAAAGACCCAATAAAGGGGAGGTAGAAGCATAGCCAATGGATAGGCATGCTCCTCGGGTTGAGAGATGGGGCCACCCACCTATCTCAAAAATATTAGCCCAGAATTGCTCCTGTCTAAAGGAAAAGTAAGGACAAAGAATGGAGCAGAGACTGAAGGAAAGGCCATCCAGAGGCTGCCCCACATAGAGATCCATCCCACATGCAGACACCAAACCCAGACAGTATTGCTGATGCCAAGAAGTGCTTACAACCAATCATCAGACTGAGCAAAGGGATCCCAATGGAAGAGTTAGGGGAAAGACTGAAGGAGCTGAAGGGGTTCGCAACCCTATAGGAAGAGCAACAATATCAACCAACCAGACACTCCAGAGCTCCAAGGGACTAAACCACCAACCAAAGAATACACATGAAGGGATTCATGACTCCAACTGCATTTGTAGCAGAGGGTTGCCTTACCTGGCATCAATGGGAGGGGAAACGTTTGGTCCTGTGTAGGCTCCATGATCCAGCATAGGGGAATGCTAGGGTGCTGAGGGGGGAGTGGGTGGGTGGGGGAGCACTCTCATAGAAGCAGGGGGAGGGGGAAGGGGATAGAGGTTTGTGAAGGGAAACTGGGAAGGAGATAACATTTGAAATGTAAATAAATAAAATAACCAATAAAAAAAGCAAAGAAAGACAGGGACCGAGGTAGGCGGGCCTAGAAACCCCCCTGGATCCCAAAAGCGGGCGGCTGTGGCAGGAAACTCCTGCCTGGGACACTAGGATTCCATAGACAAGCAGCTCCGGGAGGAACGCAGAAAAGCCCATAGCAGGGGCAAAGCGTCCCCAGAGCTCACTGACTCTGCCCGCTTTCTGCGGGCCACAGAGACTGACGGCCAGCAGCTTCCGGCGACGGCCGGAAACCTCAGCTTGGGCCCCAGTGCCCCACAGCTAATCAGCGCCGGGACAAAGATCCCTCTCAGGACATCGCAAGACCCAGCAGAGGGCCAAAGACACGCCCCACAGCTCACCAGGTACTGCCCGGAACCCGTGAGACACAGGGACCGAGGTAGGCGGGCCTAGAAACCCCCCTGGATCCCAAAAGCGGGCGGCTGT
>CM052700.1:99470140-99549186 GCA_028551405.1 Uromys caudimaculatus
TAAATAAATAAATAAATAAATAAATAAATAAATAAATAAATAAATAAAAGATAAAAAAAAAAGCAAAGAAAACCAAATTAAATAAAGAGAACCATCAATGAAGTTCAAGATGAAATTAAGATGGAATTGAACAACTAATAACCTGACTAGAAAACTCAAGAGAAAAATGGATCAAACAGAAGACAGAAGATCAGACTCAAAGATAAAGTAAAGTAACTTTACCAAACAAGCAAGATATATATATATATATATCTCCATCCATCCATCCCTAGGAAAGGGACATGCATGCATGAAATGTGAGACACTATAAAAAGACTAATCTTTTCATTATAGCATTAAATGAGGGAGAAAACAGATATTCAACAAGATCATAGAAGAAAACTTTCCCAAACTCAGAAAATATATACTCAAACAGATATCAGAAGCACACCAAAGTTGAACCAAACAAAACTGGAAAAGAAACTCCCCACAGCATAACAGAGTTAAAACATTAAGTGTAAAGAGCAAAGAAGTATTGAAAGCTGCAAGAGAAAAACAAAAAGCATAATTGCATACAGGGGAAATCCATCGGAATAACCACTAGTTTCTCAATTGAAAATGTAAAATCCTAAAGACCCTGGAGCAATAGATTCCAAGTACTAAAGGTCAGGACTACCAACCTAGACAGACTTCCCAACAAAACTCTGCACCATAGCTGAAGGAGAAAGAAAAAATTCCATGACTAAGACAAGCTAAAATAATTCACACCTGGAAGACTAACCCTGAACAAATAACACAAAGCAGCACTGTGGGCTGCAGTGAGGAATGAGCTTATCCAAGCGACTGTAAAAATAAATCAAACAACGTTATAATTACTGAAACACAAAGCACCATTGGGCACAAAAACAACCAACAACAACAACAACAAAAACACAATGACTGCTATCAACACATATGTTTCAATCATAGCTTTAGATAAGTAAGGCCTCATCTAAAATCAAAAGACACAGACTGGCTGAATGGGTCAAGAAACCAAATTCACCTATCAGTTGTCTACAAGTAACTTACCTTTAAAGACAGTCACCGTCTAAAGTGAAAAAATGGGGAAAAGCACTCCAATCAGATGGGAAGCAAGCAAGTAATGCTATCTTAATATCTGACAAAACTGACTTCGACTAAAACTAATCAGAAGCGATGATAAAGAAGGACACTCTATTCTAACTAAGGCAACAATTAGCCAAAAAGACATTACTTCGGGCATTGTGGCACTTGGAAGGTAGAGGCAAGGAGATCTCTGTGAGTTAGAGGCAAACATGGTCTACTCAGTGAGTTCCAGACCAGCTATGACTACACAGTGAGACCTATTCTCAAAGATATGACTAAAAGAATGAGAAACAAACTTATTAATCTAAACATGGATATACCAGATTTGGTAACATTTACTACAAAGTTAAAGACACAAGTTGATATCAACCCATTAATAGCAGGTGAATTAAATACCCCAGTTTCTCCAATAAATAGGCTTATCTGCATAAAAAATAAATAGAAAATTAACTGGCATTGTACATCAGATAAACTTACTACCCCAAAACCAACAAATATACAATCTGTTAAGCAGTCCATAAAAGGCTCTCTGAAAGAAATCACATCTTGGGACACAAAACAAATCTCACAAATTAAGAAAAATTGAAATAACTTTGTGCATCGTATCTGACCATAATGTAAATAAAACAAAAATGTAAAGCAAACAAATCTTCAGTAATTATATGAACTTATGGAGATTGAATCTCATTACAGAATGATCAATGGGTCAAGGAATAAATCAAGAAAGAAATGCACAAGCATTGTTTGACTTACAACATATTAAATAGCAAAATCTGGGAACAACCTATCCTTCAACAGGGGCATAGGTAAACATGCTACTATACATGGCAAACAAAAAAAAAGATGGCACAAGACGTTGTGTACCAGCTTAAAATAACTCTGCCATGAGGACAGCAGTGATGAGCCCAGCTAGGCAGGAGGTGCACAGAGCTTTGAGTGCTAAATTAGTGTTTAATTTCTCAAGCTAGATAGTGAATGGCTCCTAAAAAAAAAAAAAATGGTGCACATGCTGTACATGTGGTACATGGACGTAGTCATTCAGCTGTAAAATATTCTACATATCTCCCATCAACATATTAAAGAGAGAAAGGAACCTTTACATAACATTTTACATATAATTTGAGGTGGTTTGTTAAACTTTTAAAAACTCCCTACTTAGGACCCCAGGCTGAAGAAGTTGTGATCTCATGTTCTCAGAGCTAGGGATATGTCAAAAATATCTACAGAACACTGCACTTTATCAACAAATTCAACACAACAGACCCACCAAAACACAGGAGCGATTTTTCTAAATTCAACTTTGTTGACTTCTTTTGATTCAATACACGAATATTTATGAAGCAGAGACTTCCAATTGTCTCTTAAAAATTGATTTCTTAAAATGTTCGACATCATTCCTCATCAGAGAAATGTAAATCAAAATTGCATTGAAATTCTTTTTCACTCCAGTAAAACATAGCTATCACCAAGATATCAAGCTACAAGAAATGTTGTTGAGAATAATAGTTCACACTACTGGAAGGGAAGTATCTTAGTTTAGCCACTATGGAAACCAGAATGGGGCTTACAAAAAAAACTAATAGTAGACCTATTATAGGATCTAGGTATACTACTCCTGAATATCCCTCAATGGAGATGAAGATACCTACCTCAGAGTCACCTGCACATCCTTGTACATTGTGGCACTATTCTCAGTAGCCAAGATATGCTATCAGTGTTAAGTGTCCATTTATAAACATATAGAACAAAATGTGGTACATATATCAATGATGTTCTAGTCAGTCATAAAGAATTTTAAAATTATATCATTTTCATTAGAGTATATAGAAATAAGATCATCATTTTAAGCAAAATAAATCGTATTCCAAAAGACTAATACATGTTTTCTCTCATATGCAGAATCTAGTTTTTTTTCCTTAAATGCATGTAAGTACATTAGAAAAAAATCTAGAAATGAGAGCAGTAGTAGGTGTGGGAGATGTAAGAGAATAATAGAGTGTTACTATCATCCAAGCACATAGCATATATCTGTTAAAATGTCAAAATCAAGCATGTAACTCATGTTTTGTACTGTATGAGAGATTATGTCATGGAGAAACCTGAATAGCATTCTCAATACATTTTTGATCAGCATGCTGTCTTTCTGACATAGTAAACACATTTACTCCCTTATTCAAGAATTCTCTGGGTTTCAAATATTATTGCCAATAACTAAATGAGACCCTTAGAGAAGACATTTTTTAATACATAAGTTCTACGGAGAATTCCATAAACTAGAAGAGCAAGAGGGTTAATGACCTACTGCAAGAAATTATTCTAGACACAAAGTCCAGCTAGAGAGAAAAAAGGAGAAAGAACAACAATTTGGGGAAGATAAAAATAATAAATAGAGAAAAAGAAGAGAATGAGTTCCCAGGAGCTACCATGTATCCACAGAATGGTGACATGGAAAACCAGTATATGGAAATTGCACACTGCTGACAGGACTGAAGCATGACAGAATCACTAAAATAGAAACCTGGGAGGTTTGGGGTTGTTTTGTTTTCTTTTAATGAAATTAAACATATAACTCAACTCTCCCACCACAGGTACATACCTGAGAAAGAAGAAAACCTGCATCGATAGAGCAAGTATATTGTTTCAGTGAACATTCTCTCGCTGCAATAAAATTATAAGATAATCAAAATCTAATAAGCATATATTTACTTGAGCTCATGATTTTCAAGATTTCAATCCTTGACTCTTGCTTGTTTCTTTGGGCTTGAGCAGCACAGTCTTTCACAGTGGAAACATATAGAAGGAAAATTCTGTTCATTTTGTGATGGTCAATGTGGTGGTTTGAATAAGAATGACTCCCATAGGCACATATATGTGAATGCTTGGTCATTAGGGAGTGGTACTACTTGAGAGGGATTGGGAGGTGTGACCTTATTGGAGGAGGTGTGTCATTGGGTGTGGGCCTTGAGGTTTCAAAAGCCCAAGCAAGTCCCAGTGTCTCTCTCTTTTTGTTGCCTGCAGATCTGGATATAGAACTCTCAGCTACAATATCTGCCTGCATGCTACAATATAGTACCTGATAATGGACTAAACCTCTGAAATGTAAGCAAGCACCTATTAAATGGACTTTTAATTGTCTCTTCCGAACACTAAGACAGCTAAGGAGCAAAAACCAAGAAGATGTAGCAACCTAATTCCCTTCTACTAGAACCTCCTTCTAAAGATTTCACCACTTCTCAGTAACTACAGACCAAGGCATCAACACATAGACTTCTTGTAATCATTCAAGAATGAAACTGGCATACACCAATACTCACAGACACTTGATACACAATAGCTTAGAACTGAGAATAGCTCAAATAAGCATGAAAAAATGAAAACTAAATTCATATAGTGAATCAATAATAAAAAGTACAAAAAGTGAAAGAACTATTGGGAGTAAAAAGTACATATAACTTCATGGATACATCTTAAAGGCATTCGGGAAACTGGATACAAGCAAATACATGGGTCATATACCTCTAACTCTAACTCCAGAGAGATCTTGCATTCACATACACGTGCCTACACACACACACACACACACACATACACACACACACACATACACACACACACACATTAAAATAAATATTCATAACTAAGAATGAATACTATATGATGTCATTGATATGAAACTCTAGAAAATCCATACGAGTTTATGAAAGCAGAAAGTCGATGAGTAGCTTCCTGGTGACTGAGTCTGGTGGAATTGACTGAAAAGGACACGGGAAATCTATAGTGATCAAAGTATTCATCCTGTCTAGAAAGGTTAATACATAAAAGTTTAAATTTGTTAAATCTCATCTTACTTACAATGTGTAAATTTTTCAATGGGAATTATATTTTAAAAATAATAACAATGTATGCACACACAGAGGGTGTCTGAGAAGAGCAGTGCAATTAGTAAATTAAGGATATACATGTACTATAGGGATACTTATCAGCATTATCATCAGGAATAAAACCAGCCATAGTATTTTGGGCCAAATAAAGGACTAGAATTTAAGGGAGGCAAAAGTAGACGCTTCAACATTGTGCCAACACTGCCAGCATTGCTATATGCTAGCATCATTGGCTCTTCTAATCAGCTATTTTATCCACAATTTTAGCTCTTGAAAAATTAATATTTTATGATTCTGTGTTCTGAAATAATACATTGAGGTATGATTATCAAACTTTCAGAATGCTCTCAGCTCAAAAAAACAACAAACACACACTATGGGTATCAGATTTGTTTATTCCAAATCATTCTGACACTCAAGACACTGGGGTGAAAACAAGGTAAATTTAGAAAGCCAAATCTTTTGAATTTAGGCTTAAAAAGTCAATTGTATCAGCACAGCCTTTGTATACCTGACTTCCTCTAAGAAACAAACATCAGCAGAAGGAGAAAACCCCTTGTGATAGGCTACAAACACTCATAATTTCAGATATATAAAACTCTAGAAAAATAAAAGCTGATCAATAGTGACATAAAACAGACAGATCAGTGCTTGCCTGACATCAGAGGCAGAGGGACAGATGACACTTGAAGTGACAAAGATGTATAATCTTTTGTGTGAGTAAACAAGATCATGAAACGATTGCTGAAATTTCACATGACTTTGACTGTACAAAGAGAAGGGATTCCAGAACATTGTAACAGCCTCATGATGTTCTAAACTCCTCAGACCACATCAGAATCGTCAGGTCCAATTATGAAGGATGAATGCTAAGGATACTACCTGAGAAGGGCATACAAGAGATTTCCCCCAATACATAGAGTCAGAACACTGAAGAACATCACAGACCTTTCCAAATGCTTGAGGCATCATAACACATAAGAAAAACAGAGGCAGACTTAGTGCTGTACTTAAAAATTAGAGTTGATGTGTGTAAGTTATATAGGCAGGAATACCCGAAGGCACAGAAGCTAGATTTCTCTGCTAGTTCATAGTGGTCTGAATTATCTCTTGATTCGCCAGGTGGCCTGTCATTGGGGGTCATTAAATTAACAAATTGTGCTTTATTCGTAATAGCTAGAAAGTGGAAACAACCTAGATGTCTCTCAACTGAAGAATGGATAAAAATTGAGGTATATCTATACAGTGGAATACTACTCAGCTATTAAAAACAAAGACATCATGAATTTTGCAGGCAAATGGATAGAACTTGAAAATATCATCCTGAATGTGGAACCCAAGTTCCAAAAGGATGTGCATGGTATGCACTCACTTAAAAGTGGATAATAGCCATAAAATACAGGTACCATGCTACACTCCACAGACCCAAAGAAGCTGAACAAGAAGGAAAGTCCCAGCGAGGAAGCTTGAATCTCACTTAGAAAGGGGAATAAAATAGTCATAAGAGGCAGATGGAGGGAGGGAACTGGGAGGGATGGGGGGATCCTACCTGCTCAGAGGAAAAGGGAAAGGGGCTGGAGAAAGGACTGAGGGAGGGGTGACCAGGAGGAAAGCAGTGAGCAGAATATAAAGTGAATAAGTAAAAAATATTAAATTTAATTTTTAAAACTTAACAAATTTTACAGATGTCTCCTGGGAAGTAGTAAATGTCACTGACTAGAGACTTGGGGAAATGGAATTTGACCCAGCCGTATTGATAGAAAATATTTGAAGAGATAGACAATAAGACACAAGAATGGAGTGGACAGGCAAGAGAGGCACTGCCCAGGAGGTGGCACAAGGATAGAATGTAGAAAGTGAAGTTAGTCCTGATAAGAGGTCCACCAGACTGGAATACCCTGTTCCTGTTAAGGAAAAGCATGAAAATTATTCCAGAACAATAAGAAGGACCTTGACATTAAAACAGGAGCTTTAATACTTGACTATAATGAGCCAGCTCTGGAGGACAACCCTTCCAAATGCTTCTCACAGTAGAGTGTCTGGCTTCCTCATTCACAACCCTAACAAAGGATGTAATTTAAGGGCAGGCAGCCTTGCAGTTCACTTCTGAGATTCAGAGGGCAAATCACCTCTGTGAAGAATTAAAAGGGCTGGGAGGAGGGGGTGAAGAGTATTGAGGGAGAAAGCAGAGACTCAAAATAGAGGGTATTGTCAAGAGCAAATCCTCAGGTGATCTCTGAGGAATGGGAAATAAAGTGATGGCCTACTAAGAAAGAGAAGTATAAATGATCAGCGATAGCGGAACAATAAGAGGAGAAGAGAAATGAAAGGGGATCTCATGGGGAAAGGTAGGCTGTTCACATGAATCTCTGTGCCCAGTTAGGCCATGTGCTTTAGGCTGCAAGCTGGTGTATATCCCAGGAGAGTGCATAGTCACATTGGAGGGGCATGTATTTGCAGTACTTGTTTCCCTGTATTTTCTGAGAAGAATGGATTCTCTGCTTCATTGAACACAGTAGTTAAAACAAGTGAAAATTAAATGTTGACTCAGTGTAATTAAAGTATAATTCTCAGTGCAGTGTTGGAAAGAAGCAGTGAGAAGAGAGTTATGTGCCATTTATATTTGGAGCAATATACAAAAAAAATTATGTGCAATATATATGGAGAAATTTTGCTCCAAAATATCCTTCTAATCAACTATGTCATAAAAGCATCAGCTATGACAGTTTTAGTGTATGTTACACATTATTTCCTTTGCATTAAAAATTCCAGCAGCTGGAATTACCTGCCAAAGAAATTAAATTCCTAAAGCATGAGGCAAGAGACCCAAAATCCAAACATTTTTCCAATATTGCTTAGGTAAACATTGATGTTTTATTCAAACATCTACATGTATAAAAATATATTTAAATTTCCCTCGCATTTAAATGAATTCAAATACAATAGAGTTCTGATCTATTTAACATATTGTTAAACTTGAGATGATAAATACATTTCATTGGTAATGGGGTGGGTAGAAATATGGGATTGATAGCCATATTGTGAGAGAATGATGTGTTTCAATTTTGTAAAAATATAATCTATCATACATATTTTGATCCAGTCTTTAACTTCTAGAAAGATATTTTGTAGTAAATAAGGGAAAAATATAAAAGGATCAACACAAACTGCTTGAGTATCTTCCGATACTGCAGATAATTTAAATGTCTTTTAATGGGAAATGAATCAAATAAATCACAATTCATATATAAAGTAGAATATTAGATAACTGCTTGAAGAGATGAACCTGTTGCATCTTATTATGTTGTCAATATATTATATTAATTAAAATCTATATACAAAATACTATGCTAGATTACAAATGTAGCATGTTCCAATTTAAGTTGAGTTCTACTTTTGAAAAGGCCTGGAAGACCATTTTTGGTTGTCAAATATGTCTGGGTCGGATTATGTGAATGTTTTCACTTTCTAGTCCATAAAAATGAGTTCATACTGTGGATCAGAAGTGATGTGAGCAGAGGACTAAGGCAGAATGTAGTCGAGGTTGTTAGCATTAAGAAGTCTAATATCTTCGAAGCTGGGTAATGGGACGTGTCACCCTCACACATGGCAATGCCTGCAGACTGATTCAGAAACAATAATAAGTCCTATTATGATGTCAATAAAGAACCTAGAGAGTGGTGGACGACAGCATAAAGAAGTGCCATGAATTTCAAATGACAGTGGCTTATTGTGGGGGGGGGGGGAGGCAACAGTCGGAAAGTAGAGTGAGCAAGCCACAGTATAACCAGGTGCTGCAGAATAGGGAATGAGAGGCCCTCAAAGCCAGGCTAAATAAGGAAGACCCTGCTCTCGGGAACACCCAGGGTTTAGGGGAAGCAGGCAAAAGGCCCATGGAGTGAGGATGCTTCAATCTGTGAAAAGAGTTATCGAGAATCTACCACAGGCCAGTTACTATATCAGTTCTTAAACACAATTTAATACCTACATAACACACAATGAAAATGTGTGGGCTAAGTTGGAAAGCAAGGGGAGAAAAGAAAAGAGTAAAGTGGAGATAAAAGCTCACCAATACCACACCCTGTTAACACTCCTATTTCTTTCCCACAATGATTAAAGACAGTGATGATGATGATAAGGTGTGTATCACAGGGGCAGCCTGCAGGTTACAGGGACAAGAGCAATAATAAATGACTGCTTTTAAAATGCAAATTATTGAGTACAGAGCAATGGAAAGGTCAGGGAATAAACATTATCCTGAAAGCCAGTGAGGCTGGGTTGTCTTGGCTAGACAAATTGCCATCCTCGCCTTGACCTCATCAGCAGTGTGATTAGAGTTAGCTTGGATACTAATCTGGATATTAACCTGATGAAAACACAAAGTCTAAAAACCCCAATCCTGACTGGTTGAATCAGAGTCTGCCTTTCCACAAGTTCCCAAGGTGAACCACAATAGTATCTCACTTTGAGAAACACAGATTATAATGGAAGTGCCACATGACTACTCAGACTCAACAGGCAAGCTGGAAGTGAAATTTTAACCAAGAATAGTCTAGAACAATATTGAATTACTTTGGGGGAAAGGGAGCAGAAATGTGGAAACATTTTCTCTATGTATCTTTAGAGAGAGAAAAAAAGAAGGGCACATAAAATAGGACACTAAGAAAATTAACCTCTAAAGACTCTGTACATCAGATTTTTGGACCTGGGAATAGGAAGTGTTGTTCACCACTCTGTGAGGACTTACAATCCATCTGCTGGAGATGGATGCAGTAATTTGGATCCTGACTCTCTAAATGACCACATGATGGACACTTGGACCTTGGTGTAATGGTACTCGAAGTCAGTGGTGTGGCAGGGGAGCAGACTGAGAATGAGGTCAAATGAGCATATGAAGGATCCTCTTTGGCAAGCAGGAAGACTAGACACCACACCTGTGAAAGACAATATGAAAAGGAGAAAATGCCAAAAGCTGCACACTCCACATGATAGAGAGAGGTCTGGGTTCCCTGGGTATAGGCAGCACTGAGCCTCAGACCTTGCTCCTAGCTTTGAGCCACTTCCTCTCTTGGAGGAGCCTTCTTTCCTTCTTAAATAACTGTCTCGGGTTCTACCACTATCCATCTAGTCTTGGCCCGTGTCTTGCTCTGAGAGGAAGAATATGGAAATCAAACAGTTTCCCCTGGTCTCTGAGATGCGCCTGTAATGATGAGGCCTACAAGAGATAGAGCCTAGTGGGAGACTGAGTCATGACTGAACTCCCGAAATGGTTCAAGTTAGTCTTTCATAGTTGGTTAGCTTCTGTGAAAGTGAATCAGTTCTCATATGAGTGAACTGTTACAAGGAGCCTTCCCACTCCCTTATCTCCTGTCCTCTCTCTCTCTCTCTCTCTCTCTCTCTCTCTCTCTCTCTCTCTCTCTCTCTCTCTCTCCCCCTCCCCCCTCTCTCTCTCTATGACCTCTCTGCAAGATATATATTCATGATACATGGTGCTTTCTGCCATGACACTCCCCAGATAACGATGCTGGTCCCACACTGTTAGGTATCTCAACTGAACTCTAATAAACCTCTTTCTCATATTACATGCTCAAACTCTGATATTTTGTAGCAACAATCCAAAGACCCTAAGACAAGGGACTTCTGATTTATGAAGTTATTCACGCAAATTTAAACTATGCACATGAGTGTGAACCAAGAAAATCAGCGATATTCATAATACTTAGGGACCACAAAACCTATAACCACAGAATAAATTACTGTGGTAATAAATTACCACTGATGGAGCCCATCAAAAATGAATCACTAGGACTTTTGATACTTACCATACACTCCAACTCTATCAAGGAAAATTCACTCCCACACTCTCTTAGATTAAAGAAAAAGACGACATTGCAAGAATAATCCTAAATATGATACCAACTTTGTCTATAATAGCCATGGTTTATGTCAGTAGAATGTGCTTGATTTCAAAGCCATATCGGTTCCAGTGGGGCCACATGTATCTGTTGAGTTCAACCTCAGTACTCATCAAACCACCCCAAATTCAGGAAAGTTACCTGAAAACAAAAGAAGCAGCTCTGAGAGGAGCTGCAGTGCATGGGAATAAGCACCCCGATATGTAGAAGGGCATGCCTAATGATCCCATTGATGCAAGAAAACCATAGCTGAGTCTTTTAAAAGCAACCTCCAACTAAGGCATGCCTGTTCTCCACAGACACATCTTTGATTCAAACTTACTTTTTAGGGTAAGTGATCATGTGTGTGGAGAAACACAAACCTTTTACCCTTCGCGGACTCTCCTCTGAGAATGCTATGCACACAGTTATTCTGTACCTAGGCAGCAGAATGAATCTGCTAACTGTCCCAACAGCATCTTGTTCATCAATCCTCCTAAATCTTCTACTGTGTCTGCCACCAGTTAAGAAATAACCAGGTTATGTCCAGAGAAAGTAATTTTTAAATAGTTAGATTGCAACATCGGATAGTAGTTAAGAGAGTGGTGTAGGGAGCTTACCCTGAAGATATAATATACTTAGGAGATATTGAGGGATATTTTTAAAGTTTATTTTCTATGCTTATCTTTTTCTGCAATCCCAGAGGAATACAGTATCTATTTATACATGTGTGGACATACTGCTCAATTAGTTCATCAATGATGCTACTGGACCCCCAAATCTAACTTCCTCTCCCTCGAATCCCTGTTTATCTTAGAACAGCACAATTATAAGTCTAAAAGGCAGAGAGAAAAAGTATCTCTGGATTACTTGTTATTTATTACATGTTCCAAAGAGCAAAGGCCACTCAATTATTTTGGCTCTGTTGACAGTTTGTTTGAATAGAAATGTCACTGCTCAGCCACCAAATTGCTCACAGGGCTAAGTCTGGCAGGAGGGCTCAGAAATTCTAAAAGGCCTGAATCAGGGGTGTGAGGGAGATGACCCTACAAAGACACCTCAGTCGGCACCTCCTTGGCATTCACTAGACTCCATCGCTCAGAGTGAACTTCTGTTATTGCCATCATCTGACATCCCCAGCATCCTTAGAGAAGCAAGTTACAAGCCAGGAGCCAAGTGGCACTAATGTGACTCAAGGTGATTAAACCTGCATTGAATTCATGATTGAAGTTGCTTACAGATTATCCTAATTATTCTTATCTACATTTTGGTTCCATGAGAGTCCATAAAACGGCAGCCCGGTTATGCTAAAGCAGCAAGTAGAGAGTGTGTGATTAAGTCATACTCAATTCATTTTTTAACCAAAAGAATCACTGATCTTTGCAACATCCATTGGATTAAAATACAGAAGATTTAATGTGTTCTTGGAGGTCACCGAAATAGCCAAATCATGACACAGCTAGAGTGTTATTTCTGTCGGTGCAAAAATAGATTCAGATAAACTGGGGAGTAATTTGCTTTGCTATTTGGTCATCATCTATTATGATACAGAAATGAAAATCAAAGATGAAACATTTGCTTTAGTGCCCCGCATACACAGAGCCTGAAGTATTCACTGCAGGTCAGCACTATTTCTCCAAGTTTTGCAAAAATGATCAATTATCTGTTAAAATATAAGTAAACATAGGTGGCATGCATTTCCAGAGTGGATACATGCTTCTAGGGTTTCCCAACTGTTTTCACAGAGAAGCTCCACAATCAATAGCATCAATTCTGTGGTAACAATTATTTCCTATTTGAACAACATGGTTATATCCAAGGCCAAGCATCTTGATAATGGGACTTAATTTCATCGTAAATCTCCAGGTCATGGTAAACGCTCTTTGGCAAGCTAATATCAAAAACCCAAAGAAATTTCAAACACAATTTCACTTGGCAGACAACTAAACTTTACAGTTGTATATTTTCCTGGTTTGAAATCACAGACTGTGTGCTTTGGGTTGTGACCTTCAACCAAAATTCTGAAAAAAAAAAAAATTGTCCTTCTCTGCTTGGATGTGAAACACACCACCTTTAGGAGGCCTCTATACTGCAATGCTTCCAGAACTGACTGACAGAGTTGTCTGGCTGCCTACCATTGGGATTCTGGGATGAAAATCTCTCCCACAAAGAAGCCCTTTGGGTTCATCACATCATCACTGCAGGTGAAGGTAGACACAAATCAATGTGATGGACTTTCTTTTCCTTTAAATTTCTTCTTCCATTCATTTCTGATAAATGCATAAATACATAAGTAAATATACAGTATCCCATTAAGATAACAAGGAGAGATTTCTCTCATTTCTGTCATCCATATCATGGATGCATTTACAGTGATACATTGTGTAACCTGACAGTAAAGTATCCTGACTCTAAATGACATTGATATTTTAATGGGAAGAAACTCACAAAGAATATTTAAAAGAGCACATGAAGACGGTATCAGAAGAATTTGTTTTTGTATGCCTCATCGTTCACATCTGTCATGTATATCAGCAGTTCCTGGCCCGATATCCCCTTATATAGGGGATGATTTCTTGGAACTCTGAACTTACAACTCCAAACTCCTGCATTGGCCAGGTTGTCTGCCATGGCGCTCCACTTCTTGAGTGACCCCCCTTTCTCCTTAGCTTTTGGGTCTCTATCAGAACCAGTAGCATCTTCTCTGGGATGTTGGATCCCATTGTCCTCTAATATATTCAGTTTTCCCTTCTCTCCTCAGCCAGAGCATTTACACACATCTTTCTACAGCAGCACACAGATGCCACCTGTACGCTCTATTCAAGAGTCAGTTTCCCTGAAAACATTCAAGCAACTGGACGATCAGTAGGACTCCATCATCTGAGTACCTTTGTTCACAAGTTCTAATAGAGCATCTGAGCTCTAGAGCTACAGAATGAGTACATGTTGCATGAACAATGAATGATTTACCAAATCTACCACAGATTTCTGTTCCCTGGGGGAAAATCAGAAAAATTCCCCTCACCATCCTTAACACATGCTAGTGGAGGCAGAAATTTGATATGGGCTAAAAATATATCCAAATGATCCTGCAAGGGTCATTGATGAGCTGTCTGATGTGGAATGAAGCCTGGGTTTCCAAGACTTTAACAGCAATCTTTGTTACTGGATAGCTCCTGCCTTAAAGTTTTAGCTAAAATGCTCAATTATTGATAAAGAGCACATTTGCACTGACAGCCTTGCATTTGTCATTTAAATAAGACACTCTGTCCCGTCATGTATAAAATTACTACCATTTAAAAAAGACTTGGCACATAAGTATTTAGAGGCAAATGTCATAGGGGGCCAAGGTGTGAGAAGAGGCAGCAAAATGTTTATATTGTTCCCCAGGGAGCTCAGAATTTAGGTCAAGCCACATCAGGAGCCTACTGACTGTTCAGCCCAGATTTTATTACATATTATGTCTTTCTTGGAGGTGGAATATTTTAGAATATTCAAATTTGCTGCGTGCAACTTAAAATGCCTACCTCCTTTTTTTGATGAAATTCAGCCCATTCCAAAAAAAAAAAAAAATCCAGTCTCTTCAAACAAAGACAAATTTAACTTTAGCAAGAAAAGAAAGTCAGAGAGGGAGTGTTCCATGTGGGGAAGCAAATAAAGAGGGGAAGAGGAGAAAGGCACACTGTGTCCATATATGGAACTTCCCCCCTATGACACAAACAGACGCCTGTGTGAAAAGACATGTGCTGATGAGGAATTTCAATCCAGGGGAGGGCATGTTCAAACTGACTTCCAAAGAGGGTCTCTCTAACTACAATACTGGAGATGCCTTGAAGGTACAAAGCACATCTATGTGAAAAGGGCATGACAGGGATAGAGAGAGTTTAGGCCAATTAACTAAGGAATAGCTTAGCCTATATTAGTGGAGGGGTTAGAATAAGGTTTGAAGTGCTTAGCAGCCCTGAGAGTTCAGGGTGGTAACATCACACAATGGAATCACACCAACCTGCTCTCAACTCAAGACATCGCCTGTGCTTGGAATCATCACACTATTTCAATGCAAGTTGAATAAGCCTTGTATTGTGTGCTGTAATTCCTACTCTTAAATTGAATTTTAGAGCCATTAAATAGAGCAGAAAACTATTACCCATACACCCAACCCCGGTCTGTACCTGATCCTCTGTTCCTCAACTAAATCAATATGAGGTTGCTTAATCAACATTAGTCAGCCAGCATGACTAGATAACCTCCAAACTATAAATCCCCCATGTATAAAGGCTAGCAATGAAGAAGCATGCATCTCTAAGGTGTTCTTAAAGATAAGATCCAATGAGCAACAGCATACAAAAGCCCCACTGGTCTTCATCTAATAGAAGACGAACTAACTTGATACTTATTACTAGTACTTTTAGCGGAGTCAATTGTATCTGCATGATGCACTTCATTGGGGATCTCTGATCAGGACACTGAGGGACTTTGTGAACCAGGGTCACCCAAACATTTTTCAGGTTGATGAACAGGGTGGAATAGTGTATAAAATGAGACCTGTTCTAGATCTGGTTTTTGGCTTAGATTAGCTGGGTACTAAATAGAAGGTCAGTTCCCAGTCTCAGACCATTTTATTATCTATAAAATGAAGAATGTGCACTCTAAAATCATTTCCAAGTTTGATGTTCTGTGCCTTGGACAATTTCCCTGAACTGTTATTTCATGCTTTAATTTTCATCAACTCAAGCAAGGTAGGTTCCTAGACCTCCAGTATGTTAGGTCAATAAAGATAATGAGGCTGGGAAACAGAGCTAACATTGCCTCTCTCCTTGCTGCCCCAACCAATATTAGAGACAAGGAAATATTTCAGCAGTCTGGCAACAACATGTTCTAAGGGTGTCAAGATTTACAACACATTTCTCAGAAAAGAAGGACTTTGCTAAGAAGGGAAAAGTGAAACTTTTATTCTATGCACCTGGAATTAAGCATATCTTTCATTGCACTCTATGCCCATGGTTTGGAACAAAGTATGGGCAAAGCAAACAGCATCTGATAAAATCCTGTTATCTAGATCTCAGCTTGCAACTCAAGAGTTCTGCCCTCTAGTGGACAAGCTTTCCAGCTGCAAGTTTCTTTTACTAGGTCATTCAGCGTTGCTTGGATTTGTGTCCTGGTCTGAATCTTACCTGATACTGTATCAAAGGCACAAGACTTGAGAATAGACGCAACACTTATAATTACATGAGCTGCATTGTGGGACGGGGTGAGTTTAGGAATGAGTCCTGATTCCTGGACTTAAGGTGCTATGCTAAGTGGTTAAGTAAATGCAGTTTATGTCACACAAGCTCCATAGAACGCAAACTATATTGTACCTATCCATTTTGATTCCTGAAAAACTGCTAGTTCATTGAACACTGAAACCAACAATAGCAAGAAAGCATGTAACTGTGTCTTCAAAAGGCCATTCCATCTTTCTATAAGACCAGCTGCTTCAGGATGATGGGGAACATGTTAAGACCAATGAGTTCCATGATCGTGGACCCACTGTTGCACTTCTCTGGCTGTGAAATGAGTTCCTTGGTCAGAAGCAATACTGTGTGGAATACCATGATGATGAATAAGGCATTCCGTAATTCCACGAATGGTGGTTTTGGCAGAAGCATTACGTGCAGGAAAGGCAAATCCATAACCAGAATCAGTATCTACTCCGGGAAGAACAAAACGTTGTCCTTTCCATGGAGGAAGTGGTCCAATGTAGTCAACCTGCCACCAGGTTGCTGGCTGGTCACCTCGAAGAATGGTGTCATATCTGGGGCTGAGTATTGGTCTCTGCTGTTAGCAGATCTGGCATTCAGCAGCAGCTGTAGCCAGGTCAGCCTTGGTGAGTGGAAGTTCATGTTGTTGAGCCCAAGCATAATCTCCATCTCGGCCACTATGGCCACTTTGTTTGTGTGCCCACTGAGCAATGACAGGGATGGCTGAGGAAAGAGGCTGATTGTCTACAGAACGGGTCATCTTATCCACTTGATTATTGAACTCCTCCTCAGCTGAAGCCACCTTTTGGTGAGCATTTACATGGGACACAAATATCTTCACATCCTTTGCCCATTTGGAGAGATCTATCCATATACTTCTTCCCCAGATGTCTTTCTCACCAATTTTCCAATCGTGATCTTTCCAAATCCCTGACTATCCAGCCAATCCATTGGCTACAGCCCACAAGTCAGTGAACAATCATACATCTGGCCATTTCTTCTTCCAAGCAAACTGTAATACCATGTGTACTGCCTGAAGTTCTGCCCACTGTGAAGATTTTCCTTCACCTGTATCTTTCAGGGTTGTCCCAGAAAGAGATTGTAATGCTGCAGCTGTCTACTTCTGGACAAACCTCCTGATCCAGTGAATTTTTCCAACAAACCAGTTCCCACCAAGCAAATACACTCATGAATTTGAGTTACAGTCATTCACATTCGAATGTACTGTGCTTTCTCATTTGAGAGCTAAACTTCTAATAATAGACTTTATAGTTATTGCCCAGAGTTTGGTAAACCACAAAAGATGTATTAATGTATAGAGAAGAGGATACTTAATTTACTCTACAGTAGACACTATTAACAGAGCTAATGCATAAACAAACAAAAAACAGAATTTAATATGAGGAGTGGACTTACACCGATCAATTCATTTCACTCAGTAGAATAAGTTTAAGAGCAAAATCTGTATCTTTGGTGTTGTATAAGTTTCCTCGGATATTGAAACATTCTATCCTTCAGGAAGCTCCTTAAGCTGAAAGATAAACAACTCAAAATAGCTTCAGGAAGTTCCCAGAACTGAGCAGATTCACTATGCCCCTCCCCACCAGAGTAAGCACTAAAAGCTGAGAGTCTTACTCAAATAAAGCTGAACTGCTAATACTCTCAGAGGAGAAAAGCTGCAAAGACAGACCAGACCAGCTGCCTAGAAGAAGCAGCAACTAGCTAAGCCAACTGGAAGAGGTTTAGACCAACTGAGGCACTGAGAACACTCTCCAACCTGTTGATCTGCTTATAGGATATGCAGTTACTCCAGGTTCTCAGGTGATCTGTCATACATGCTGGGGTGTGGTTTGATGTTACAGCTGTTTTTTGAATCATTTCAGCTCCTGCAAATAGCCCCTCACCTATATTCCTTTGAGTAAACCCAATAAAACTCACTGGCTCACCAAATTCGGTTGTGTATATTGTCTGACAGGGGTCCCCTATCTGGGGTAAGTACATATGTCTGTTGTATCTCCTCAGGAAAAGTTTTATTATACAATATTTGAAACAATTATGTAAGCATGAAAGTATCTAATGGAAACTGTATCATTTTTGTTTATTATTAACCAACTGGCCTATTTACCCACCCACAGGAAGACTTAAAAGCAACAGGATTTGTATAGAACCTGTAACCCCATGCCCTTGCTTACTTTGTCCTTCCATATGTCAAGTCTGAACTTTCCAGTTGAGGTTCTAAGTTCTGTTGCCAGCAATCAAGACAGCAGCTAGACTGGAGACAGAGTGTTCACAAGCAATCTAATTAGGAATTAAAATTTTTTTAAAGGAACAGACAGATGATTGGAAAAATTTTATTTTAGCCTAGTAAAGGCCTAGAAAATACAATTTCTTTTTAAATATATCAAGATCAATTTCCCAATTTTGTTAACCCACCTGTAAGAATGGACTTAATAGTGTCAGTGTCAAAGAACATATACGTGAACTGAGCCAATGCTTCTATAGTTGACTTTGCCTTCTGAGTAGTCTTCTGAATGCTTTCCAAGAGCTTTTCCCCTTTGCAATCTTTTTGGTCCTTGAAGCTAATGGCCTTTATGGTCTGGAAGAAAGTTTAATTAATGGATATACTATCTGTACTTTTAAAAGTATCCAAGAAAGAAGAATATGCTATGTTACCAGAGATTTTCAGGATTCCTACTTGGGGTACTACTGAGAAAATTGGCTCTTCTCTTAGATTCTTGATTTTCTAAATAAAGTAATTTTAAAACAAACTCAGAATGCAAATCAAGGGCAGGTCTATCAGCATTTAAAAGGGAATGGGAGGCAGGGAAAGAGTACATTTCTGCAGCTGTCTGGAGGAAGGAGATGGAGCAAAGAGAGAAAGCCATTGAGTTAAGTACCACAAAAGAAAGGTAACTGTAGAGAAAGCTCAGACTGTCTGGTAAAGTATATCCAGGCTTAGGCAATTGTACAAAAGAAGAAAAGGGGAAAATGTTGCTTTTCTGTATAATTCGCATAGTATACAGGTTTAACTTAGCCTCAGGGCTGCAACTCTATAAGCTACTATACCAAGGACAGGCTTTCTGAAAAGTACATTAAAGGCATAATTATCCCTCCTATCTGTTTAGTATGGCTTGAAGTGGTCACTGCTCCTGAAGTGTTGTTTCTTAGCCAGATGATTGACCTGCTCAATAGGATTAACTCTTATGTTTTATGTAGCTTGGAATGTTGGAATGCTAGGTCTGCACCCAAGCCAGAAATTTAGTTTTTCCTTTAATGGGCTTCTCTTCAGCCCTGATCAGGGTGTGTATAACACTCCCCATGCTGAAGATGTAATCCTAAAATCCTTTAGTAGATGAGCTGAAACTGAGTAATAGATGTTGTCCATTTCACCATGAAACTATAGAGATCCTGTTCTAAAGCTGTTCACCAGATAGTCTTAATGTCTACACTGGAGTTTTAGTAACCTGGTATTATGGCCTCCAAGCAGAGTGCTTATTTAGGAAGAGGTAAGATACCAGAGAACCAAGGATACCAGAGCTACTGCTTTCAAGTCCCTACACCAGCTTCCTTCCAGTTTCTATCTCCTGTTTTCACCCGTGACACATAAAAAAATATGTTCTTACTCAGAATTTTTATTCCTGGTGCACTGGTTCCATAATTGTCTACAGAACAGAAGGAAATTATTGTCTCCCTAAAGTAAGAAAGGTAGGCTTTGTGCAAGACCATCCCAGGCTTCTGATGATTCCGCTCACCTGGGAGCATAGTTCCTTACCTCTTCCCAGGATTAGTTAGATACATAAAATTCTTTGTTTCTATAATAAATGGAAATGAATTTCGTACAATACATGATTTCGTTTGGTTGTTTGTTTTCTTTTGTTCCTGAACAATTTCCAGAGAGGAACAAGACAAAATTATTTATATTTAGTCTTCTGATTCTGAGAACCACTAGTTCTGGTATTGTTACAAGAGCTGGGCAGTGGTGGTGCACACCTTTAATCCCAGCACTTGGGAGGCAGAGGCAGGTAGATTTCTGAGTTCGAGGCCAGCCTGGTCTACAGAGTGAGTTCCAGGACAACCAGGGCTACACAGAGAAACCCTGTCTCAGAAAAAAAAAAAAAAAAAAAAAAAAAAAACAAGAGACAGAAATATCCAACCTTTCCCATAGTTTAAGATTTGGAAACCCTTCCAATGTTTGCTCTCCATCCAATCACCTTCAGCCATCAACACTGGGTTCTTTGGACTAGAGTTTAGACTCTCTATGGTACACCAAACCTCTTTTGAGCACTGTGCATGCTTCAGTGATGCTACACTCCATTTGAATAACGCATTAAAATCTCCCAGAAAGCTTTAACAACTTCCAGTTCTCAGGCAGCCATGTCAAAATAAGTTAGCTTCTTTGGATGATAACCAGGCATCAGCAAATACAAAGTAGGGCTTGCAACCTAAGGCCCTCCTCCTGCTCTTGGAGCAGCCCTTGCTCCTGTCCTCTTTTCTCGTTTGATAGTGAGCATCTCCTTTTCCTGGCTGAGCACAGAGTTGACAAAGAAGCAAGGAAGGGGCAAGAGAATGAAGAGAGCAATTAAAGTAAGGCTGGGAAGAGAGAGCACAGTTTCTTGCAGTATTAGGAAGAAGAATCTTGTTCAAGGTAATTTACAACAAAATACAATGAACTCCTTTGGAACTGTGTTATCAGTAGACCAACTTTAATGGAGAAAGAACAGATAAAAGAATTAAAACATGAATAGCTAAGTAATTGAGATTTATCTAATTATCATGATATTTAAAGATTTAAAACCATTATTCTTTAAGTAAAGCAGGAAATGATACAGGGAGACAATTGATGGTAGACAGACATTTGCTATGAGTATGTAATACATCTTTAGTCTACATTCATATAATTTTTATATTTGTACTCATAAAAGTTACATTATTTAAATGTACATTTGTTTAAAATGTAACATTTATAAATTATATTTTATATAAAATTTGTATAACTTTTCTAAATATATTTTATTTAAACATATAAATACATATTAAAGATGTATTTTCTAATCAAACCAAACAAGCATGAGGAGACAAACACTTTTACCCCCATGCATGTCCTTCCAAATGGATTAATCAAGATCACTTCAGAATGATACCAAAACCACATGATTCTAAAAAGAGATAAATTGAACTCATGAGCTACTCTGCATTCTGCCCATTTAAAACAATTTAACTTGAGTTTCAAAGTGAGTGTAGCCAGGTTCACTTCACTGAACCTATTTGCATATTCATCTGAATGCAAAGTGCAGGATTAAAGTGAATTGCTGTTTAGCTTTCTTCTGCTCAGTTCTCTGCATGATCCACCTCTTGCTGACAGGCACAGGAAGCCCCAGGGGAAGCATTTATAAAAATGGGCTTACAAATTTGTTTATATGCAATACCCTCTTTGCCAGGACAACAAAAATCACCAGGATCATGAAACTACAGAAACCCTTCCCACTGC
This sequence comes from Uromys caudimaculatus, assembly GCA_028551405.1. Taxonomy (NCBI): domain Eukaryota; kingdom Metazoa; phylum Chordata; class Mammalia; order Rodentia; family Muridae; genus Uromys; species Uromys caudimaculatus. Next base: position 99,491,730 of record CM052700.1, read on the forward strand.
TTCTCATTCTGTTCTTGTTCTGAACAGTCTTAATTTGGACTTATTACCCTGTTTAACCTTTGAAAAGCTATTTTACATATCTATCAGGATATCAAATAGTTGTTAAGTCCCCTTACAAGCTAACCTCTGTGTAAGCTTAAGAAATGCTCAGATAATACCAAGTCATTTTCATATTAGAATAAAGCATATACACATTAAAATTCTAACTATCATAAAAAGCTGTTACATTGATTCAGTTTGCCCTGCTTCGAACGCTCTTCTAAGAGTTGTAATCACATTGTGTCTTCAGGATGTTTGTGGGTATATGGCTGAAGATCTGGAAGTCTCTCTTGCAGTATGTATGTAACTCTTTCTTTATTTCATAAGTAAATTTAATCTTCCAAAACAAGAAACATGGGGTCTGAACTTGAGTCTTAGCTTCAGAATAGCATTCATCACAGAGTCCTTGTTAAGAGTCTGACAGCATATTTGCTAATTCCTAAGTCTTTCATATCTCCCCTCTATCCACTGCAATTTTGTTATTTGCCTCTGTGTATAACCATTTCTTATAAACATATGTTAAACAGCATTGGGTCCATTCTAACTTAAACAGGTTGAGTCAACTTCTTAAATAATAGATAGTCCTATTTGAGAAGAATTACAGTGTATACATCTATTTTATCATTTTACTTTCTTCATATATATATATATATATATATATATATATATAAATCAGTTTATTTCATCATCTCCCTCCCAGATGCCATAGCTTCATACTCAGTCTTGCATTCAGTCAATGTGAGTCCACCACTTGATGTTTGTTATTTAATATTGTTTTGTTACTCCATGTTCTTTCATTTCTATACTATTTTACAATTATTTTGTCCATTTCTGGACCCCACTGGGATTTTTACTAGGATTAAAAATAATGTACATAGAAATGTACAGAGATTAAAAGATAAAATAAATACTGAGTTACCTAGTACATGGAAATGGGTAACCTCCCCATGTATGTCTGACTCTCCTGTCTCTTTCCACATTGTTCACCTTCATTGTAAAGATGCTGCAGGTGCTCCGATATTTTACCTCTGTGATGGTCACTCTTGGTTGTCAACTTGATGGGTTCTGAGATCAACTAAGAGATACACTTCCAAGTGGGTCCCTGATGCTAATTTCCAGAAAGGTTAACTGAGGGGGAAGAACTTCCCTCAACATGGACACACCATTCAAATGCAAACCAGATATAAGAGGTAAAAGGGAAAAGCAATGCAGCCTCATTCCCCTGTCACCTTTCCTCCTTACAGGTGAGTACATCTACTCTGCTGTTGCTGCTGCTGCTGCCACCCTTTGGCTTCTTTGGCCTTCCTACCTAGACTGAAGACCAGGAGCTCTCTAGTAATCCTCAAGGCTTTCAGTGCCAGGTAAGGACAGCTGAGACACACAGCTTCCCAGACTGTATAACTATCATATTCTTAGGCTGTTCTATGTATACACTGTGGGATCCCCACCCCCCCACCACAGCTCATATTGTATAAGCCAATCTGATGAATCTCCATCATAATGCATATGCATTCTTCCTGTTCTTTTCTCCTATTAAGTCGTGATTAATACAGTCCCTAAGCACTTTATATGTCTGTGCTATTGAACTTGCTGCTGGGTACAACTGTATATAGTACATGAATACAGTTGGTTTGTGGCTTTCTGAAATTCAATGTTGCCAACTAACTGGGAACAAGAGCCTATTTTTGAGAATTTTCTGCATACAGTGATTATATGTGCTCTAAGTAAAGATGATTTTGCTTCCTTTGCAATCTGTATGATTCTTGTCGCTTCTTCCTACCTTGTCAGGCTGGTAGAATCTCTGTAAGGAGGTTGAACCCCAACAGGAAGGGCAACCATTGTTTTCTTCATAGTGTTAAGAGTAAAGCATTCAGAATCTTACCACTAGGTGAGAAGCTAGTTGGAAATTTTTCATAGATGCCCTTCATTAGCTTAAGGAAATCTATCTTGCTTCTGAGAAATTTTTAAAGAACAAAGGTTTTGTTCATGTCCCTTCTCTCCACCCACTGAGGTCATGTGAACTTCCTCTTAGCTGACCACATGACAGATCACATGATTCATCTTCATTTCAATCTTGTTCTTTGCTTATAGTTAAATTTTTTCCTTATTTTTTAGTTTGACCCTAAATTGTACAATTTTAGATTTTTTTCTCCTTATGTCCCCATCAAGAAAGGGATATGGTATGGTATGAAAGTCGGGTGCCAGGCAATTTCATTGTGGTAAACATTATAGGGTGTTCTTTTACAAACCAAGATGTTACAGGTTCACCCTGTATAGTTTTAAGGTACATACAGTCAGTCTGAAGGTCACAGGTACAAATAGTTAGTGTCATGGTCATTTCTATAAATCTTTCTTCAGCTGTACCTGTGATCTGCAGTGTGCTGCATATTCATTTCATCTTCCATACAATGCCTTTAGTTGTCATTCTATGACATTGTTGGGCTCATGTTATTTGACATTAAATCATAATTATAGAGGAGCTTTTTACTTATCCCTCTTTGTGGATTTCTGGATGAATTCCTCTGTGTTCAGAAAAAAATGACATTCTAATATTTTAAATATCTTTATTTAAAATAAATTTTTTTTCGAGGCAGGGTTTCTTTGCGTAGCCCTGGCTGTCCTGGAACTCACTCTGTAGACCAGGCTGGCCTCGAACTCAGAGATCCACCTGCCTCTGCCTCCCGAGTGCTGAGCTATTTAAAATTCTTAAGAATATTTTTTGAGAATTTCATGCAATGTATTTTGGTCATATTCAACCCCCACAACATTTCCTCCAAGATCTACCCTCACCTCCTTAGCCACTCAACTTACCATTTTCTCTCTTTTTACAAATATGTATTCATGGTTATTCAGGTACCTGCAGAGTCCAGAAGACGGCATTGGATCCTGTGAAGCACAGGTAGTTTTAAAGCTATCATTCCCAGGTGGTGGAAACTAAACCCAGGCCCTCTATAGCAGAACCAAGTTCTCTTAACCATCTCTACAGTCCCTAATTCTAGTTCTTTTCAGTGGACTGAGCCTGCTCTTTCAGCACAGTACAATCCCCATTTTGGTAAGTACTTCAACTATACTTAAATAATATGAATTTAGCTATTGTTAAGTAAAGGTTTCTAGAGATGTCATTTTGATCAAGACAGTATCTGTCTACCAGCTCCAGCTATTAAACACTAAAAAGGTGGGAGCTGAGAAGAGCTGAGATCTGCTTGCTGTAACTGGACTATTCTGCATCCTCTTCCTGCTCTAGAATGTCTGGCTCCTGCTGTTGTAGCTCCTTCAGCAGAGCCACTTCAGTAAGGCTGTGTCCACTATCATCGTGAACTGACTTTATTATGACGAATCATCAGGTGTGCTTCACATTCCTTGTTCTGGGATGTCCTGGGTCTCACCCTAATAATTCTCCAGGATTTTTGTGAGTTATTTAATGCTATAATCTCTCCCATCCTTTTACAGTTAATGCATTTGATTAGCCTTTAGTGATTAGAATATTATCTTTATTTGGAGGACATTAGGTCTGCTTTTCCATGCTATCCTAAATATTGCCTTTTAGAGGAGTTTATGTTGTTTACTTATTTAGCAACTTTACTAAACATAATTTTGTATCATAAATTAACCAATTTTAAATACACACAATTTGATTGTTTTCAATAAGTTTACAAAGCCCTGCAGCCACCCCCATTTTATAGTGTTTATAGTGCTCCATCCTGTATTCCTACACCTTACAATTCATCCTCATTTCTTGGCCCAAACATTTATCTTCATAAATGTTTTACTTGGTCCATGGTTTTTAAGTTTATTCATGATGGATTGTTTTCTTTCTTATTAAACATAACTACAATTCATACTTATTTATGCCATATCTTCCTTAACACCAGTAGACAGATATATTAGGTCATACAACTTGTATAGATACTATGAACAGCAGCATAGATTTTCTATTTATCCTTGATTTTAACTATTCAGTTAACTGTACCTTGAGATGACTATCTTTGTCTCCTCTGCTTGAACTTCATTGCCTTTCTTAGATTTTTGGATTCATTGGTTATTTTCAGCAAATTTGGAATATTGTGAAACCATTATTTTTAATGTTTTCTTTCTTCTTTCCTTTACTTCTTCCAGTTTGCACCTTTCCATCTCTTTTAAAAATTAAGATTCTTAGAATAAATTCTAAGAAATGGAATTCCTTACCAAAATCTTTGTAGTTCCATAACTGACCACTACTGGGTTTGGCCCTATTTAGATGGCCCTTGTCATATGATAATTCCAGTAATAACCCAGAGCGAGCATAGGGAGCCACATTCCATCAAGAGGTTGATTCTCTTCACAACAACTGATGCCATCAAGGAAAACTTTTTGAAGGGTCAAATCACTGTTTCTTATTGATGATAGATTTGATAGAGTAGAAACGCTTGACCAAAGGAAACCATTGGTCACCAAAACTCCAAAAAACTCCACAATGACCCATGGAATCTAGTATCTGACGATGGGAGTTTATAAAGACTTTAGGACATAATGGAAGACTTAGTCTTCCAAGGACAATGTAAGAATTCAGTCATCAGCATCACATGCCCCATGACAAATGATTCTAAGATATCAGAGAGGGGCAAGAGATGAAAACATTGAAAAACAATGTCCACCTAAAGATATCAATAGACCAGTTAATGACAGTAGTAAGAATTTTAGTCTTATAATTGGCTACATTGGCTGATTTTTCAAAGAAGCAAAAATATGATGTATGTCAAAGGTCAGACTGTCATGTTAAAATACTAAGAACACATTAAATGAACTCCTAATGACTTATCATTCTATGCATAGATTTGTGCATCTACCGAGCCTTATCAGAAAAGCTTCTATTTGCAATAGAACGACATAGGGATCTACAACTGGTCAAGGTGTAGAGACTAAGAGACTGCATGGTGCCCAGTGCTAAATGGGGTATCTATACCACAGCCTCCTCCCAAATCTTAGGATCTTTGTGGAAGAGGAGACAGAAAGATTATAAAAGCCTGAGATAGTGAATGAAAATAAGTTGCTTTGAAGACACAGCAGGACAGCCGAACCTGTGAATTCACAGCAGTTGAAACACCATGCCCAAGATGTGCCCAAACTCAAGGCAGATAAAATTGCAGCATGGAAATGGGAGGCTGGCATGAAGCCCCACCCCAATCTAAAGAGCTATTTACAGCTGCTCATTGCTGAAAGAAGGAAAAGCAGTTTTCTTTATGGTAGCCCCTAGTGGGTTGACTACCTTCAAGTGAAGATCACGTCTAAGAGTATATGGGCATCTCAAATTGGACTTGATGAGGCATTAAAAGAAAAAAAAAAAAAAGACATAGGCGGATGGGTTGGAAATGAACCTAGGATGCCTGGAGGGAGAGGGTCAAAATGATCAAGATACACTGTGTGAAATTATATATTAAAAAATAAACTAACAAAGTAAGGGGAAATTAAAATTTTTGTAGTCTAGTCAAAGCATACTTATCTACACATTTCTAACTCTACTATTGGGCCTTAACATGTTTCTTGCTGTGCCTTTACCCACAAAGAATGCCAGATCCTTAAGTATAACAAACTTTACCCCCCCCAAAAGGCGAAACTTGCTTGAGGGTCTATGTATGGTTTTACTGACCTTGAACTGAACAAATTACACAGCCTTTAATGGACAACATTAGTTTAAAACATACTTGGAATACATGTTGGGAAAGTTGTCAGGCAAAAAGAAACTCTGACGAGCCAAATTTCAAACTGATTCACAGTGGTGAGATTTGGGCTTTTTTTTTTTTTAACCTTGCTGAACAAAATGGCACACAGACTAGGTATTTAGTGCCCTCAAAGATGCCATTGAAGCCTTCTGAACATTAACGAAAATGCAAATTCTATCCCCTTAGTCATCACCTGGTGAACTGATCACAGCAATGACCAGATATTTTGGTGCTATACAGATGCAGGACATTATCTACCAGGTCAACCTGGTGAATTTTAAGAAAACAGACTGAAGTCAGTATTTGTAAGTCTGATATAGTACTGTATCTCTAGTCCCTTTTCAATAGCAATCGCTATTTTAACATGAGAACTTTTTAACGTGAAAAACCTAGGCCTCTTCTCCTGCCCCCTTACCTCTTTGTCATCCTAGTCCCACCAAAGCAATTTTGTTAAAAAGAGGGAATTCACAGTTTGAAAACAGTGAAAATCATCTGGGTTCATCGGCTCATTCTGTGAATAACTCACACTGTAGAGGCTCTGACAATTGGCTATTTAATGTTTGTTCAGACAACTTTGAATTCTATATAGTCCCTAAGAATTGTGGGTGATGCAAAAAGCTGAATTAGAATATATTCAGGAGATGGAAGATGCTAGATTAGAACACTCATTCCACTCTATCTCACACCCTTAAAAAATAAACAACAAAAAATTCTCTATCAGCTCTCACTTCTCATGTCCTGTTCATATGAGCCATCCTTGTCAATAGACTGCCAAGATACTGGAATCCCAAACACCAGTGATGACTCGCGAGTGTCTGATTATTTAAAGTAGTGAAATGTCACATTTGGCACCTTGCCTGAGAGGCAACCGCTGTGCTTAGCTAGTGTGTGAGCAGTTGGTGGGCCCTGCCAACTGACAAGCCAAGTCAAAAATAGTGCTCTCATCAACAGTCAAAACCACATGGCTTAGCTGAAAGCCCAGAAACTGTGGCACTATCTGGGCCAAAATGAGGAGCTAGAAAAGTATACAAAAAAATCAGTTTAAATAACCAGTCTGGCTTGCTAGCCTGCAGAGTCTCAGTAAGACCACTGGCTTCACTGAGCTGTTCTGAGTGTAAGTTATGTATTAATTATACATAAATCACTTGAAACTTAAAAAAACATATTGAGTCTTTAGAGAAAATTGTGTTTTTTGTAGAATATGGGTTTATTTTGAAATATTTTATTTAATTGTACACAGAACTGCTATAGTTTATAAAACACAGTTCTGGAGGTTCTACACATGAAAGCATCACAGTGTTTTTCTTTCTGTGCCTGATTTTCTTTCATTTAATGCGGTATCTACCATTTTCATACACCTTGCTGCAAATAATGAAGACTCATTCTTCTCGTGCTAAACAGTATTCCAGTGTGTACACACAGCACATTTTCTATATCCACTCATTGATCTGTAGACACTTGCCCAGTCTATACCTTAGCTCTTGTGAATAGCCACCATGAGCATACTGCTAGCTCTTGGGGATGCTGCTATTATTCCCAGGATGGGTATAGATTGTAAGGGAGATTTCCTATCATCTTGCTGAAGCACACGCATACCATCCTGCATAATATCTCTGCTAATCTCCACTTCTACCAGCAGTGTCTGAGAGTCCCACTCTCTCCATACGTTCACCAGAGCTCCTTAGGGCTCTTTTCATAATAGCCAGACTATACCTAGGGTAAGATGACAGTCCACTGAACCTACTGTTTCTTGTTTGTGCCCATAAACACAGCCAGTAGTCTTCGAGAAGTTTTGAAACTACCTTCCAAATAATGCTTTTTTTTTTTTCAGTCATCTCACATAAATAAATAATCAAATAAAACACCCTTAGTCAGATTCATCTTTTCTTATACATTTTATATCTTGAGCATCTAAAGGAATCTTTGGCATCCTACATTATTAAGTAGTTTCCTATATTTTTGCCAAAGTCTTACATTCTGGCCTTTTACAACTTTCTAGAAAAAACTTACTATTTAGTATGGTATAGGGTAGGAACGGACTCTCGGTTTTCTCAGGATGATAGCAAACGTTCAGCACATATTTTCTCACTGTTCTGCAGTGTTGCTTCTGTTGTACATCAGGATGTCATGAATCTGGATTCTTTTTCTAAGCTGCTGGTCCTGCTTCGTGAGTCAGTTTGCCTGCAAGCAGAAACATCAGGACCTCAGATACTGCAGTGCACATCCTTGCAACTTTAAAAACCAGGTCCTGCATCAACATCTTTATCAGTACTTTGTCTCTTTGCTCTCCTCCAATTTGTACCATGAACTTTTCAGTTTTTTAGAAGAAATAAAACAAAATGAGATAAATTTAAAAATTAACTTTTGCTTACTATATAGAGACAGTTATCTTCTGGATATCATGACTTTCAATCTACCAACATCTCATATTTCTTCATGATTGATATTCTCCTTAGTGTCTCAAAAAGTTCTATATTTTTCTACTAATGATCTTATTTTTGCTTATTCCTAGATATGCTTCATTTTTGTACTATTGTAAAAATTGCCACTTTTAATTTAGTTTAAACAATTTAATAGGTATTAATTTTAAACAGTTATTTAAGTTGTTTCCATTTGTTAATAATAAATACAAATTCAGCTAAATATATAGTGTCTCATGCTTAGCCAAACAGATTCTAATATTAGGGTACTATTAGGTTATGTCATTTAGTCTTTGTACTAATCTGACTATAATATCTTGTATATCTAGTGTGCATGTGCGTGTGCGTGTGCGTGTGCGTGTGCGTGTGCGTGTGCGTGTGTGTGTGTGTGTGTGTGTGTGTGTGTGTGTGTGTGTTTTGGGGGACATAAGTTACCCATCTTTGCTGATTTATATTAACTACACCCAAATTCTACTGAAGATGATGAAGGTTGAAATGTGTGAGCCATTGATTTAATTTTTTCCATTGATTGCTAATAACCCCACATCTGTTTGTTCTTTGTATTTCTCTTGCTGCGCATGGACATATTGTCTCGATGTTTTCATCAGAACTCATAAATATTATTTTATTTAGGCTTTTCCATTCAGATAAACACAAAACATTTCTTGTTTTAATTCGTAACTGATTCTAATGAATATTTTATGTGCATTGTTAAAGGAATTTACTGAGTTATTCTAAAAGAATATTGCTTCCCTTTCAAATTATACTTTATCTTGCAAATTTAGGCAAGATTGTGGTTACTATAATAATTAACTAATTGTTTCTCTGTTATATTTTTGGAAAAACTGAAGGAATTGATCACTTTCAAAGATGATTAAATTTTATTTATACACCATTGCTAGTCAAATTTACATATGGTTTTTAATTCATATGCTTTAATTATATGAAGATTAAAATAAATACATTAAATTTTGTTTTTAAAAAACTTGAAAAGCTGCTTCAGATTATTTGGGAATATTAATACAACCTTGAAGTATTGTTGTTAAGCCTCAAAATAGTATGTGGCTCAGTCACACTCTCAAACATTTATAAATATTTAGAAAAGGAGAGTCCTTAGAAACAGGCAAATCCCACAATCTTATTCTATAAACCTGGCAGCTAAGATGTCAAAGCCAGTGGCAGGGATTGAATTCTCAGCATCACACAAGGATTAGAATCCATGTATCCTGATTGCTTCTTTTTCTACTTGTTCAGAATTCATTTTGCCCCCCATATTCTTCCCAACTGATAAAGGAAGTTAGGACAATGATTACGTGATATAATATCCAGACTGACATTCATACACAGACTTCAGGCAATATCAAATTTCTCTGAGCAAATATATCAGTCCAGAGGGCATGGTGTATGTCAGCTTGGCACAAGCTATAGTCATTTGGGAAGAGAAATGTTCAAAAAACAAACAAACAAACAAACAAGAACAAAACAAAACAAAAACAACAACAAAAAACTCCATAGCATTGGCTTGTAGGGAAGTCTATAGGTCACTTTCTGCTTTGGTTTTTTGTTTGCTGGTTTTGGTTTTGGTTTTGGTTTTGTTTATTGATGATTGATGATTGATGTGGGAGGCAATCCCTCCCCTGGGCAAGTAATCCTGAGTTATACCTGAGAAAACCATGAGAATCAAGCCAGTAAGCAATACTCCTCATGGATTCTGCTTGGCTTTTGCCTCCAAGTTCCTGTACTGACTTCCCTGAGTGAAGCAAACCCTTTCCCCCACCCCCCCCAAGACATTCTTGGTCATTGTGTTTTATCACACCAATAGAAATCCTAACTAAGACAGATGTGGTTTTGGTTGATAGATTCAAACTACTCAAGAATAATTAAAATATATTCCATTTAGGAAGCATCATAGACAGCTAATAATACATTAGGTCTCGTGATTCTGGTTTCATTTCTAAGCGTTTGGTTGGAGTTATGAGTCAACGAGCAACGCCACAAGTCAGCAGACCTAAGATAATCTTGGTGCCTATGTCAATTTCAACTCAAACTCCAAAATCACCTGAAGAAGGTGAGTGTAAAGAGACGTTTTCTACAAAACTTTAGTTTGCCATGTATAAATTTCTACAAACAAGGACACTGTGCATTGCTCTTAGTTTTGACGGAGGACGAAGGGCATATCTGCATGATGAAAGCTTACTACATACGAAGCATCATTCAGACTTGATTTCCGAATTCTGGAGTGCGAAGATACCTTAAAACATTTTCTTCCTTGAGTTTCCTGTTCGGGTCCCTAGCAATGGTTCCTTCTATACAGTGTCAGATATGAGTCAAGCCTACCTCCTCTTGTGTCTCTTTTTGCTCCTTTCTCTGACTCTCTGACACTTTTTCCTTTATGAAGAATGGATGGTCTCCTTCACTGTCATATTTTCCTGTTCTCCAAAGGTTCATACTTAGTATCCTTATGAATATCCTTACACAGATGAAACGCCAACCAACACACTTGCCACTGATAGAGCAATGGAAACGCCGACCCTTTAGATGATAACTTTCTTAACCCTCCTACATAGTCATCTGCATCAGCTTTGAAGGTTGACTGTCTACCCAAGGCGAGGGCAGCGCTTACTGAGCAAGTCCGCATTCTGCTCATCTTTCCCTCTCCTCTCTGTCCATTTACTCCCAATTAGGTGATTTTACTCCTTATGCCAAGTGACATCCTCATCACTTCTGCCCATTTCTCATCTTGTTCATGGGCCAACTGTTGGGCTGCAAAGGGAGATGCATTAGCCATTAAAGGTAAAAGCTCACAGTCTTGATGCTTCTCCACATGGTAGATGATGAACCCCTTTCCTCTAGTGTTCTATCTGGTCCCAAATGACCAGCCCCCAGCAGAGGAAAAAAACTCATTGTGGAAGCTGTAGTGTGTCACAGTGTGTCCCACAGTATGCCCTTTTTCTCCACACTTCTTTGCTTGCTTTGCAATCACTCGGTCTGGTACAACGCCTCTGGCTTCTGCTATACTATCAGTTCTGGAACTTCAAGGGGATGTCTCACAGGTATCTTGTTGTGGCCCTGTGTCATGGAGACCTCGTGATTTTGGATTTGTAGGATCAGGCCCTCCATGCACTCCAGCAGTTCATCAATGGGGTAGATGTTAGGGTGGGACCATTTAAAGCCCTGGATATGGGCCTGAGAAGTATCCGAGCTGGTTAGCCCACCAACTCTCACACTCTCATGTCCTCAGGGCAGGCTCACCCACAGATCCCGCAACCAGGGCCAGCTCTACCCTGCTGTATCTATGTAAATGAGATGTATGGTCTGCTCTCCCAAGTGTTACAGCTGGTAAGAAACATGACTAGTTCTTCCATGCTCATGTCCCCGTACTTATGTTCTCCCACCTGCCATAAATGGCAAGGGACAAGGGAGGGGAGGAGGGTGTCTCTCCCTTATCCTCACCACGGTCCAGCAGACAGGAAGCAGGACTGCTTCTCCTAAACCCATAACCTCTGGACTGGCTCACCTGCAACTCCTGCATCCAGGGCCAGCTCTACTGTGATTCTCAAGTGAGTTACAGGACCTGTTCTCCCAAGTTCTAGAGCAGGTGAAGGACAAGGATGGCTCTCCTGCTCTCAGGACCCTATCCCACCACTGGTGGCAAGGACAAAAGGGAGGGAAGGGAATTATAGAAGACAAGAGGCAGGAATGGTTCTCCAATTCTCACAACCTCAGGGCCAGGTCACTGGTACCCCAGCCTCCAGGTTAGCTCTTCTGTGCTATCCAGATAAGAAGCAGGGCGGGCTCTCTCCTCTCTGAGTGCTGCAGCAGGTGAGGGCCAGGGCCAGCTCTCCTGCTCTTATGATCCTAGTGACAGGTATCCCGGCAGCCATAGGTGAGGGGGAGGAGGAAGAGGATTATCTCACCATCATTCATGCTACTGCACAGGAGATGAGTGGTAGAGCCAGTTCTCCCATTCTCATGTCCTCAGGGCCAGCTCACTCACAACTCCCACAATGCACAAGGCCTACTCTTCCAAGTACTGCAGCTGGCTATGGGCAGGGTCTGTTCTCCTGTTTTTATGACCCCAGGGCCAGCTCTCCCACTGTGTCCAGTTCTGCACAGCCCTCAAACATTGACATGTCTCCATGTGGCAGCCTAGACTAACATATCCAACTGGCCTTTGGTGGTAAAAGACCCCTGCTACTTCAGGACCATGGACACGGACATGGTTACTGGTGGCAGCACAAGCCAAAATCCCACCATGGTCCTCGGCTGCATCACCATCTACTCACATCAGGCTGCTCCTCACTACCCTTGAGTCTCCATTTCTGCCACTCTTCATTGTGTTCACATCCTTCTGTTTCTCTTTCTCTTCCAATTCTCCTCCACTTACTTGATCCTCTTAGTGGTGCTCGGGATCTCTGTGTGTCTGGGGTTGTATCAGGAGTGGTCTTAGGAGTGCTGTGCCATACTTGTGCATTATAGCACTGAGCAGGGGTCATCTCTGTCATGGTCTGCCCTCCCAGGCTTGTGCAGTGCCAGACTGGTGGACTTCTCAGGCTAGCTCCCTGTCCAGGTCCCCATGGCACTGGTTTGGTAGTCATCTTAGGGGAATGGCTAGGCTACTAATCACTCAGATGTTCATAGATCAGAACACTGAGTATAGACATAGCCTCTCTCCTCTCTGCCACTTACCAATGCACATGTGACATAGCAGCCACACCTGATGCCTCTAGGGGCAGGTCTCTGACTTTTTAAACATAGTAAAGGTCTTGATCTAGTGATATCAGTGTTTCCAGGATTCTGAAAATACATTCCCCTCATTATGTGTTTAGAAATCTCATTTACAGGGGTTGGAGAGATGGTTCAGTGGTTAAGAGCACCGACTGTTCTTCCAGAGGTCCTGAGTTCAATTCCCAGCAACCACATGGTGGCTCACAACCATCTGTAATGGGATCTGATGCCCTCTTCTGGTGTGTCTGAAGACAGCTACAGTGTATTCATCATATTAATAAAATAAGTTAAAAAAAAAAAAAAAAAAGAAATCTCATTTACAGCCCAAGTACCCAGTGGCCTATTATTGTTGTAATCTAAAGCTCTTGTGTGAAAACAGTCTATTGTCCTTTTTATGCACTACCATTTGTACACAGAGTAGTGGTTACCCCTATGTTGCAAACACCCTCAGTAAGACTATTTTCCCGCTCAAAAGATGCTAAGCAAATGATAAGGGCTTCTATAATGAACTACCCCAGCATGGGTAACTAACCAGCAGCAGAAAGTCATTTCTTACAGTTCCGAAGACTAGGAAGCTCAGCAATAAGGTGCTTTCAGATATGTTGTCTGCTGAAGACTTACTTCCTCATGGAAGAATGAATGTTCTCTTATTGCAATTGGCTGGAGTACTGAACAAGCTCGCTGGGATTTTTTTCTTTCTACAATTCTATTCAAAGTCTCTGCTTTCATTGTGCTTGGACCTGACCATGCTAGGACCTAATCACCTTCCAAGGTCTCACTTTCTATTTCATCATCTAGAACATTAGGATATTAACATGTTATTTGAAAGAGAAACAGGGTCAGACTTTGGCAAGCAGAAGAGGCTTACATCCAACACTGTTCATGTCTTTCTGGTGGATCTATATTGCTTCTCCTCCAAATTCAAGATGACAGATTTCATTATCTTAGCAAGTCTCCTTTTCAAAGAAAAGTTTAATATTCATTCTTCCTATAAAATTAGACTCTAGTCTCCTGCACACCTGCTGTTCAGAATTGGAAAGAATTTCTCCTCATTTCACATGGAGAGACATTCTGTTCTAGAGGAATGTAATGACACTGGAAGAAAAGTTTCTGTTGTACTGTTAAGTGGAGTGGTGGGGCAGGTGGCCTCTGTGGAAGCACCACTGTCACAAGAGTCCCCACTTTAAGGCCTGGGGACTGTTTTGTTACTCTGAGACCCGCACCATTTTCTAGGACTCTCAGCTGTGCAAATTGCTATCTTTTATAGTTGTCTTGAATCTGTCCCATTCCTCATGAAGTGTTCAAATTTCTTCCTTCTGTCTCTTAACATTAGTATTTGGTGAAACAAAGATGGAACAGAATTCAGTAAGGAGGTGGGAAGACAACAGAATGGGCAAAATCTCAGGATCCGTGACCAGAAGTGCCACACAGTGAGCACCGGCACAGGGTACATGCACTCAATGGCACTTGCTGACAAATGGGCATTAGTTAGGACACTGTGGTGGCATGCCACCCTGCTCCCTGCCATGATGATAACAGCTAAGCCTCTGAAACTCTTAACAGACCCAGATAAATGCTTGCTTTGTTAAGAGTTGCCTTGCTTGTGGTGTCTCTTCAGAGTGATAAAACAGTAAAACAAACTTGATGCTTGAGTGCTGAAAGTTTGTGGCCAGTATGTCAGATGGTGCTGATCCCACATAGACAAACTGTGACTTCATAAGGTGCAAAAGAATTCCATATAACTACTATCTTAAAGGAGTCTCCAGGTTGCAGCTTTGCTCTTCTAGTTTTCAAAATATTCTAGATAACATTTATTCTTTCATTAAAAAAAAAAGACAGAGAGGGATACTTTTCACTAAGAAGCCATAGTAAATACTTTTACAACTATTGAAAAATACCACGTTTGATTTTTTTATCTTTTTCAGAATAACCTGTATGTTATCAAACTGTTAGGTAAACATCCCATACATGGTCCTCACAGGAAAGAGCACTTCTTTGTGTAGGTTTAATATCATTGAGCTCTCTGTTATACGTATTTTTGTTGTTTTACAATTTAGGGACTACTTATTAGCCAGGAGCTAGGAAGACAGAAACAGATGTATTGTCTTGAAAAGACAGGAGCAAGATTGACAAGCAAGGATTGGCCCCCAAGCTAGTTCCAGTCAATTTCCTAAAGAACAAAAAGACTAAACTCCCCATGTTTCTTCCCACATAAACAGCTAACTGAGATATTCTCATAATATCCCCAAATCGTGAAGCATCATCACAGGTCAGAATTAAGCTGCACACTCCATCAAGTAAGGGGTAAGATGGAAAGACGTCCTTATAGATACCCAAGGCAGCCAGAAAGGAAATCTTTGAGATTTACGTTCCTACTTTCTTCACATTCTTACTCAGGAACCTGTGACTTTGGCTTAGTTCTTCAGGCTCTAACCTTCACATTCTTGCCTCGACTCTTTTATCAATAATTCTCCCATAGCTCTGTGTGTGTGTGTGTCTGTGTGTCTGTGTGTCTGTGTGTGTGTCTGTGTGTGTCTGTGTGTCTGTGTGTCTGTGTGTGTGTGTGTCTGTGTGTGTCTGTGTGTGTGTCTGTGTGTGTCTGTGTGTCTGTGTGTCTGTGTAAGAGAGAGAGAGAGAAAGCAAGCTTGTGTTCCAATTGATCATATTGGCATAAACAATCAAAATCTGCCTTCGGGCACTGAGAAGCCCTGTGTCTATTTTTTTTTTTTTTTTTTGCTATGTTTAATAACATTATTCTAACAGACTTTTCTCATGGAATTTTATTTTCTAGGCTGAATATTTTAGTTGTTCACCCAGGAAACCTTTAAATGTATTAAAACAAATGTAGATATCTAAACTAGTGAAGTACACATATACACTAACACAACAAATGAAAATAAATGAAGTGTTCACTAGTCAGAGATCTGTTAAACCCTTCTATGGATTTCACTAGTTTGTGTGTGTTTGCCCGTTCATATATGTGCAGGTGCATAGGAACATATGAAGACCTGAAGTTGACATCAGCTGCCTTTGTTGATCACTTTCCACCTTATATGTTGAGCCATGGCCTCTTGGTAAATCCAGGAAACACTGTATGGGATAGTCTTGTTAACCAGCTTGCTCTTGGGATTCCCATAGGCTGGCCACCACACTCCCCTGGCATTTATTTAGGTCTGGGGAGCTTGAAATGCGGACCTCACACTTACATGGTGAGTGCTTCATCTACTGAGCCATCTCTCTAGCCCTATTAATAAAGTATTTGTGTAAAGTATACAATGTGTTCTCCCAAACCCATGAACATAGACCTATGCAATAGGCAGGTTCTTACCTCTACTATTTCGTTTTTCTTCACATAGATATACAAGCTAGCTGGTTTCAACTGTTCTCTTTGTTTCAAGCATGTAGAGAAGAAACCTTGAACTATCATACCACCTGTCTCTATCTCTGTAAGCAGAGACTCACAGGCACTCCTGGTTGATGTTCAATGGGTTACAAAGGACACCATATGTCAGGCAAATATACTTGGTATTTGAGAAGTATTCTCTGATGGTCTATTATTCTGTTTGGTTTTAACTAGATCATTCTACTGTGCATAAATAAAACATAAATCACACTTAAATCAATGTTTCCTTAAGCAATGTGCAATACTGATGGCACAGGAAATCTATTGCAGATACCCTAAGGCAGTGGACCCTACAGGAGGTAACCAAGTGTTCAGAAATACCTAGGGTTGTCCAGTACTCAGCTAAAGCTTATTACTGAATGTCTCAGAAGACCCTGAGATCAATCATCCTGAGGAAGATATCATTAGGGAAACAGCTATTTTCCAACAGGAAAGCCTTGGTGTGATGGCTATTCCCCTTTGTCAACTTGACTGTTTCTAGGATGAACTACAATTGAGAAATGGAGGCCATGAGTGTGATACAGATCTTGAGGCTGGAAGACACATGCTTTCGATCCCGATCTTGATTGCATAGTGGCCATGAAAAGCTTAGGCCCAGGAAAGGTGTTAACATGCCTTCAATCCCAGAAGACAGAGGCAAGCAGATCTCTGAGTTCAAGGCCAGCCTAGGACAAAGCAACTTCCAAGTAAAAACCAAGTTAGATCCAGGTGTGGTGGTACATACCTTTAATCTGGGAAACACTTTCTGCTGGAGGCCTACATAAGGACAATGGAAGGAGAGCTTTCTTCTTCTTCACCTGCTTGCACTTACTTGCCAGCACATCTGTTGGAACCTACCTCTTCAGGATTCCAGCTTATACAGAAAGCCAGCTGAAACACCTAGCCTCATGGGACTGTGCAACTACTAGAATACTGAACTTCCTAGTCACAGTTGCCCATTGTCGGGTTAGTTGGACTGCAGACTGCAAATCATTACAATAATTTCCCTTAATACACAGAGACATTCCTTAAGTTCTGTGACTCTAGAGAACCCTGACTTGGTAAGGAATGGAAGCCTTCCTCTCTCTGCAATCATATACACATCCCCACCCCGGTTGCCAAAAGTTCCAATTCCTTACAAGTACAGTTATCATTTGAGTACAATGGTTAGCAGGGTGATAGAATCTTAAATCTTATTATAGTAGGGGGAAAATAGAAAAGCCACTTGGTTCTTTAGAATGTCTGAGCTTCAAATTAGATACCTGAAAATCAGTCAAAAATGTTCTCAGTAAAGGCAAGGCTTCTGGCATAATCTGTTTATAATCTGTATAATTATACCTGTATAATTTGTTTTTACTCGAGAAATGATCAAAATACATTTCATTTAATTTATGTCCCTCTGAATAGCTGCATTCCATTTTTTATTATAACCTGTTGAGATAATTAGAGTATTTTCATTGTGTATTTGACCCTGTCTATATTTGGAGGGCTTTATCCTTTTACCAGTTTACATGTTCCTCTGAGTGTATATATATTGATAATTCTATGTAATGTTTTGATTATACTAGATTCAGGTTTTCTTCTCCCAACCCTAACCTCTGTTTTTCTCAAAAATACCTTGGGCCTGGAAATCAGTTAAAAGTATTGGCTGTTCTTGCAGAGGACCCAGGTTTGGCTCTCCTCACCCACATGGCAGTTCACAACTGCATATAATACCAGTTCTAGGGAATCCTATGCTCTCTGTTGACCTCAGTGGGCACTTGCATGCAGGTGATGCACATAAATTTATGCAAGCAAGCACATAAGTATACAAACAAAAATAAATGAAAAAATTAAAAGAAAATAATAAATAAAAAACAAAACAAGAATTATCTTAGGGTTAATGAGATGCCTTTGCAGATGAAGACACCTGCTGCCAATCCTGATAAGACTCGCAAAAGTCTCAAAAAGACTCTCCTCTGACTCCGCCCTCCAACACAAATAAACGTATTTTTAAGAGAATATTTTAGAAATATATCATCTATCTTCATTTATCACCAGAGGCAATTAATGGCAACATTTATATTTTATTATAGATGTGGTGTTAGAATTCATTATAATAATTGCCTGGAGTCTCTAATTCACTGAAAAGAGCTCAAACATTGGTTTAGGCACAATGTGATATGTCTATAGTGGAAATAGGAATTTGGGGACATAAGGAGGACTTGGGATTCAGAAATAAAAAGTAGTCAGAGAGACAAACTTTCAGAATGCAAGACAGATTCTGACAGCTAGCTACAGAGGCAATCAGAACAGAGAAAACTAATGTGCCTAGGAGCACTTTGAGCACGTGGGAAAGCCGGACTTTCCGACTGTGATCTTCTCTGTTCATCTACCCAGTGAGAAGGTTGGTCCATAGATTCTCTAATGCCCCTGTCTCTAAATTTCTAGCAACTCTTATGCTTGTAAGGCAGACAAAATCCTCTTGAATATATTATAAAATAATAATTAGTAGATAAAACAATAACAGGACCAAAAAAGAATGCTCTGTTGAAATCAGCTTCTGCAATACAATTTCAGTAGGAGTGAAGTCGAGTCAGTGGTGGCAATGTATGAACTGCTTCCTTGAGGAGTTTTTATACAGAGCATTTCAATTACCATGCTAGTTATGTATAAGGCTTAATTCAATAACAAGCTATGATTTTTCAAGTACGTAGTTTATTGTGAGCAGGAATATGAATCCAGAGAGTAACACTGGAGAAGGAAAAGTGGAAATATCTGCTAATAATATACATTTGCATACATTTAACCCTGCAGTCCACTTTAAGGAATTAATCATATCCCAATAAGGACACGACTATGTATAGATGTTGGTTTTAGCATTCTGTGCAATGGAGGAAAACAGAAAACAGTCATACGCGTCAACAGGTGATGGATTCAACAAACAGTGGAACAATGACCCGTCCGAGAGACCAAAAAGCAGGGTCTACACAAACTGACAGGAGCATCACTCCAAAACGTTAAGCAAAAAAATTAGGTTATCATACTAGAGACCAATTCATTCAAATGTATGTATGTGTATGTATTATATATATGTTATACTATACATTATATATAATTATATACAATTAGGTAATCTCTGAAAGCATAATATCAAACAAAAATGTTAATAGTGTTTATACTTTTTAAATTTTGAGGTTGAAGGACGAGCTAATGTTTGTTATTTCCTTGTCAGTAATTTATTCTGCAGCCCAAAGAAGGATATATCATGAAGGGAAGTACCCCGGGTCAGGACTCTTCATTACACAATCTCTACCAAGAATTTGTATTTGGTTTCAAATACATAGTTCCTCCATCAGTTCCTTATAAAGGGCACCCCATAGACCTCCATAATTGTTACCCATTCTGGCTCAGATCACTGAAACTGGTCTCTATTCCAACTATTTCTCTGCACCTACTTTGACTAAGATGGCATTTGTAACTAACCTCACTGTGCAAAACTAACTGGCCTGGAACTCACTATATAGACCAGGTTAGCCTTGGATTCACTTGACTCCCCCTGATCTATTTGACCTCTGCTTCCTGAATTAAAGGAGTGTGCAGCCAAAATTGGCTTCCACCCTATTTTTGAGACAGGGTCTTTCACTGAAACTGGAACTCACTGATTGACTAAACTGGCTGGCCTGGGAGCCTCCCAGATCCTCCTGTCTCAGCTCTGAATATAGGGATCACAGGTGCTACCACCATACTCAGCTTGGGTGTGGGTGCTAGGGACCCACACTGAGCATCTGCTTTTCTGACTGATCCATCTCCCAACCCATCATCCCCACTTTTGCTCAGCCATTGTGCTCAGCAACCAGACTCCCAAGTTCTAATCCTATAATGCAGACATCTGTATGCCTTTGTCCAATGCCACCTCTGAAGTGACTAGTTCAGAGCTCAATAATGAAAAAAAAAAAAAACAAAACAAAACAAAAGCTCTTTGCAAAAGCATCCAAATTTTATAAGGTCCTATTTGTCGATTCTTGATCTTAGAGCATAAACCATTGGTGTTCAGGAACTTTTCCCCTGCGCCCATGTGTTTGAGACTTTTCCCCACTTTCTCTTCTATTAGATTCAGTGTATATGGTTTTATGTGGAGGTCCTTGATCCACTTGGACTTGAGCTTTGTACAGGGAGATAGGAATGGATCAATTTGCATTCTTCTGCATGTTGACCGCCAGTTGAACCAGCACCATTTGTTGAAAATGCCGTCTTTTTTCCACTGGATGGTTTTAGCTCCTTTGTCAAAGATCAAGTGACCGAAGGTGTGTGGGTTCATTTCTGGGTCTTCAATTCTATTCCACTGATCTACCTGCCTGTCGTTATACCAATACCATGCAGTTTTTATCACTACTGCTCTGTAGTACAGCTTGAGGTCAGGGATACTGATTCTCCCAGAAGTTCTTTTATTGTTGAGAATAGTTTCTGCTATCCTGGGTTTTTTGTTATTCCAAATGAACTTGAGAATTGCTCTTTCTAAGTATGTGAAGAATTGAGTTGGAATTTTGATGGGGATTGCACTGAATCTGTAGATTGCTTTCACCAGGATGGCCATTTTTACTATATTAATCCTGTCAATTCATGAGCTTGGGAGATCTTTCCATCTTCTGAGGTCTTCTTTGATTTCTTTCTTCAGAGACTTGAAATTCTTCTGTAAGGCAAAAGACACTGTCAATAGGACAAAATAGCAACCAACAGATTGGGAAAAGATCTTTACCAATCCTACATCCGATAGAGGGCTAATATCCAATATATACAAAGAACTCAAGAAGTTAGAATCCAGAGAACCAAATAACCCTATCAAAAAATGGGGAATGGAGCTAAACAGAGAATTCTCAACTGAGAAAACTCGAAGGGCTGAGAAGCACCTAAAGAAATGTTCAACATCCTTAGTCATCAGGGAAATGCAAATCAAAACAACTCTGAGATTCCACCTCACACCAGTCAGAATGGCTAAGATCAAAAACTCAGGTGACAGCAGATGCTGGCTAGGATGTGGAGAAAGAGGAACACTCCTCCATTGTTGGTGAGATTGCAAGCTGGTACAACCACTCTGGAAATCAGTTTGACAGGCACTCAGAAAATTGGACATAATACTACCTGAGGACCCAACTCTACCACTCCTGGGCAAATACTCAGAAGATGCTCCAACATGTAATAAGGATACATGATCCACTATGTTCATAGCAGTCATATTTATAATAGTCAGAAGCTGGAAACAACCCAGATGTCCCTCATCAGAGGAATGGATACAGAAAATGTGGTACATTTACACAATGGAATACTACTCAGCTATTAAAAACAATGACTTCATGAAATTTGCAGGCAAATGGATGGAACTTGAAAATATCATCCTGAGCGAGGTAACTCAGTCACAAAAGAACAAACGCAGTATGTACTCACTGATAAGTGGATATTAGCCCAAAGTTCAGAATACCCAAGATTAAATTCACAGCAACTGTTGGACTGAGCGTGGGATCCCAGATGGAGGAGCTGGAGAAGGGACTGAAGGAGCTGAGGGAGTTTGCAGCCCCATGGAGGGAGCAACAGTGTCAACTAGCCAGACCACCCCCCCCCCCCCGGTGCTCCCGGAGACTGGACAACCAACCAAAGAATACACATGGAGGGACCCATGGTGCTGGCCATACATGTGGCAGAGGAGGGCCGTGTTGGCCATCAGTGGGAGGAGAGGCCCTTGGGTCTGAGGGTGTTAGATACCCCAGTATAGGGGAATGCCAGAGAGGGAAGACGAGAGTGGGTGGGTGGACGGGGGAGCACCCTCATAGATGCAGGGGAGGGGGATGGGATAAGGGGTTTCCAAAGGGGAGACCTGGGAAGAGGAAAACATTTGAAATGTAAATAAAGTATCAAAAATAAAAATAAAATAAAATAAATGTTTTTAAAAAGCACCCAAGTCCTCTCCCTGTGCCTTCTCTCCTGCTCTAGATTCATTTCAAAACATGGCTCAATTAACTATTAATCTACAGTCTATCCAAAACACTTCTTATTCTCAACAGTCTGCTTGGGCATAAAGAACAATTGACAGTTCTTTCTCTTCTCCCACCTAACCTGCCATTTTACTCCTAAGGTCAGCTGAGACTCGCCACCTTGACTACCCTACCTTAGCAGAGGTGGCCTTCCTTTCTTAGCTACTAACAACCTTTGTACACCTGTTATAGCACTTAGCATCTCATACTGTGATTGTCAGTTTAGCTGTCTGCCTCCCCATAAGGAATTCCTTGGGAGCAGGGAACTTTCCAGCAACAAGAGAAATAATATTTTAAACAGAACAGTTTCCTAATGAGTACTTGCTGGATAAATGGCAAGTAAATTTGAATTCTCAAAATATTTTAATATAATTAGTTTGGGAGTCGTTTTTTTCTCTAACTCTTTTCTGCCTAAAGTGTCTTTTAAATTTTAATCATAAATTGAATACCCTGCTTACTGTCTGAAATGAGGCTTCTAGTTTTATCCTTTTAAATATTTCATGTTTATAAAATATTTCTTGTCATCATTCTAATCAATATTTATTCAGTGGCACATGTGTGAAGGTCTTTGGAGGATTCAGGCTGTGGAGAATCAGTCCATGAAATGTGTTCCTAACAGTGAACCTGGTATCTTCTGTACGGGTCAGCCACTTTCTCAGCTTTGGGAGGGCTCATTTGTGTTAAGGGATCAGAGACTACAAGGTAAGTGGAGCCTCCTCAGAGATATAATTTTAACAAACAGCTTTACAAAAATTGACAAGGAACAAAGAAATTGATATATCAAAGTGAAACATCCAAAAGCCTGAATTTCTTATCAGTGTTTCTTATCCCAGAGTGGAAAACATAACTGGTTGGCTCACTGCAGATTTCATACCATCTCACCTTGTCACTCAAGCCCAAGGCACCCTGTAAAACATCATAAGCAGGAAAGGTGATGAGAGAGGAAGATGGGGGCATTTATTTGATCAAGCCAGAATCCCAACAAGTTATAAATATAAATAGGAAAAACTGTCAGGGCGAAGGTATTTTGAATCATTCTCCAAAATCACATAGACTACTGGTGGGTGGCTTATTTCTTCTCAACCACTAAGAGGTGATGTTATGCAAAGGTTTGCGGGAGAGAGAACTTGAGAGTGTGTTACTCTCCAGTGCTCATTGCCTGCTATCAAAGAGGATCTGTTATGTATGGAACCTGTGACTCTAAAGAACTAGACCTTGTGAGGAAAGTGCCACTTTGGGAGCCAGGAACAGCCTCACCAACACAGAATCTGTGAGCCCACTGATAGCAGCTGACCTAGCCTGCAGGGCTCTAACTTTGTTTTTAGTTTGGAAGGAAGAGAGGAAGGGAGGAAAGGAAGGAGGGAGGGAGGGAGGGAATTAAATAAATAACAATGCATTTGGACTTAAAGTGAGTCCTTCTAGATTCCAGGTGCAAAGGATGAAAGTGAATAAATTAAGGACCTTTCTTCTGAGTTGGCCTTCCTAATTCACTTGGATGAAAAAATAGGAAGAACTCAAAGACATAGTGACCTAGAATAAATATTGCAATTTTTTAAAAATTCTACCAAAATCTGTGTACGAGTATTCATTTATTAATTCTCAAATATTTATTGGATAGCTACAATGAAGCAGGTAGTGTTCTAGCTTACTGGCAGAATTTTATATATACACATATATGTATGTATATGTATGTATGTACATACATATAAATATGTGTATGTATATGAGTATTTACATATATATCTATATATGTGACATATATATGCATATGTATTCTAAGGCCCTGTTTTCATTGAGCTTACATTGTGATGGAATCTAGCAGTCAATCCTATAAGTCAAATTTATGGCATTCCAGGTAAGATAAACAGTACAGAGAAAGAAAAGGGACATTGGCAGTGGGGCCTGCCTTTTAAAATATGTTGGTCTGAAGTCTCTGGTAAGGCTATATTTGACTGAAATCTGAAAGGGATGAGTCACAGAAATATCTGAGAAAACAGGAACTGAGTCACAGGGACATCTGAGAGATAAAATTTCCGGAAGAAAGGAATACCATTGCCAAGCCCCTAAAGAAGTGGGGGAACAGGGCTCTCGAGGGGCAAGAGTGAGAGGCAGGGAACTGAAGCCCAGTGAAGAATAACGAATGTGTTAGAGAACTTGTGCAAGGGTAAATCAGGTCAGGGTCTTGCACACCAGGGATGAGCTACCATTGCAGTGCTTTCGGATGAGGAGCTTCAGGATCTGACAGGATTTAAGGAGCCTGGCAGAGTCCTACAGAAGCTACAGGTCACATTTTCATACATACAGATAGGATAAACAGTATCGAGATACATGCAATAAATATAATGCTCAAAGATGAAATCCAACAAAACAAAACAGAAACCTCCAAGCTATTTGAAATTAAATATTTATATTAATCAGATGATTATGACTTTTTTCAATTTAAGACTGTAATTATAAGATGTGAATATATGGAAAACTACAAGGACAGATGATCAATTGTTTCACAATAATTACTATGGAATCTATATATTTTATTGGAAAAAAATGAGTCAAGGAAGAATTTTTAAACACTGGTCAGTTGCAATATTAAGGAATAATGGCTAAGCTAATAGTAAAACAATTATTCAAAATGTGCCATCTTCCAAAGTCAAATGCTAAGACGCTTAGGTTAAAAGATGGGATATCTGGAGTTTGTTTCTGGGTGACAGCCTACAAAGGTTCCTTTGTTACTGTGTCTGGTATTTGAAAATTTGGGTAAAACAAATTTTAAAAGTAGAGTGCATTTGATCATTTTATACAATGGAAGCCAACCTACTTTGAGAGAAATAGACCATAAGCATTTTCAACTCGATACAAAGGTATATTGTCACTTTAAAAGAAAATGTGTCATTTCCTATATTTGATAGATAAATCTTTGAATGTCTATTTTAAGCTGCCCAGTATGCTGCAGTGGATAATGAATGCACTGGACTGTGAGTCCAGAACTGGGCATGTTTGGTTTTTCTTTGCTACTGACTGACTTTGTGGCCCAGAGCTACTGACATAAGGATTGAAGACTTCAGTTTCTTCCTTTAGAAAATAAGTCAATGAGACCAGATGGCCAGTACAGTTTCTCTCAAACCTATGACACATCTGCGTAATGGATGATATGCATTAATTCTGATTTTGATCTCTGCCCTAAAGCAAAAATATGCTATTAAAGGGTGGGGAAGATGGGAGCAAGTTGGAATCCTAAGTGACCCAATGAGCTGCCTGAGAATTAGGTAACTCTATTATTTCCATCCTAGATTCCCCCCATGAGTAAACATAGAAAATAATTCTCCTTGGCAGGAGTCTTCTCATTTTTTCTGCAAAGGGTCAGATAGAAATTATTTTAGGCTTTACTGCCCAGGAGATGTCTTTATGTTGTCTCATCTCTGTTGTTAGGTAATAGCAATCATGTAAATATGTAATATAAACAGTGGGGATGGCTAGTTAAAAAAACTTTATTTACACACACACACACACACACACACACACACATATACACACACATGAATTTTCTCATAGGCCATTGTCTAGTATGGTTCATTAATACAGACTCTTTAGCATACTCAAACACTAATATAAAGATCTTAATATAATCAGATAATAAGATAGAAATGTAAAAGTCATATTCATCTGTTTCATGTTTCTTTCATCTGCAGGTTCTAATAGTCTGGTGGCACCGGTGACTAATGATGATGTTTAATGCCATCTAGTACTATATGCTAAACCTAGGCTCTGTCCTTTGCAGCCCCACCTTCCTCCCAGCATATTATATTTGGATCGTTGTATATGCCTTGGGTTTCTTGCCCTGTTGGGATCTACTCTTTCCACATCAGAGACAGAAGTCCTCGCAGTAAGGAACTCAGAGCAGGTTCCAAAGGCATGGCTTTCTGAGATCCTTCACCGTGGCCTTGATCACTCTACATAATCTGCATCTGCCCCTTGTCGGATCGCGCCTGCAAGCACATCTTCACATGCTCATTGCACCGGCACTCTTCCTGTGCCTCCAGAGTGCCTGCCATGATGACCCCTTCTGCCCTCCTCAAAGCAGGCTTTTGTGAAATGGGCTTTCCCTCTAATTTTTGTATTACTTCTGCTTTGTGTTCTGTCTTCTTGCTATCATTTAGAATCAAAGTACTTGTTTTCTGATATATTTAGTATCTGCTGACCTTAATTATACTGTGATCTCTTCAAGGACCAATATTTTTATCTTCATAATCTCCATATCCCCTATCTGAAAGAGCATGTAGTATTTAAGTGATACTCACTGAAAATCTGTTGAATAAGTGAATAAATTATTCTTCAATTTTTTGTGTTTTTTCCAGAAAATGAGAAGCAGGGTGTGTAACTGTTGTAGTTAGTAGAGTCAGACTTTTATAACAAATGATCCCTTAGTGATGCAGAGGTTCTGACATACAGATTTTTTTCAGACTTAGAAGTTCTGGGCAGACGGACAGATTGACAGGCACCATGCATGGTTATTCAGGTACTGATTGCAGACTCTCTTTAACAAACTGATTGTTAAGTTGTTCAGAAACAGCCATACTCTGCATACAGAACCATCAGAGAACACGTAAGCCAAAAAAAAAAACAAAAACAAAAACAAAACAAAACAAAAAAAACCGAAAGCAAAAGCAAAAACAAATAACAAAACAAAACAAAAAACATCCAGCAGTGTATTTAGGGGAACAGACATGGAAGTGGCACATGTTAATCATTTCCACTCATATTTCACTGGCTACAACTCAACCATATGGCAAGTAAAAGCAAAGGATACTGGGATTACAGTTGTTACCTAGGACAAACTTTCTTAGTGATAACTACTCTATTTGAATGGAAGCCTAGATCTTTGTTGGGGAGGAAAACATCCTTCAAAGGTCCCCCATTTCTCATCTACACACTCCTTCCAGTATCTTAACTCAGTAGCTACAGCAATCCTGTCATAGAATACATCTACAGAAGCTGCATTCAGAAGTTCTATCTTCCAAAATTCAAGCCTAAAGAAGAAGACCTAAACTGTCAGATAGAAACTCGAGCTTCAGAACCTATTCTTAAGGCTTTGCCTCTTCTGGCCATAAACCTAGGAGCGATCTGAGCCTTATAAATCGTGCTATACCTGACTTCCTCTGAAACCACTTCAAAACTCTGCTCCAGACACCAGTGTCTCTCCCCCAGTTGTCATTCTTCTTTGACCAGCTTAGAGGTTTTCCATGTGGTTCTCTAGGTTCATCACTATACATCCATGAAGTGTGTTTCTGAAATGTTCCCAAAATCTCATCTGGAAGCTATAATGTTGCTCAAAAGTAGAGTGATTGCCTAGCATGTACAAGACTCTGGATTCAATTCCTAGTACCACAAAAAAGATAGAAATATCTAGGGTTTTAGCTTGGTAAGGAAATATTTGCCTAGAATGTTAAGGACACTGGGTTCAATTCCCATCAACACATACACACACACACACACACACACACACACACACACACACAAACACACACAAACTCACGCCATATATACATCCATATATGTGTATATATACATATATGCACATACTATATATAGCATATGTGAGAAAGTTATATATACATGAGAAACATATATGAGAAAGTTATAGTGAAAATTAATTCTTATGAAAGATCATTCACAAAATAACTACTACATATGTATATAAATCACCAAATTTTTAAAAAATGGATATGAGTGATAAAATATAAAATTTTAATAACATTTATTTGTATATTATAATATTCTATACATACTTCACAAACGAATTTAAATGCAATTCTATTGGCCTCCACATGACTACAAAGCCCTAGAGCATTGCCTCTCTCCATTCTCCCCTACACAACCCCCAAATTCTAATTTGAAATTCTCTCACTTTTGCTACATGAAAGAGAAGAAAGCAGCTTTGTTAATTCTGCATGCTGCATCTTTCCCTTTAATCTTGTAACATGCTTGCCTGGTAACAAGCTTTACTATAAAGAATGATTTTTATAGCTGCAAAACTCAACATAGGATCGGACCATTGAGCAAGGCTTCATCCTGTCTCATTAGTATCACTAATGGGGTTTTATCTATACATGAACAATCCAAGGACCTCATTTTAAAAAGTAGCTTCAACCTTCTCTCTCTAATTTTCTCAAAACTGCTAAAAAGAAGAAAGACTAAAACCTTTAGCTAGCTTTCTTTTGCCCTTCACTTACGGGACCATGACTGTTTCTGAATACAGACGGTGAAGACAAAGGGATTATTTAAAAGGTTGAATATCGACAATTCAGGTAATTATCCTCTGAGAAACAGTTCGAACTATCTATAACACTCGATGCCACTCATTCTCAGGATAAGCAACTAATGACAATGCCACTGGAAGCTGTTTCCCTCTATTTCTTCTCAGACCTTACAATCAGTAGGCAAAGGAGTCTCCAATTTTGAAATGCATTAGTCTTTTTCATCTTCCAAAACCAACAAGTTCAGGCCTTTGTCAGTCTACCTGCACTGAAGAGTCTCCATGGTTAATACAAGAGATACATCATTCTGGTATCTCTACAGATGATCCCTTTCTGACTGTGACCCCTCTGGACACCCAAATATTTGGCAGAAAAGGCTGACTTCCACACTCTCACACATAGGAGCAAAAGGACAAACAGATCTACGCCAGTCTGCCTCGTCTTCATCAGGGTCAATATTGCTGTGGCAAACCACTGTGCCCAAAAGCAACATGGGAAGTGGAGGCTTTATTTCACTCACAGTTTCATGTTACCAGTTCATCATCAAAAGCTGAGAGGCAAGAACTCACACAGGGCAGAGACCTGGGAGCAGGAGCTGTTGCAGAGGCCATGGATGGGTGCTGCTTACTCCTCATGGCTTGCTCAATCAGCTTCCTTACACAACTCAGAGCTACCGGCCCAGGCATGGCACCACCTGTAATTAATCATCAATTAAGAAAATACCCTAAAGATTGATATTATGGAGACATTTCCTCAATTGAATATCCCTGATCTCTGATGACTTGGCTTTTGTCAACATGACATAAAGCTAGCCAATACACACCTCCACCCTATACAGAGTTCTCCAAACCAAAGTAGAGTCCTTCACCCAGAAGTCTCATAAACACACACACACCACGGGTGGAGGGGGGGTGAGGTGCACATGCATGACTGTGTGCATGCACTGTCTCTTCCACTAACTTTATCACAAAACATAACCAAGTTATTGCTGCCCAGATTCCTCTTTCTCAAAATGAAGTCAGGCATGCACTACCTTAAACCCTTAGTTACAGTTTAACATGTTCAAGATATGAATTATTGGGAGCTTCAAGAAATCTGTGGATTCTGTCCTCATAGGACACCTGCAGTTACACACACACACACATACACACACACACACACACACACACACACACACACACACAGAGGTGTGAACACATACACATGCATGCATATACATACACCACACATAGAGGTGATCTGCTCTTTTGGGGATTTCACAAACCTCTTAGAGTCCCATAAATCCCCAAGTTTATCAAGAATCCAAAATGAGAAAAATAAATAAATAATGCCAGTAGACACAGCCAACATCAGCCTTGATCAACAGTGTGAGAAACTGGCTCTAGGCTGCAATTCCTCAAGGAACCGACTCCACTGCTCTTTCCTTAAACTCCATGGTATGCACACCTCATTCCATTTCTCCTCTTTCTTGTGTCTAGGAACTCCATGTGTTCTCGCCTTCATTGTTCACCCTAACTTACTCTCTTTTCCTCTCACATCCCACCTCCCAATTAGAGACAGCTGTATGCCCTTTGCTGTCTCTTCCGACATCTGATATAGGAATCTGGCTTTGTTATAATATCACAGACCACATATTCAAAACTGTTCTCCTCTGTGCTCACTCAATCAATACTAATTTTTCCAGATCATTTAAATTCCTTCTATTATCTTACTCTCGATGAATTGCAATCACTCCATCTGTACTAACATGGATTAGTGTCTGGGTATAAAAAGCCCTTTACTGATAAAAATTATGTATCTTCTCAGTGTTCACACCATGGCTTGCTGAGAGATGCAGCGCAGCACAGTGTTGACTAATGTTTGAGTCCCCAAGATAATTCAACATGTCAAATCTAAAGTAATATACGGTGAATGTTTTTCAGACTGAACCAGATTTCCCACACTGACTCCAACATGTTCCTTCTTTAAGAGTGATATATCCCCATGTGATTATGAAGGAAAACTATGCATAGATGTTTCTTTGTAAGATATGGGAAGTGTTTGCTCAAGTATACATATGCACAGAAACACACTGACAGACTTGGAATGAGATAAGTGTGAGGAGGAAGGCTTTCAGCAGCCAGTGAATTTGTTTGAATGAAGAAAGGAGATACTAACTCAATATAAAGCCTGAGAACTTGGCCTAGAATCACTTCTTCTCACCTATACCCTGCACATCTAACCACCCGAGGAGAGTTATCGATCATTTGATGCCCATAAGTTTAGAATAGTTCTGGGTCTCATTTCTGCTTAATTGTAATCACATTGTGAAGTAGATACTGCTTTTCCATTTCAATGATTAGAAAGAAAAAGAAGACAGGAGTTGTAAAGCTATAGATGGTCAGAAGAAAGTATGTTGGAATCTTGAAATCAGAATAAACCAGTCTTTCTGAAGTGAGACTCCATGTGTGTGTGTGTGATCTGTCTTCTGTTCTGTAGATCTGTTGCTTATGGGCATGTGTGTGTGTGTAAAGGTGTGTGCATACATAAGTTTCCAATGTTTCAATTTGGATTTTTAATACTTAAGATGCTCTTTCCAGTCCACTCCTTACCTGTCTTCGCCTTTGTGTAACTCATGTTCTCTTGCTCTTGATTTCTTATTGAAGGTACCAGTTCACTCTACCATACCATTCCCCAGCCAGCTCTGGTCTGCTCTAATCTGGCTCTGGGTATAATCTTCTCACAATGGTCTCAGGTTTTCTCATAACTCTCTTTTTCCATTGGATGTAGCCTTCAATCATCTCTGGCCACCTTTTCTTCCAGTTGGTCCTGAGATGTGAAGGCTTCTGACTTCAGATGAACTCAAGGTCCTGTGTTGGCCCTTTTGGCTCTATCGGTCTTGATAGCACTCCTGTAAATATTCCCTCTGCCAAACTCCAAACTCTCCTCTGTTCTTGTGTGTGTGTGTGTGTGTGTGTGTGTGTGTGTGTGTGTGTGTGTGTGTATTCACATGTGCATGAGTAGAGGGCATAGGCTGACATTTGATGTCTTCCTTGGAGCCTTTTTGACTTATGTTTTGGGATAGTGTCTCTCACTAAATGTGGGACATGCATACTGGCTAGACAATCAATCATGATCTACATTAATATCATGTAAATCATATTAATCATAAATCATATTAACATGATATGTAGAAAGACAGAACTAATACCAAGCTCATTTGTTCATGAAAATGAACTGAATACAAGGGCATAAAAAGTGTTCATAGGGTGCCAGTCAGTTTTTCATTACCGTAACAAAATGCCTGAGAAAAGTCCACCTAAAGGAGAAAAGATTTACATTGGCTCAGTTGCTGAGACATCACTCTTGATAACTTAGTTCCACTGTTTCTGAGCTATGTAAAAGATATGGGCACATGTGCAGGAGCCGTTTCTCCCATTTCATACTTCAGGAGACAGGGGCAGGAATTATGGCCTACTTCTTCACCTATTTCTAATTAAGCCCAACTTCCTAATATTGCTACCATCTCCTGGGAAGGCAATCAGATTATGAATCCATCAATGGGCTAATATCAATGAGATCGGAGTCTTTACTACCCAGTCTTACTAGGACTCCACCCCTTAATATAAAAACTACTTTACTGGGGACTGAGGCTTCAATACGTGAATCTTTATGTGATTATTTCAGCTCTAAAACTGTAACAATTATGAATCCCAAACAGATTTTGAGCTAGAGAAAGATCACTAAGCTAGCCCAAATTCAGGGATGAGAAAGCCATCTTTACTGATGGGAAGAAATATCAAAAAATAACTTTAGGACCATGACTCAAATTGACCTGTCACATCAGTCATTAGGAAATGACTGCAATCAACCAAAGAACACACGTGGGCTGGATTGAGGTCCCCAGCACATATGCAGCAGATGAGCAGCTCAGTCTCCAAGGGGGCCGTCCAACAACTGGAGCAGAGGCTCTCCCTAAAACTGTAGCCTGACTGTGGGATCTGTCCCCCAACAGATCTAGCAGAGCATTGATACACCAGGGTGAGTGGATAGCCCTGGTGGTACTCCCACTCTCTCAGAGGAGAAGGGGAAGAGAATGGAGGAGGGTCTCAGTGAGGGGGGACCAGGAGGTTGAGTAGTATATATTTTATTAATGTGAAATATCTAAAAATCTCTGTACCTAATAATCTAACACTTAAGGATTAGGGCTATAGTGTGATTTGTAGTAATTCACTGACAGAAATTACTGAACAAAAACAAAGTGGGAGAAACATGTTTGTTGAAACCAACCCCAAAGAAATAACCTGAACTGTGCAAGGTATATACAAAGACATTGAGCACTAGGCAAATGACAGCAATTCACCCTAGGACCTGGAGCCATAGACAGAAGCTGCAGCAGTCACAGGACAGATGACACATTAATTATTAAGACATTCATTAAAGACATTTCTGAAAACATTTATTAAAGAAAATCAAGTGTGCAAGATACACAAAAGACATACATTTTAAAAGTACGCTCGAGAAAACAAAAATTCGAATAATACTACCGCTTTAACTAGTAGAACTCTGACGATTTTCCTATGTTTTTACAATTAGTTTAATGATTGAAAGTAAATAGCAGACCTCATTAGACAGTGGAGAACTTGATATCAATGAGCTGGCCAAGCACATACGTCATTCTATAAGTCATAGCCCATTTCAGATTTCTACCAAAAGGATAGATTTGAGCAAAAATGGAGCTCACTGCAACTTGGTCAATGAAGTCAGCAAACAGCCTGGACTTGTGTTTTTTAACCAGTCATCAAAATAGTCTTGCTGGTGAGACTTTCTTACATTCCTCTGGAAAACAATCTTAAAGAAGACATATGTTTTGTTTTGGTGTACACACACACACACACACACACACACACACACACACACACACACTGGGCAAGAGCTGGACCACCAGGCAACTCTGTAGTCCCCAAGGAAGTCATTATTTTACAGCAGAAACCAAAGCAGTTGTTCCAGTGAGAACTCCTCCTTGTGTCCATTTGTTTGGCTTTGGTTGTTTGGGGTAGAAAATTGCCACGCCCTGTTCCACTTCCCCAACCCCTTGACCATCCCTCTGTTTATCCCTCTGTTTATTAGGCTTGGTCCTCTTCTCAGTCCATCCACTGTGCTGTTGGTTAGATGTGAGCACCTTGTTCTGTTCATCCCCATGTTCATGTTTATCTTGGAGAAGTAGTTTATCATGGTAACAAAAATGGTGACCTAGCATTTTTGAGAGGTGATCTATTGTGGTGAAATAATGAGTTAGGAAATATTTGTCTCAAAATTTACCTGTATGCAGTGTTTCAAGCTCCACACAAAGCCACCATGGGCTAGCTTGATGTCCAGATAAAGGCAGTAGCATGGTGCCTTAGTCCATTGTTAGCTTTTGCACTGCATTTGAGTAGGCTTCTTTTTCTTTTCCTATGCTCTGGGTTCCATTTAATTTATAACTGTTTGCAACTGTATAATGAAAATCTTTCCATTTAAAGATGAGTTAAAAAAATAATTACTTCATCAAAATAGCCTGTTCTATGGGCTGTCACCATTCAGTTCATGTCTATCATTTTTTCTTTATACCAGAATCTTCAAAGATTTTTTTGCAGTAAAAGCTTCTATCTAGGTCCTCTGTTCCAATTCATTCTCACAAGGCTCTCAATATTGGCAGCTTTTCTTTCATTATCTCTCTACTGACTACTTCTGTGAATTAGTTGCTACTTTTTATATTAACAACCTGACAGCTCTTTCATTATGTAATACTTTGATGACAGGAATATAAATTTGATTAGATGCTAATGGACAAATCAGTACCATTGTTGCATATCCAAATCTCCTTACAGGAACATTATTCAAAGGTAACCATGACATTGTGGAGGTGATTGATCTGGGGACAAACATTCAGTCACAGAGCCCACAACTTTAGGACACTTGATAGGTATCTAATAGTTGATGAAAACATAAGACTTTTGTATATTATTTATAGTAAACTTTCACACTCATAATCACTCAATTTTTCATACAGTCTTAATCATGAGGTGCTATTGTTACAACATACAAGAACTCAGAACTTCAAGTTGACAGAGGTTGAACAGCTGTTTTCTCTTCATCATTTAAAAATAGCAGAGAAAGACATTACCCAAAGTCTTATCAAGTTAGACAGACAGTAACACCTGTTTCCAAAATGTAAATTCATTTTAAACATTAATAATAATGTGATCCTACAAGTGTGTCTATAGAAAACAAGAAATAGTAGCAGTTGGCCATTAATATGTTGATGTTTCTTCTTCCAAGCAATCTTGTATATGTGTTGAGTTTGCCTAGTTGAAATCAAACTGCATACATATAACACACTCCATTCGTTTCTTTTCAAATAGAATGTCGACTTGGCAAACAAGGTCTCCATGGTTTTTCATTCCAGCTCACCATCTCTTTGCCATTAACTACTCTTCAGGAGTTTCGTGTGTGCATTTTAGGATAGTACTGGCACATGAGATGCTATACCTTTTCACTTGCCTCCTCAGGTGGGCTTTCATCTGTGGAAGAAAAAAGAAGTATTTTCTTAGGTTCTCGGCTTACCTTGTAAGATTGCCTTCCAAGAAATTACATCATTTATATCCCCACCATCATTATATGAGAAAATACTCTTGTGAAATGAACTTATTCATATTTTTCTGAACTTAGATAAGCTTATAGTCTTTTATAATTTTATTTATTCTTTGACAATGACATATGCACATGCATCATGGTGTTGGTGTTGTTGGTATTGTTATATACCACCCATGACCAGCAGTTAGCACCTTCTCACTTCCGCTGAATCCACTTTGTCTTCCCAGTAAGTCTCCCTCCTACTTTGCTGTCTTTTTGTCTGTGTGAGCTACTAAGTTTAATACTCATGGCTGCCTATATAATTGACTGGAGAGATATTTATTGCAGCATGAGCAGCGAGCTAGTAGCTACACCACTGAAGAAAATGACTCCCTCTCTCACAGAACCATTGCCATCCAATGGCCACATAGGGAGGGGTAGGCTTCTTCAATACCTCTCTTTCTATGATAGAAAGATAATGAACCCAGTCTCATGCAGATTTTATAAAGGTAATCACATATTTAGCAATCACCACAGCCACTATGATTGTTAAAGGTCAATGGCCCTGTAATGTCCAGTAGACAGCATTTAAATTGAACTGTATTTCTTTGTGAGACATTTTCTATATTTTTTAGCTATTTAGCCCCTTGAATTTCCATTTTTACACATTATTTATAAACTATCAATTTGAAAATTCACTGTGTGTTAACCTAACAATGTAATTTATACAGTATGCCTTATGTCATATATTAAAGATTTCAATCCTTTATCTAAATATTTGTTGCCAATAATTTCTGAGTTTTACACTACTTAAAGAAATTGTTTTATTTTAATTCAGATCAACATATTTTTGAAACACTCAGTTGGATGAAATACATCATTATTCAGGTAATTTCTTTCATTTTCTTCAAAAGTGGAAGAAATATAAAAGAGGTATTTTACTAGTCATTTGTAATTTTTTTAAAGCTTTCATTCAATTTATTGTTTTCAAAATTCCAGTATCTGATCCAGGCATTGCCTTTATTCATGTTCCAGGGCTGAAATGAATTTAAACACTTGGACTTCATCATCACCACACTTTTTTCACTTTAATGAGCTTTTCTGTTAAGTTGATTTTTTTAAGGAACTTGGAAGCAAAGGCAAAGTTTCCTTCAATCCCTGCCTCGCTCCCTCTATCAAACACAATGTTCAATGTCATCAGCGTACTGCATTCCTGTTGATAAAGGATGTGAGTGTGACCCTGCATGGCGACCCTGCATGGCGGGCGACCCTGCATGGCACACCCTTCCTTTGTCTTGGTTACTTTTCTATTGCTGTGACAATGCACACAATCAAGGCCACTTAGAGAAGAGAGAGTTTATCGGGGCTTATAGTTTCAGACAGTGAGTCCGTGAGCATCACAGTAGAAAACATGGCAGCAGGCAGGCAGGCATGGCACTAGAGCAGTAGCTGAGAGCTCCATGACCATCATGGTGGGAAGTATTGCAGCAGGCAGGCATGGCACTAGAGCAGTAGCTGAGATCTTGTAATCTGATCCAAAAGCAGGAGGCAGAAAGAGAATTAATTGGCAATGGCGATAGTGTGGCCTTTGAAACGGCAAAGCCCACCCCAGTGACACACTTTCTCCATCCAGGTCACACTGCCTAAACCTTCCCAAACAGTTCACCAACTGGTGGGACCAAGTTTTCAAACACATGAGTCTTCTGGGAGCTGTTCTCATTCAGATCACCATACATTTACTCAGATCTTATTATTTTTGTACCAGGACACTTTATTTTTTTAAAACATGTTATAAATGTCTTGATAATTTTTGTGTGCTCTTGTCCCAATGAGAAGGATATATAGCCAACTCCACTGTGTTTTCTGACAATCTGCTATTTGACTACTAAACTTTATTAATTTTTAATATGATTTTTTTGCCATTCTTCAGATTGAACAGTCTACCATTTGAAACAGCTTTTCAGTAGACAGCCTCTAGTTTTCCATATAAAGTTTGAGATGATTTGACAGTAACAAAGCTGCTTCTTATATTGCAATGTTTATGTTTCTCATTTTAATATTTCTCTTCAATGTTGGAAACACTGGTGCAAGTGAGCATCTTTGTTTTACCCCAGAATTTAATGAGAATTCAAGTGTTTGCTTAATTTAGATTTTTAAGAGGAAGTTCTCCTTATAATCCTGTAAAATTGAGTTTTATTTTTATTTCAGATATAAACAAACAAAACATCGAAGAAAATTTCCCCAAAGGTGTCTTTAAATGTGCGCATTCAGGTACAATGCTCAAGCACAGGACAGTGGTTTGAGAGAATGGTTTTCTTACTTTAATCCAAATTTACTCAGTTACAGCTTTAGAATTTTTTTCTAAGCTATTTAGCACCTTAATAATTCTGTGACTCTCTAAATGAAAACTTAATAAAGGGAAGTTTTGAACAATTTAATTTTTATACACGTCAGTTTTCCATCTAACTGGTTTTATAAACAACATTCAGATGAAATATTTTTGTTAATCATTAATGTTACATGTCATGAACCTGAGTTCTCAAATAATCCTGCCCCCAAAAAAGTAAATGATAAGAAGCTATTCTCTTTGAAGTACATAAAAGTCCAGCAAGATTCTTTTTCTTTTATGCTAAAAGCATTAGTCTTTTCTTTCCCTTGGTTGGGAAGCTACTGCACAAACGAAGAGTTCTTTGCTAGGAGGTTGAAGGTTCCTGGAGGCCTCAGAACTGTGATGAGAGAAGGCAGCAAGGTCCGGTGGGCAAGCGCGGGGCAGAGGGAGCGCCTTCAGCGATGCAGCCAGGGTACGTGCAGTATTTTTAGTCTAATTTCCAGGGGGGAAGGAAGAACATGGCTGATTTGAGCTTGGCTGAATGCTTCCAAATGATGAGTTAGACAAAATCAGAGTTATGAAATAGTATTTACTTTTCTTCTGGATATACAAATGTCTTCTGACCGCACAGGGGTGTGGAAAGCAAATTTTAGTGTTCTCATTTATTTTATGAAATTTGTCTTCAGGGTGCATGACCGTGTTTCGTACCTTCTGACTTCATAAACAATATCATCCACACATGATGTTCACCATAAGGATGTCTGAGAACCTCTAGCTGGAAGGCAGAACTCTTGAGTCTAAAGTCAGGAAGAAATTACCATAGTGAGCTAATTTACAGCAGGGTCATAAAAATCCATGTAAGTTAATGTTCCAGGTAACTAGATATATTTTTCTCATTCATTTCTATTACTTTCTTTTTGCAAGAGGATAATTGAAATAAAAATTTATGTATTTCACAGGGATGAAAAATTGCATTTAAAAGAAAATGTTACACAGTAATATCTATTAAATTATAATGTATCTCTGTTATTTTATGACAAAAACAATAGCTCTTTCATTGTGGGAAGAACTCTGTCCTAGGGAGAGAAATTCTAGATTCAAATGTTACCCCTGTACAGATTCCAATGTTATTCAATTCTACCTTCCTTTTCTCTGACATGAAGACAGGGCTGTTCTAAAATCATATAGAAAAATGTTCTGTACAATTTTGGGTTTTTGATGTGTTAATATATAGTGTTAAAGACTGGGTTCATATTAAAGGAAAAGTTTGAAATTGTTTTAAGAAGTTATTACTGAGTTACCCATGTCCATATTGGCCATGTGTCCTTCTTTCTACAAAAAAAAAAAAGTAGTTTCACAGTGAATTGCATGAATCCATTAAGGATTTTTATCTATCCATTACTATAATTAATTTATAAAATGTATGTATTATGACTATAATAACAAATACTAATATCTACACTCATTCTCAGAGAGGGAAAGAACGTACCTTAAGTACCATGAACAAAACAAGAGCTGACTCTTGTCCTGTAGCACTTATATTCCAAAGGTGAATGAAAATACTAAACAGTCAAATCACCAGACGCAGAAAATGATGTGAGATTTCCAGCCAAAGCTGACAAGAAGGGTTTGCTGAACCCTTTGAAATGCCATTCACCATTATTTAAATGCTGGTTCAAGATCTAACCAAGTATTATATACAGGATGAACAGGGTGGAGAGAGAGAAACTGGAAAAGCTGCTTTGGTTCTTTTGTTTGTTTTTTCATGCAAAGCACTGTGTCAGAATGAAGTACAGCCAATACACAGGAGGCCAAGAGAGCCGGAGGCTTTAAGACTAAGAAAGGGTAGATACGGATGAGACATCATCAGGGAAAATTCTAAAATCTCTATCTGTAGGTGCTGGGAAAGTGGAGGAAGAGATCAGACAATGGATTCAGTTATTATGAGAGATTCAAAACTGTGCAGGTTAGATGGAACTGCGTGTTTACCTTTGTGTAAAAATGACCAGGTAAAAATAGGCAATTGGTCTGTCAGAGAAGAACAGAACAGGTGAGGAGTCCCAGAAACAGTGCTGAAGGAGAGTGTTATCCCAGGAGCACCTGTTTTCTGATAAAGTCTGTGTTCTCAACTGAATACTTGATTCCCTTGACCCTCAAAATGGTATGAGTTTAAGGGAACTAACAAAAGAGGGTGGGGAGCCTACTGCAACTACAACTGCCTTCTACAGACTCTCAGTCCACGTGCTGTGACCATAGGCCATTGCAGAGACAGCCCCTCGACTCTCACGCTACAGGTCTGGAAAAGGTCCTATGGGATCATTGAGTTTCTGACTTTCTTCCCAAGTATGTTTCCTTCAAGAATTACCTCTTTGTTTCTTAGATGTAAGACTACAAGGGGTCCTCTTTTTAGATCTTTACTAGTATATTGATTCTGTGAGTGGTCATTTAAAAAAGAACAGGAAACCAGTATTATATAGCTTCTTAAAACAACTGCCTGTAAAACATTCTTGAGTAGCAGCTGTGGAGAGTCCTTGCAGTATCCTCAGTGATCTGGTGACAGGAGATCTGAAGCCCTGTCATGCTTCAGCCAAATGACTGCTTGCTCTGTCACCTGGTTCTTTGACCAAGCACACTCCATGACCCTTTATAAAAAATTAGATTAGGCCAGAACGGTGGGGAAACTAAGGTGAACACTCCTCTGACTAATCCAAAGCCAGCAGAAATGTCTCAGAGAAACTGGTCACATAAAATTGTCTGGTTTGCCTGTCAGAGGGGTGCTTTTATGTTGAGTAATTCCTGGATAATAGAATTTGATCTCAAAATTTAACCTAGTGACGATGAAGAGAATAATCAAGAAACGAAAAGCTATGAGTATGGGGTGGGGGGGAGACTCAAAGAAATACATTTTTAAAAAAATCAGAGCCAAGGCTCAGAGAATAAAATTCATTTAGGGCACAATATGGCTAGACAGACGAGAAGGGACTATTTTAAATGAACAAATTAAATCATGTAAGTGGAGTCTCAAGCCATAATTAACGTTTAAGTTTAAATTACACATATCAACCATACACTGATTGTGACTCTTCTACTCAATTAAACCCAGGTAGATGCTGTGTGGTCTCATGCCTGCAAAAGAAATACTGCAGAGACGAACAAAAAAACCCATCTGAAAATGTACCACAGTAATTACACAGTTACACACGTGCACTTGAAATCAGATATCGATCACCAGATGCTGCACGTTCATTATGCACTGGTGCATTTCCATGATCAGGGACGCCGTGATAGATCTGGGGTAATTGCATAAAAATTGACAGCACATTCATTACTGTTTGTGATTATTTCAAAGCACTGGCATTTCCGTGACTTATGGTGTGTCGTCTTGTGTGTACACAAGTGTTAAACCATCTGTGGCAACTCTTGGTCGTTAGCAAGCATATGCTGAAGGGATGTACCCTGAAGACTTTTCAATTAAAGGGGATGAATTTGCTCTTAGCTTGCGCAATGGGGTTGACAGCCGTGCTAAAATTTTAAAGGTGACTCATGTCCATCTTGAGTCCGACTATAAAATACTATTGAAATGAACTACATAAGCACACAAAGATTATGAATATTTTTCAGGACAGGAATAGTCTGGGGGGGAGTGCCCAGTACCTGCCATCTGGAAGAGATGGGTTAATATTTTCTCGCTGCACCTATCAACTAAGAGGGTTTTGTAATCCGGACTTCCAGGCTGCTTATAAACCACTCTGGCTGAAGTGGGGAAAGAATGGTGGAATGAAAGGAGTGTTGTGCTTTTGAATGTGGCTTAAGTGTCACCCACAGCTTCAGATATAGACAATCCCCATGTTGAGTTATTCAGGGGGGTAACTCTGTTTTTTAGAGTGGGGATCTTGGGAGTGCTTTAAGACTAGAGAAGCCCATTAAGGAAGAACTTCTGTAGCAGAATCCTAATAACATAGGAAGAAAGAAGACACCATAAGGGAAACACATCCCACACACATCCACACTCATAAACACAGATTCTCACTCATTCACACACACACACACACACACACACACACACACACACACACACACGCACATACACACACACCCACGCACATACACACACACACCCACGCACACGCACATACACATCCTCACTTTCTCACACACATCCTCTCTCTCTCTCTCTCTCTCTCTCACACACACACACGCACACGCACACGCACACACACACTCCGTGCCATGCCTTGACATATCTGCCCTACACCTTCCCAGTCAAACTTTGCCAGCAAGGAGCTAAGAACTTGCACCTGCAGAACCATGAGGGAAAATAAAGCTGTTTCTATAATTTCCACCATCTGTGATATTTTGTTACTAAGAACATTTAGAAGGCTAATATAAAAACAACATTAAAAAACCCACATGTAGCTATGAGCAAAGAAAAGTTGCCAACAATGAAGAAAGGCACAGGACAGGAGAAAGAACGAATCAAATGCAGGAGCAGATGTCCTATTTGATGTTAATTATACTTAACAAACATTTAAAGAGTCCTAAGGGCCAGAACACATTGACCTTGGTCAACATCACAGGAGTCTCTAAAATATGCTGTGACTGCTTTTCCTCTCCTGTTTACGTCCCCGCCACTACTCACTTCCACCTCTCCGGTCCCTCTTTCTGAACTATTTTTAAAGGCTTCTTTCCATTTTCCCACTACAGTCTTTCAGCTCTTGTTTTTTCTGTGTACCAATGCCAGATTCAGAGCCTTCAGACTGTCTTTAAAAACTTTGCTCCTAATTTCAAAACCTATTATCTACAAGAAAAAATTCAGTTTGATTAGATTGTAACTCTAATTGATTGCAGCAACAGTACAACAATGTATATATACCCTGTGTCAGATGAGGACTGTGTGCTGATAAACAGATTCTTTCACT
This sequence comes from Uromys caudimaculatus, assembly GCA_028551405.1. Lineage (NCBI taxonomy): Eukaryota > Metazoa > Chordata > Mammalia > Rodentia > Muridae > Uromys > Uromys caudimaculatus. The sequence goes on from CM052700.1 coordinate 99,534,099, forward strand.
CTTCCTCTCTTCCTCCCTCCCTCCCTTCCTCTCTCCCTCCCTCTCTCCCTACCTCTCTGTCCCCCTCCCCTACTCCCTTTTCCCTCCCTCTCTCCCTCCCCCTACCTCTCCCTCACCTTACCCCTATCTCCTTCTCCCTATCCAGTCTCTCTTCCTACTCTTCTCCCTACCTCTCCTCCCCTTCCCTCTCCCTCTCTCCCTACACACCCCCTCCTCTCTTCAGTGAAGTTTCCCAGCATCTGACATCACTAAGTCTAGTATCAAGAGCAAACAGGCTCTCAGGAAGGTACTGAACTAGCTTCCACATACCACTCAGGAACACGTTATAACAGAATGTGGCCCCGGCCTTAGTTTGAATACAATTCCAAATTTTACATAGTAGCTTGATCAAAAATCAAATGTCTTTTTAAAGTTTCTTAAGGTGCATATCATATCTAGAGCTTACTTCCCATACTAGTAGGATTATCACAAATATACAAAGCTACACCTTAAATTTTTTATTTTTATTTATTGATACTTTATTTACATTTCCAATGTTTCCCCCTTTCTAGGTCTCCTCTTTGGAAACCCCCTATCCCTTCCCCCTCCCTGCCTCTATGAGGGAATTCCACCTCCCACCCACCCACCCACCCACTCCCTTATTCCCACCTTGACATTCCCCTATACTGGAGCCTCTAACACCCTCAGGCCCAAGGGTCTCTCCTCCCCCTGATGCCCAAGAAGGCCCTCCTCTGCCACATATGTGGTCCGAACCATGGGTCTCTCAATGTGTATTCTTTGGTTGGTGGTCCAGCCTACAGGAGGACTGGGGGGGTGGGGGTCAGGCCAGTTGACACTCTTGCTCCCTCCATGGGGCTGCAAACTCCCTCAGGTCCTTCAGTCCCTTCTCCCACTCCTCCATCTGGGACCTCATTCTCAGTCCAGCGGTTACTGTAAAGTGAAACTTGGGTATTCCAAACTTTTGGGCTAATAACCACTTATCAGTGAGTACACAGCATGTTCCTTCTTTTGTGACTGAGTTACCTCGCTCAGGATGATATTTTCAAGTTCCATCCATTTGCCTGCAAATTTCATGAAGTCATTGTTTTTAATAGCTGAGTAGTACCTCATTGTGTAAATGTACCACATTTTCTGTATCCTTAAAATTTTAAAAGTCGAAGGCCATTCTATACCTCCCTAGGCAGTCAGAATCTCCTGTGGAACATAGCACCTTGGACATAATATGCAGATAAATTTTAGATGAGAATATGAATGGCAAAGAATTGCCTTTGCTCTAGTCATTCAAACTTGACAGTACCAGCATCATGGTCTAGCTTCCTGCCTCTGTGTCAACTAAGACAAACTCACCTGTATGTGTGCTGCCAGGCATTCTCCTGGTTATAGCTGTGAAAGGGATCACTCTTTATAACACAGGCTCCATTCCACTCCCATGACATCCGAATCTTCTTGGTCAGCATTGGACTTATGCCACCTCACAGTGACCCTCCAAATTTTCAGTCACTACTAAACAAAAGTTTCTGTCTTTATTATGGACTTTTGTCCTGTGGGCTGAGTGTCTGTTGTGGCTTTATAGCACTGGGGTTGAGCAGGCAGGTTCTCTGCTCCCTTGTGACATCATCCAGGATAAAAACTTAGCCTCTCTGTATAAGAGAGGTGGGTTTTATAGCAAAACAGAAGTAAAGTGATTATCACCTACACAAAGATGCCTGAATCTACTTTCTAGAAATAGTTAATGTCATAGGCAGTCATTTGAAAACTAAATCACATGGGTCAAGATTGACTCTCTATAAAAAGAAGGTATCAAACTCACAAAACAATAGTTTAGATGTACAATACTCTGGTGGCACAGAAGTACAGACATCTGCAACAAAGATGCATTCTACAACACTGACCAAACCAACTGATTCTCCCAAATACACTTTCAGGATGTCATCCAGATTTACCTAATGCGAAAGATTCTAGAAACCTGGTAAATGCTCAGTAAAGGGCTAGCTTGTGTTTCCTTTAGCAATTAAGTGTCAGACAAATCCTGAGTAAGATTTGCTATTATTTCTTAAATGTATCTCATTGCTTTTGCCTTGGAACATTGGACTGTTATTGTATAGATTTACTGTAGATTGGAGGGGCTGCATCCTGAGTTTCACAGGGCAACTGTGAATGAGAGACTCAAAGACTATTCTTTTGAATACAAGAATTCATGTCTGTTCATGAGAATGTACAAGTCTTCCCAACTTCCCAATCAGAATGTGATTGTAAAGACACAGCAATATTGTCAGTGAAGGGGTATGACAATAAAACCAGTCCAGAGGAGCTTCAGTAGGAGCCAGAAAGAGCAGGGACTATGAAAATTCTCTCCCCGGGACTTGATCTAGTGGTGTTGGTTCACTGGCATTACATTTGCATATATGCTAATTTTCACAATCCATAGGGAGCTAGATTCACATCAGTAAGTGTCAAGTTAATAAGTGAGCCAACTAGATCCTGTAGCCATTGACTCACCAGGAGAGCCAAAATGCCACTGAGCCACATGAGAGACGTGATGCCAAACCTCTAACAGTCTGATTCCTGTGTAACTTTTAATACCTGGCAAATGTTAAGTGCCCCGGCTCCTTTCAAAGTCAAGAGCTGTAATTAAATGTAAAAAAGAGAACACCACTCACATATGCCACTGAGGCTGCCATTCTGTCATCTATTTGAGCCATGTGCCAAGTCTTGCTCCCCAGAGAGTCTACCTCAGAACCAGCTGGAATTCTACAACCAGGTAGATCACAGCATACTGCTGCTATAAGAATAAATTATTCCTTTTATTCTATAAATGTATATGGCTCCAAGAGCTGTTCATATCACAAAGCTATTGTACATACTAAATGCCCAGCTTAAATGAAATGGTAGTTATATCACATATAAAACCCCTGGCTTTGAAATAAAAAGAGTTATAAATTCTCCTAATGAACATTTAGCTTCAACTTGAACAAATATTTGAGGACTCAATGCTGGAAGTACTACCTGGATGCTCATATGTCTCCATAAGAGCTAGGTCAGTATTTTGCATACTCTATAGAAAGTTCCATGCTCCTAGGATTTACCTAAGGTTATTTTCAAAACTATAAGCAGAGTCTTATTATGTTCTATGCCTTCCACATGGTATAGGCCAATTTATTTCTATATGTCCTTGCTGTCTACAAATCCAGGGTCTCTTAAGACCCAAAGAGGAAAATCTGCTGTTGGCTCCTTTCAGGAGCACAACTTTCCATACCTGCCAAGGCCTGATGAAAGAGTCAGTATTGCCAAGTCTCCACTAGGCTGCCAGAAACCAGTTACAAAGAGACTGACATTTGTGTAGAGGGCACCTGTACCTGATGTCACAGACTTATTATCTATACTGAATTCCTTGTCTCTTGTTCTAACAAAAATCGCTGGCACTGCCTTCTGTCACTACAAGAGGCTCTGGCATCCCTCTCGGTGGTTAAACCCTTATTATATTTTTTCATATTCTATTGCTCTCCTACCCTTGCAATCAGTGTACAGATCTGGCTAGATGAGGACCGGGATAGAAAATATGTTTTACAGGCACTCCATTCAATCACTGCATCTGTCTGTATGCTTCCACTGGGTAAAGGTTTGCCCAGCCTATGTAAGCAAGGGCATGAGATTCTGACCCAGGTCAAGAAAGAAATAATTAAGATTTTATGGAATACCACAGCTGGAGGTAGAGGTTCCACACATGGATGTTTGGCATTGAGTCTGTTTCCTCCTTCTAGTGAGATGCTAAACTAGATAATGGAAAACCATTCTTTAGAAAATTATGGGGAAAATATTAGTATAAAACTTCTTGTGTGGAAACGGACTTCAATGCAAAAATATGTAGAAGAATGTGTTTCCTTCCTGAACTCTATTGTACAGAAAGCATCATAAGCACATTCATGAGAGACAATGGGCATGGAAATTCCAGATACAAACTTACCTGAACCCCTCTCACCAGCATTGCTGATATGGTAAATCAAGAATATACAACATGTTAGTGTGTGGTTTCTATACACCAATGTGACATGCAGTAGCTCTGTTAGGGGAAAGGAGGGTTTCTCAAAGAGAGGCAGAATTGGGTACCAAGGGCATGTAATCAACAACTCCCTGGATAAAAGCACACAATCACCCAAGTCTAAAATAATAGGGTTTTGGTCAGCAAGTATTATAAACAGTACCAAGTCTCTGATGGCTTCCCTGAGCTGCTGACTTAGCCACCAAACTCTTACAGTGGGATATAGTCCTTCAAAGACATGTGATGCTCACTGAGTATCCATGAATGTGTTTATATCATCTACAATGAGGGTGATTAAACACACTTTGTCCAGTGGACAATGATGGAAGTGGCCATGTCCCATATGAACCCTGGTATTTAGAATGGCGGTGCACACCTTTAATCCCAGCACTCGGGAGGCAGAGGCAGGTGGATTTCTGAGTTCGAGGTCAGCCTGGTCTACAGAGTGAGTTCCAGGACAGCCAGGGCTACACAGAGAAACCCTGTCTCAGAAAAAAAAAAAAAAAAAAAGAATTGATGCACACCCCCAACCATACCCACACCCATTCATTGACTTTCTTAATGGAGATTGCAATGATCACATAAAGAGTTATGTGCTCCTAACACTAACTCTAAAAGCAACTCCATGGCTTCTAGTCCTCCACCAAACACTGTTGATGAAGTAAATGTAAGCCACTGATACTTGAGAAATCGTCTCCACACTTAAACTTACATTTGCATTGGAAGATCTTAGCTTCAGTGTGACCAGCTCACATATTTCCCTCATCATCCATCACTAACACCCAATCCCTACATTCTAATCCACCCCTAGCTCTTCTCTTCTTTTTAGATTAGTTACATCACGGTGTCCACTTCATTCCCCTTAAGTATGCCTGAAGCTAAAACCAAGGAGAATCACAGCAGGAGCATCCTCTAGACACTGCAGCAAACAACACCTTCAGGAAACTTGACCACCCCAAACCAAGCCCACAGGATGGCCTTTAATATATATTCAAAAAGACTATGTATTCTTTCTATGTTAAAACAGCAATCACCAGGGTTACTTGTTCGCCATGCTCCATTTGAGCAGTTTCCAAAAGAGTGAGAGAGCCTCGTACAAATCATATCTGTGTAGAACAATGCTAGGAGCAACATGATTTCAATAAATAAGGTCTGATTGACACTGCAGATGTTCATGTATTTAGAAATGGGAAATGAAAATGTCCAACCTAAATGTCATGTACAAATTATACTGGGCAGATAGAAGAGATGAAAAATCATAATTATTATTATGGATTAAAAACTGCCCTCCACTGCTCTCTCACCATTTGAAAGGAATCTGAAATATATTTATGAGATACATTAAAGAGCTTTGTTTTTCTAGTGTCCAATTCTAAGTGGACCATTTCCAGTGTTCCCTAGGGTATATTTTTATAACAGTATCAATTTATTATAAAGGTCAATATTTTTTTCTCTCCTTTAAATTCTTTGAAGTGTTTTTTTAAAGACCAGTTTCTGGCGTATTTAAAATTCTAACAAACCACTACAAAATTACCAGGAAAGTTCTGTGGGATTAAAAATAACATAACATTTGATGTAACACGAATCTGGGTTGCAGTAAAATATCATTAACAAAAGGTCAGCCCTGGAAAACAAAGAACAAAGGTTAAAAAATCTTGAGGCATCTGGGAAACACTGGAGTCCTTGGTGCTTATTCAATTCGCCCTTTCAGAAGAGCAGGTCTGCAGCATCCTTCCTGCAGCTAAGACAAGTCTGGCTTCTCCATGCCTTCATGACAATCAACATACCCTTATTTAACTTGTACTTCAAAAAGAGTTTCTCAAAGGACAAGAGATCTTGGTGTGGTCTAGCACCATATCTTTGTTGTCGATCTTGGGGACAAAAAGTTGTTAAATGAGTAAATAAATGTGTTCAGAGTCCTAAGATGAATACAAAATTAAAAATTTCTACTCATTTCTACTCGATGATTTTTACTCCTTCTACATAGTTCCTTCTCAAAGCCAAGAATATGCCCAGCAAAGTCAATGATGGTCTGCAGCCAGGTCTTTTGAGATGCTGTTGCTTTGGATCCTGAGAACCCAATACTACCTACTGTAGAGGGATATAGCTATTATTCTCAAAGCAGCTATGTGCTTAGTCTGTAATGCTCTTGAGATGCCCTGTGTTCCCTTCGTGCAACATTGCCTGATTGGTTGGCTTCTTGCTGACTTCATTCCATTGTATGATAGTTTCCACTGACTTCATCCCATTTCTTGCCTAGAAATAGTATATATAAGATACCATGCTGCTTAATAAACTTTTTGTATGAGCCATAGCTTGTACAAGACCTCCAGATCCCAAACTTTCTTATCTTTTCTATCTTCTATCCTCTATTCCATCTCTTGGCCATCTCTTACTCAGGACCCTATCCCTGCTGAGGGTCAAACTGGTTTGATAGTTTTGTCATTGAGTTTTCTGAATAGGTCTGCCATTTTGTTATCAAGAAACAAACGTAGAGTTTTCACCCCACCCTGCATCCTCAGACCTTTTCCAAAAACGGTTCCTGCTCAAGTAAAGGAGCATTTTATTAGGTATATGTGCCTGAGCATAGAACTATGTCTGCAAGTAACCTAGCTAAATGTGTTCTTTCTTTTTGAAAGGCTTTCTTTTAAAGAGACACTATGTGAATGGCTCCTCTTGAAGGCAGCCTGCCCAGATAACAGTGGAAATCTTCCCATCCCTCTGTGAGAAGGAGATTCCCAGGTACAGTTAGGATGAAGAGAATGTTAAAATGTTCATATATTTTGAAAACATAGGTAAGTCAGCTTCTAGTCTAGATTAATGCACTCACTCAATAATATTTTTTAAAAAAATCACTGTAAATATGACACTTTGAGATGAAAGTCTTAGCTATTAACACAATTTGCTTGTCTTAGATTTGGCCTCAGTGTATATATTCTTCCCAAAAAGGTGATATGTTGCTTTCATAATGGAATTTGTATTACTCCTGGTGTCTTACCATCTATCTCTTCAGATAGTAAAGTCTATTTCAACTTTGACTATATTACCTTTGGAAGTTTAGCATCACTGACATCTATACAAACCAAAGACATGCTGAACAAACAATTAAAATATTATTTACCATGTTGACTGAGGTATTCATATTATGTACTCTTTTCTTTCTTTCTTTCTCTTTCTTTCTTTCTTTCTTTCTTTCTTTCTTTTTCTTCTTCTTCTTCTCTCTCTCTCTCTTTCTCTCTCTCTCTCTCCCTCCCCCTCTTCCTTTCTTTGTTAGACAGTGAGATAGCTCAGTGAGTAAGGCACAAGCCACCATCAAGCGTGATGACATGAGCTTGACCACTGAAAGTTACACTGAAGAAAGAGAGACCTCCCACTAGTTGTCCTCTGACTTCTAGATTGCACACACACACACACACACACACACACACACACACACACACACAAGCACACACTGTCATAGAAGGGGAAATACTAAGAAATGGAGAAATTATCGTTTTAGCATCAATCCAGTAGGTTTTACAGTGAGTTATAGAATAATCTTGAGGCACATTGAAGTTTTGTAGCATATGCAGGTCAGCCTTGACTGTGCTGAGGTATCAGTCTGTAGAAACACCCAGCATGCCCATCTCAGCAAAAAGACAATGAGGCGTTGAGACAGCAGAGATTTTCTGAATGATTGCCACCTGGAGATCAACCAGTTAGGACGATATTGAGGGTAATAGCTCAGTCACTTTGGCCAAGGAAATCTATACAGAAAGAGCCTCCTGGGCATTTACACAACTGAGACCATTTTGCTACTGAAAAAAATTGATTCGTGTAGGAAGGCCCCCAAGCCACCTTTCATCCAGTGTTGGGTAAATGTGAAATACACCTAATCAATTAAGTTCCCAAGGGGAAATATCTGCAGCAAAATAGCATCATTTTTTTCCTCTGTTCTCAGAAGCCAACAACAATTGTACCTTTTACTTGCCATCTAAAATCTTTAGTGAGATGGCTCAGCAAATAAATGTGCTTGCCACTGAGCCTGACAACATGAGTTCAATCCCAGAGATGGAGTCAAGGATAGAGGTTGAATTCTATGACAGACAATCACATTTTAAGAGTTACTAAAATAAAATAAAGTGTTCTGGAACAAGTGTTCTGTTATCAAACAGGCATTATCAATAGCTAAGTGAACCATCTAAAACCAATAGGTCACCTATGCTATTCAGAATCATTTTAAGAATCCAAGTGACTTCCAAGCCGTTGCTCTACCTTCTGGGGTCTTGCTCTCAACTATGTGGTTAAACACAGTTCAAGAGCACAGTCCTCCACTGGAGACTGAGGAAATTCAGCACAAGGCAGATGACCCAGAAATTACATGTACAACTCAGACATCTGTGGGATCTATTTTACTTATGCATCACTTTAGGGCTTCAGGGGGAGCTAGAAAATACCGTCTCCATATGTCCATTCATAAATCTAACTAAAATTCAAGCCCATTAGTAAAAGATAAAAGGGAAAGTATAACTAGAAGTGACTACAAGGGGAGTTAATTTTGTCTGTCTGTCTATACATGTCTCTCATGTACAATGCTCTCAGACCTCCCTCTCAACATTTAACCTCTACATGTTGACCTTCTTTCCTTAATCTCCAAATCAAAGGCCAGGATCTCTGGTCAAGCACCACACAGGCAAAAGAATTGTTTCGATGTGGCTGGAGAGACAGCTCAGCAGTTCAAAGAACTTCTCACTCTTGCAGAGAACATCAGCTCAGACCGCAGCCCACATGCGCTAGTTCAGAAATGTCTCTATCTCCTGTTCTAAAGGATCTGAAGTCCTCTTCAGGCTTTTGCAGACGCTATGCGTGCACACGGTACACATACACACACGCAGACAAAGCAACCATATGCATAAAATAGAAACAAATAAATCTTTAAAAATTATAAGAATTTCAGGGAAGGAAGTTCATATATAAGAAATCGACTGTATCATGTTCACATGGTGCCACTCCAACTTCAGTCCAGCTCTCTGCAGAGAAGTCTGGAAAATGCAGCCTTTAGCAGGGGAAAACGATCACGTTCACTTCAATAACTGGATTTTGACTGAATTCTTATTCTGAGATATTTTGAAGAAGATTTCATTTCCTACAGGGAACTGAATTAGAGTTGGTGTCTATGCCACATGTACAAATATTCATAAGAGATGTTCATTGCTTTGTCTCCACTTGACTGGTTTTACTGTATACGACTGATACACATCTGCTGGACCGCCAAGCACTGCAAGCCAGGTGTACAGACCCAAATGCTCATACTTTGGAAATAATTTATCAATAACTTTATATCCCAATTTATTAGATGACTTATCAGATAAAACAGATTTTTATTATTACTTTGAATAGAGTTCCACATAAACTATTGCATAATTAGAACTTATGAAATATCGTTAACTATAATGCTGCCTTTGGTAACTCTTTGGCTTTGAAAGCTACACAGAAACAGAAGCTACGGAGTTTATTTTTCTTTTAATGGTACACAGAAAATGCATACAAATACTATCTACATGTGGGCATAAATGTTAGCTCGCACCTCACTAAGTATACATAAAGCAGATCCCAGCTGACTTATCCAAGTCATTTTTTACACCTCTTGGAAACTCTCAGTTCCTTTATTTCAAAATTATACATTTAAATACCAAAATATTCAGTGCCTTAGATTTTTGACACCCAGGTCTTGGGTGTTTAAATGTTTTTATGTAGTACTCAATAAACTTGAAGGTAGAATATAAGAACACAACCTTGGCTAATTAAACGGGTAGGGTATGTGATGAGCAGTTTCTTATCTCTGTGACAAATATCTGAGAGAAACAATTTTAAAGGAGGAAAAACCTATCTGATCTCAGGACATCAGTCAGTTTTCAGATCTTGGTTAGGCCAGCTCTGTTATTTTTGTCTTGGAGTAAGATAGAACGTCAAGGCAGTAGGAGCCTGTGGCAGAGACTTCTCACCTCTTACTGGCCAGGAAGCAGGTAGAGCCCATCTGTCCTGGCAGTTTTCCCCATCTCCTCTTTTATTCCTACCCGGGGTCCCCAGCCTATGAGATTGAGGCCCCCTACACTCAGTGTGTGTTTTCTCCCCTAGCCAATCTTTTCTAGAAATGACCACACAGACATACCTAGAGGTGAGTCTTATTCCTGTGCATGGCTAAGTCTAATCAAGTTACAAGAAAAGACCTTTTTTCTCTTACTTTGGTATATGTGGTATTGACCTTGGCACTCGGACTACTGCTGCAAAGGAGTTCTGTCATTGAGTCATGCTGCCGGGATTCCCTTCTGCCTTTCTTTTAACTGGGGGCTTTTAACCAAACAAAGCTGTTCCCAAAGCACCTGATGCTTATGGATTGTCTGTACTCATGATTCTCCCTTTGGATGTGACAATTACTTCCATCACAACCAATTGAGAAATGAAATATAGAAGCAAAATTGCTTCTAAATTAATGACTTTTAAAAAGTTTCCTGGGGAGTGGTCATGCAACTCTAAACATTTTTTATGTTCTATATCAATTTCCAGCATGAGAAAAATAGCAAAACTGGGGGGAAAGTGGGGGGAGCATCGTAAATAAATCAACTTTTGCTGTCAAGACACATAGCAAATTACTAAATTACTGAAAGGAACCGAAGGTGATGTTTACATTAACAACCATAGCTGCTCTATCCAAGCACCTTTGCTCTCCAAATTAGAACATGTGACTTAGCTGGCAGCAAAGTTCCCTTAAAGCAACCCTAGCTGAAATGCCCTTTCATATAAATCACTATAGTCCTTACAGAAGCCTCATCATTAACTGGCTTAAATGTATGTTTTGCATACTTGGCTCTTTACAGAAGTCTGACAAATCACTTGTATACTTCTCCACGCGTTGAACGCATGTTCCTTGTGCTTAGTTTCTCTACGATTGTGGAGGCAAAGTATTCTTTTCTACAATGTATATAAGTGTTCAGAGTGGGTCGTCTTTAATTGTTCTCAATTGGCATTATTTAGAGACTAGAGTTGCTGAGCCATTTGCCATCATTATATTGAAGGCACATGTACGAACTGTGTCTGAGCCTACATTGCAAATATAAACCTTATCACTACGGGGACCATGTCAACATGAAAGGAAGTGTGTAGCTTCATAGTTTACTGTTGTAATAAATAGTAGCAGTGAATGTTCACTGAAAGAGAGTCTGGTATTTTAATGCTAAGAGACCCACTATAAGCTAAGACAAACAGATCAATCAGTATGTTTCAAATAAAATGCGAGTACTAAAAAAAAATTGCTAAGCAAATCCACCAAAGAATCTTGGCTTATCAAGCTTAGACAGATGGATGTCTAACATCATGTCTCCATCCCACAGGACAGAAATGGTTCTTCACAACAGCCAAAATGAGAAGACATGAAGTTAATAGTAATTACTAAATGCAGAGAGGTTTGTGTAACTGCTGTTCCTTGTATAGTGATGAGAGCAGCAGTAATAATTTTTTATGGGTTAATAGTCAGCAGGAACACATCTGAGAATGAGTTAACCTGATTTAAACATTACATAATATACATGTATAATACATCACACTGGCATTTTACTAATGCACAACTTTATGTTTTATGTTTCAACTCAAAAAATTACCATGCATTTAAAAAATAATGCTTATGATGATAAATTACCCCCAAATTAAAACAGAATTCTGCCAGAAAGGCAGGTGTGTAAAACACTAAAAAGGAAGTAAATTTTCAGTGTTGAACTTGAACTGAGGAAGGATTTGGTGTCCTTAGTGCTGAGAACAGCACCTAGCACAGACTAGTGCACAGTCCCCACAGGCAGAAATGGTAGTGACCATTTTCACTTAAACCTACATGTCAGACTGATGCCCCATTTTCTTTAAAATGGAGCTCTCAGCTCCACTGAAGCCCACGGGCGGAAAGCCTAAGGGAGTGACATTGTGTTTTCCTGTTTCCTTGTATCGGTTTTCAGTCAGTGAGTTAGCATACAAGGCGAGGGCTTTTCCCTCCATACTGTGCTTCTGTTGCTCCTCTCCTGCTACTGCTCCCCCTTCCCCTGTACCCAGTAGCCCCTCCTCCATGTCACATGACTGCTATCACCCTTACTTTTCTTTTATTATTCCTTGCCTTACTTAAGATCCTTTTGTCCCCTTTCGTGGTTCCCTTTCTACTTTCATGACCTACACACACACACACACACACACACACACACACACACACACATTTTGTGCTATTTATTAAACTATTTTGAAACAAAAAAAAAACTACAGTCCCCTTTCCACTTCCCCCCAGTAGAGGCCAAGAAAGGTGCCACACAGAAACTTTTAGCCACAGTGAGGTGAGTCCTCCCAAGCATTGTCCCCAGGGGCCAACCAGGTTAATGACAAAGCAGCTCTGGGTTGACCTCACCATCAGAAAGGAAATTTTGCTACAGTGTCCCAAATTCTGTCAACTGTCTCTTTAGGGTTGTGCAAGCCACCAACCTCCCATTGCTAGTACAGAACAGCCTGGCCCATTAAATCACAGAATGGACACTTCATTAACCAGAAGGCTAGTTACCCAGGGAGAGACTAAATCCTTCAGCAGTGTCCACAAATAATCCCTTCCCTAATCTTTGATGGACATCTCCCTGGAATCCTTTTTAAAGACTGCCTACTGCGAATTAGCTACGTGAACTTGAAAATACAGGAGAGGACACTCCGATTCCATTCAATGTGACACCGGGGGGCTCTTCTCAGTTAAGAGCCTTTCCCTAGCCACATGTTTTAAGCACCAGTGATCAATCTGATCTCCCAGTCCAGAGGAGGGAGGCAGCCTATTTTTTGATGTGGTCTGGGAACTGAACTTTCATGATGACATTAGAGGCAGCTATGGATGCTCTTAAGTGATATATTTTTATAATCTCTTATCCAATGTGTTTTCAGCCAATTCTAAATAGAAAGGGGGGAAAAGCTGATTACACATAGCCAGTAGCTGGAATCATTTAAGCTAAATTAATAGGGTCTATAAATAACCGTGTCCTTCCTCTAAAGAGAGAGCCATGGTAAGGTTAGTTAACAATTGGGAATGGCCTATTTTTCTCATCAGACCAACTACAACAGGAGCAAGGCTCAATCAGTCTCCAGGCAACTGTAACAATCCAGTGTACTGTGTCACTTGCAGAGTGGGTGCAATGAAGGCCTGTTAACTAAAATTCGGAGACAATCCCTCTGCCAGCTTGTCAGCTCTCCTTGATGTAGCTACCAGCTATTAACTTGTTCTTCTGAGATTGGTGTTGTCAGTCAATTAGACATTAGGCGCGGTACACAGAAGTCACTGATTTTTCAAGTTTGAATACTGGGTAAACCTTAAAATAAAGACCACTACTTCCAGAATGTTTTGATTAATATACCAGATGCTCTTGAATCTGACAAGCTGACACCATGGATTGCAAGGAGTCTCATTACTTTTATGTACCAATCAAATACAAAACAAAACAAACAAAAAACAAGGTCCCTTAACATATACTACCTTGTGTTCCTATTACTTATAATTTTATTCTGTAAAGATTGAGAAGGCTCTATGCAATGCATTAGGCACTCTGTATTCATTCATCACTATTGACTATACACTGAATAAAAACACACATGAATCACATGAATGATAGATATTCTTGAAATTCTCTCATGTTTCAGTCTGATTCTCTTAGGCTCAGTTGTTAATGGTTGTGTTGTTGCACATGGTATAGTTGATACATTGTTTCTTTCTTAAAAATCTACAAGAACAACTCAAATCCTCCAGTGTTGTGGGTTAAGTAACCACCAGTTCCTAGAGCACTTATTTTCTCTTCAACTATTTGGTACCTAGAGGTTGAAATAGTGTCCCATCGCTTTCTTCCAAGTAGCTTCCAGACATTCTACAACTTGAGACAACGATGACAATGATGATGATGATAGTTTTTCTACTTTTATGGGACAGATAACATCAGCCGTGTCACAATCACTGGCCATCAACAACTGATCAATGTTAGTGATTTTTAAGACACAACCTAATACAGGGGCACTACATTTTGTACTTACAGTCCATCAAATATTGTCTATGATAACTTAACTCAGTTGCTCTCAAGCTTCCTAATGCTGAGGCTCTTTAATACAGTTCCTCATGTTGTAGTCACCCTCAATAAAATTATTTCACTGCTACTTCATAACTGTAATTTTGCTATTGTTATGGATTGTAACAAAAGTATCTGATCTGCAGGATATCTGATATGTGACCCTAAAGAGGGTCACAACAAATAGGTTGAGAACCACTGCTAAGTATTTGGGTTTGATTTTCATTCTGGATAACACAAGTCTTCTCCTTCTATTTCTCACTTTAACTAAAAAATAAAGACTCAGAGATTTTCTGCCTCAGTTTCTTGGATGCTATCTCTCAAGTCATATGTGGGCTATTCTCTAAACACCCTAGATGTATCACCCTAGATTCAAAGAATACATTAATCAGTGGGGTCCTTTACAGCGAGAACTAATTTTATTAGAGCTTAGTAAGATGTCAATACAGGAGCAGGACTGAGGTGAGAATGAATGGTTGGGACAAATTTGGATCCAAATTGACTTCATGTCATTTTGATCCCACCCCTGACAGAAGCAACCTAATGAAAGATAGATTTATTTTGGCTCACAGTTTCAGGGGTCTCCTGCCATCACAATGGGAAAGTATGGCAGCATTCAGAATGGAATCACATGTGTTGGCTTCGCCCCATAGCCAACCCACCCGAGCAACGGCGAGGACCTGTGGATTAATCAAGAGACATACACATGAAGAAGGTTGTGTGAGAAATGTCTCCTTTTACTTCAAGACTTTAGCCCTTATATACAATGAGCAAAACAGCCCAGAAAGTACAAAACAAGGAAGTTGACAACAAAACAAGGAAGTTGACACCTGGCTCACCAGTTTAGGAAAAAACAAATCCATTTGCCCTTTCACAAAACTCAGAATAACAGGATATTTTCAAGCACTAGGAGGCTAATCCTCAGCATAACAGGATGTTTTCACACTAT
>CM052700.1:99549686-99633162 GCA_028551405.1 Uromys caudimaculatus
AAACAAGGAAGTTGACACCTGGCTCGCCAGTTTAGGAAAAAACAAATCCATTTGCCCTTTCACAAAACTCAGAATAACAGGATATTTTCAAGCACTAGGAGGCTAATCCTCAGCATAACAGGATGTTTTCACACTATTGTAGGCAACAGAGAAAAACAGCCAAGCACTGGGAGGCTAATCCAAGCAAGGAGGCCACAACATGGAAGAAGTTCTTCACATCATGACAAAGGTTCTTCACAGGTCAAGAGGCAGAGATTATGCCACAACTGGTATCAGGCTACAACCTACAAAGGCCCAGCCCTGTGATGGACATTCATCTGATGTGCCCCATCTCTTGAAGACCCCATAGTCTCCTAAAATAGCGGCATCTGTTGAGTAACAAGGTGAGCCTGTAGGGGAACTCCCCAATTCAAACCATAACTGACCCTAATCACTCTGCTCAAGCATCATGAAGTCATCAGGTGCCTCCACGATGTAACAGAGACAGTCAGAATCAATGCGGCACTCAACACGTGGCTCAGAAGATGGCAGTAGGAACTTGGGTAGTGTGCCTGTAATGTCCGTTTTTCTTGTGAGTTCAACCCATCATAGACAGCAAACATTTATAGGATCTTCAATGCAAGCATAAGCTTTCCTGCTTCTTCCAAATTTGACATACACCCACTGGGCATGGAAACTACAGATGGTTGCTCCGTGACAATTATCTTTGGTTCTAAATTCTTTTGATATTTTAAGGGTAAAAAGACTGATATTGCACATAATCAAATATTTACTCTTTCCTGCCATCCCTTACCTATACTAACAAAACTTTTGTTAGGTCAAACTGTTGCAGCAGAATGTGCTGTACTGCCATGATTACTAAGCTATAGTTTTAAAAATATTTAAAATTATAGATTTTTCCTGACAAGCCTTCTAATAACTTAAATTTGCATGACAATACATCTAGATCTTCCACTATGGGGCAGATGTGGCTGATATTAGTAGGAATTAAGGTTATTCATCTACACAGCTGAAAACTGCCCTGGTTTAACTCTGAAAGACTTTGATGGGTATCCTTTTATTTGGTTGTTTATTCAAGAAATGACCCAGCAGTGAGAAATTAAGCACTTTGTAATTTTTTTCCTCACTCAGCCCAGAAACTAGGTTACTGTCCCCCAAGCCCAGTCAGAAATAGCCACTGTTTTTGTCTGTCGGTTTGTTTGTGAGAAATGCTTCTTTCTGCAGCCAGTGTAGTTTTATGAATCACTGGTGCTATGCCGACTGTAGGACGACTCTGTAGCCTGCTTGTCTTAGCCAGGGTTTCTATTCCTGCACAAACATCAGGACCAAGATGCAAGTTGGGGAGGAAAGGGTTTATTGAGCTTACACTTCCATGCTGCAGTTCATCACTAAAGGAAGTCAGGACTGGAACTCAAGCAGGGCAGGAAGCAGGAGCTGATGCAGAGGCCATGGAGGGATGTTCCTTACTGGCTTGCTTGCCTCTCCTGGCTTGCTCACCCTGCTTTCTTATAGAGCCCAAGACTACCAGCCCACAGATGGTACCACCCTCAAGGGGCCCTCCCCCCTTGATCACTAATTGAGAAAATGCCTTACAGCTGGATCTCATGGAGGCATTTTCTCAACTGAAACTCCTTTCTCTGTGATAACTTCAGCTTGTGTCAAGTTGACACACAAAACTCGGCAGTACACTGCTGAAAAACTTATTAGACCCAGGATAGAGTAGGCTGGCTTTGCTGTGAAGTAAGTCCCTGCTCACAGTGACAACTAAGAGCTCGTGAGTTATCTGTTCTGTTTTCCCAGTGTTCTGTGACTTGATGTTAATTTGCTAAGGTCTAAGTTAGTATTGCCACATAGTTTTGGTCTAACCCAAACAATCCTGCTTGCTGTCAGCTTGATCCATCCTTACTGGACACACAGGCCACTCTTAGACTGGAGTTAACTCTTTGAACTCTTGGTAGCCTTTCATAGAATTATTGTGTCTTCTATGTTCTATTTTTTTAGGATGAACTCACCCAGAGTAAAGTAATTGACCTCTCAGATGCTTTATTTGTATTTTAGCAAGTATTATTTGAATATGAATTTTTTAAACCTACAGAGACAGATGAGATAGCTCAATAGTTGAATGCTTGTGATATAAACATGAGAACCTGAGTTCAATCCACGGTACCCACATAAAGGTCAGTCATGGTGCCCCATGATACTAATTCCATCTCTGGTCAGGAAGAGACAAATAAATCTCTGAGATTCAGTGTCCAGCAATTCTAGCCTACTTGATAATTTCCAGGCCAGTGAAAGAACATGTCTTAAAAATAATGGTAAAAAATCTGACATTGACCTCTGACCTCCATAAAGACATACATGCAGTCACTGATTTTTATTATTATTTATTTTTTGTACCTAACAATAATAAATACAAAAGCTAGAGGATGGGCTCCATGGTTAGCTGAGACAGTTAAAATTGCACAAGAATGAGATGCTTCTACAGAGTGTACATCACTGGGCATATCCTCAGTGATCCACACATTCCTAGTGTATGTACGCACCAGCTCAGCAGAGACCTAGATATCAAAACTATTGACCTTAGAAAATGAGAGGTTGACTCCTTAAGTGAGCTGGCAGAATCCCAGTAAGGCAAGAGATGCCAGTAGTCAATTTACAAGTCATTTGAAGCAAAAATAATGACTGAATGTATTCCCACCATATTGGAAAACTAGTAATCAGAAAAAGTAAGTTTACCTTTTACCAGAACAAAAACAAAAACTTTCAAAGTAGGTTTGAGATGTAAACGCATCGATCTGGGGAATATGCAAAGTCAAATTAGGGAGTTCTTGCCATGTTTTTTCACCAAGGAAGATTTTTTCCAGCAATGATACTATGCCTTTAGCACTGGAGAGGACTGAAGAGCCTGCCTGCTACCACATCCTAGGGATTAATGGCCAACTGCTGTGTTCTGCATGCAAAGGCTTATAGTCAAGAAATTAAATGTCTTTGACAAGGGGGACGTCATAAATATGCTCCCAGAGTAAACACTCATGTTGAGAACTCATATCTAAATCCTGCAAGGCTGCCTGGGTCTTAGTTTTTATCCTCTAACTACCTGCTCTACTCCTTAAAGTAGGACATGGACATGTATTATTTTAGCTTATGTGCAACCTGTAATTCCAATATGAAAAATATCAGCTAATGATATTTTAAGAATCAGAGTTAGTGCTAACAAGATGATCTGTTTCGCGGCCCCAATAGAAGCTAATGAATCGCTGGGAATTTATTGTGGCAGAAAGACAGTGGCTTCTGGCAATTACAGTGATGAGCAGAAACCCTCACAAGTAGGTACTTTAAAGCAATTATTTTCCATTTGGTTCTGAAAAAGCCCCTGAGTACAACTAAGCTTTGATTACCTGGCATCCGAAAATATACATTCTCAGAGGGGGTATTTGCAGTGATTATTTTAGTGGAAAGAAAGTAAACAGCTACTGTTTGTGAAGGCTCAGTTGTGAGCCTCTTCAAAGTTTAAAATATGAATTGTGTAAAAGACAGAGCCTTGGCTTAATGGACTAGCATATGATGGCATTATGTTTTCAACTGCAAAGAACTGAGAATTTACTGGGTACCTAAGGATCAGAAAGCTGTTTTGAATGCATTTTCTCTAGAACAACAAATTAAGAAGCCAGTGTCCCATTTTTGCTAACAGACTCTCCAGTCCCAAGATTTGACCTAGGTTTATGGAAAATAAGGAAGTCAAAGGGTGGCAGAGATGAAAGTCTCCCCTTGCACCAGCTCTGAGTCTCTCAAGACAGGAGGTCAAAGACTATCTGAAGAGAGAACCAGAGAGGAGAACAATGGATTTATTTTTCCAGTATACAAAAATTAAGGTCCCAATCAAGGATTCTTGTGCCCTTTATTGTCTAATTTAAGCCACCTAGTGCATAGTGAAAGTCAGAAGGCTACATTTTAAAAGTAAGGAATATAGATCAAGTCCAGGTCAAAGGCTACAAGATTTAAAAAAATCTAGATTTAAAATTTAATTCATAATTCCAGGTCTGGAAATGGCTGGCACCAATACAGAGAGTTGCCAGCAAGTTTTCCTTCTTTCAGGTGTGTGTGTTTGTGTGTGTGCGCGCATGCGTGTGTGTGAGCACACATACATTTCCTCCAACTGGGGAAAGTAATGAAAAAAAGAAGCAAATCTAACAGAGCTGATGTATTTTGGGAACTACAAAGTAAAGACAAGCAAAGGTGAGGGTGTCATGAATCGTGCAACTAGAAATTTCCAAAAATAGGATTGTTGTGTTTACGCCTGGTGGAAGCAGTACAGTTTGACAGAATACCACCCTATATCACCTCACAGGATTGGGCCTCTTGCCAAAGTTCCCACGGTAACGCATTCTTGGACTTGGCCAGCTGTTTTGTGTGTATCTATTCCCTCTCTCTCTCTCCAATGTTTTCCACTTAGCCCTCCTCACTCTCTCTCAAATCTATGGCCTCTTTCATTCACTGTTATTGTCACAAATACATACGAATGCATAAATGTCACCTGCAATGTGGTATATACTACTTAAACTCTTTTAAATGTAGATTTCTGACTTCTTTCTTTATGGTAGTTTTCTAGCTATTTCTCTTTCTGAAGATATTTATGATTACTTTACATTGAACAGTACAGTAAAGTATTGCCTTATGATCCTGCATCATTTTAAGATTTCGTAAATATGTTTGTATCTGCATGTTTTCATGTATCTTGAAACAATTGATATGAATATTTAAAATTTTCTTAAAGAAGCAATACGCATACACTAAAAACAAAGAATGTTAGAAAAATAAATCATTTCTCTCTAAAGTTTTTCTCACTCAGTGACAGGACTGATTGGTGAATATTCTCTCACCAGGAACAGTGGCCTTGATGTTGCTTAACACTTGAACAGTATTTAAGAAGGCTGGGTGGCTGGCATTTGGATCCTACCTAGAAACTCTAAAGGGGAAAAGGCAGGGCTGCTGGGGCTTTGAGGGAAGAACAAGAGAGACTTGGCTATGTAGTGATTGGTCAGCATTGTCAAAACTTGTAGAAGAATATGTCCACCCTCCCTAGAAAATAAGAGATAGGGAAAGAGCAAGGGGGTTGGGAAGAGAAAGGAGAGAAGAGGAGGGAAGAGTGAGGGAACATAGAGAAAGGGAGAGGGAGAGAGGAGAGAGAAGAAAGAGAGAGAGATGGAGGGAGAGAGGGGTGATGTATTGCTTCATTAAATAACAAAGTAAAGATTCATTCGCTTTCTTGGGAGTTTCAGCTGAGGGATCTCAGTGATGGAGGCAGTCTCTGAAGAGCCACAGGAAGCAATGTCCTGATCAGCTTCTTAGCCCTCCCTCCTCAGATTTCCTTCCCCATTTTGGTTCAGAAGAGACTAGATGCCATTCAACAAGGGAAGAAACACAGAAGCACCACACACACAAACACATACACACACACACACACACACACACACACACACACACACACACTTCCACCACTTCCACACTTATCTCCAGCCAAAGTTTGATAAACAGCCATCTTCAGTAACCAGGCAACTTCCAGTGCTGGGACTGGGGCACCAACCCAGACACAAAGCCTTTGACTTACAATCTATGCTGCCTGTAAGATGTGATGGAGCAATGGAGGTGCAGAACTTGTGGGAGTTGCCAACCAATGACTGGTTTAATTTGAGCCCCACTCCACAAGAGTGAGCCCAGGCCCAACACTGACAGGATTACCAGAAACTGGAAACTGGATAACCCAGAAACCTAGGATTTTTAAAAAAAAATTAAACCAGGTATCCTGGCACACACCTTTAATCCTAGCACTTATGAGGCAGAGGCAAGCTGGTATTTGAGTTTGAGGCCATCCTGGTCTACAAAGCACATTCCAGGACAGCCAGGGCTACACAAAAAATCCTGTGTTTGGAAAAAATCAATAAAATGATTTCTAATGATATTCTGCTATACTCATAGATGGGTGCCTAGCTCAATTTTCATCAGAGAGACTTCCTCCTGCAGTTGATGGGAGCAGATGCAGAGGCCCACAGCCAAACATTAGGTAGAGAGAAAGGTCAAATTAGAGATCTCCATTGGGTTGCTCTGCTTGGAGCTTGGGAATCTGGTGGAAGAGGAAGGAGAGGAAGAATTTTAGGAGCCAGAGGGATTAAGGGCACCAGAAGAACATGACCCACAGAATCAACTAAGCAGGGCTTAAAGGGGCTCACAGACTGAATCAGCAATCAAGAGTCTGCATGAGTCTGTTCTGGATCTGCTGCATATATGTTCTAGCTGTTAGCCTGGTGTTGCTGTGAGTCTCTAAGAGTATGAGTGGCCGTGTCTCTGACTCTTTTGCCTGCTTTTAGGACCTTTTCCCTCCTACTGGGTTGCCTTGCCCAGCCCTAATATGATGGTCTGTGCCCAGTATTAGTGTATCTTGTTATGCCATGTTCAGTTGCTATCCCTGGGAGGCATGCTTTTTTTCTGAAGAGAAATTGAGGAGGCGTGGATCAGAAGCAGATGGGAGGTGCTGGGAGGAATGGAGGAAGGGGAATCTTTAGTCAGGATATATTGTACAAGAGAAGAGCAAATTAAAAATTATAAAATTAAAAAATAAAAAAAGACAAAAGTCTTTAGTTTTACATAAAATCTAAAATTATGATCATGAGATGACTTGGGATTTATAAATTCTGAGTCAGTGTCTTGGAACTTAAAATAACAGAAGAACTCTCTGGGTTTGGAGAAAAGGCTCACAGTCACCAGGAAGGGTAAGAACTATTCAGAGAGCAATTTCAATAGAAAGTGAAATGGAGAAGAGAGTCTCGGGGTCACTTTCTAGAAGCTGATTGCTAAAGCAATGAGAATGAATGTGTCTGCCATATTTTTATTTTATTTTTTTATTTATTATTTCTTGTGTATCTTAGTTAGGGATTTATTGCTGTGAAAAGATACAATGGCCACAGCAACTACTATAAAGGAAAACATTTAATTGGGACTGGCTTACAATATCAGAAACTTAGTCCATTATTGTCATGACAGGAAACACGGTGGTAGGCAGGCAAACGTGGTGATAGAGAAGGAGCTAAGAGTTCTACAACTCGATCCACAGGCAACAGAAGGAGACTGTGTCACACTGGGCAAAGCTTGAATATATAAGACTTCAAAGCCCACCTCCGCAGTGACACCCTTGTTCCAACAGGACCACACCCCCAAATAGTGCCACTTCCTATGGGCCAAGCACTCAAACACATGAATCTATGAAGTCCATTCCTATTCAAACCACCACATTATCTAATTTAATTATCTATTGTTTTTAGACAGAGACAAAGTAGGGTAAAAGAACATTCTGGAGAATTTCAATTCTGTAGTTCTATAATTCTTATATTGTTACCTAGATTATTTCAAGGCTGAAAGCATCTGTATATATGCATATGTGTACATAAATATATGTATGTGTGTGAGAAAGCCAGTATATACAAGAAATATGTATTTTTGAAAGGTTATATACAAAGAGGTCTTAAATTCAATAACTTCTGGTTCAAGTTCCATTCAATTTACTGTAGTTTTACCTCATATTATTTTAGAAGGTCAAAGATTCCAGTTGTCTACATCTTTTCACCAATTTCCCTTGAGAAACTAATGTTTGCAAGTTCCTCAATGTTTTCTGTTTTGATGCAAATATTTAACTTGATTTTAATCTCATCATTTTATCATGTGTTTATTTGCTATAGGAAGATAGTCATGTGTATTTATGTATGCTTAGACAACTTCTGGGTATCATTCTGCAGACTCCAGAGCCTATTTTAATGAGATGGTGTCTCTCACTTGACTAGAGTGAGCCAAGCAGGATAGACTTTCTACAGTAGGCCTGAGGTATCTGCCTGCCCCTTCCTCCCCAGATCTGGGATCATGTGTTCTTTATCGCAGCTAGCTTTGTTTTTCCATGGGGACTCTAGGTGGGACTCAAGCCACTGTGCTTGCCAGGCAGGACTTCACTGACTGAGATCTCTCCCCAGTTCATCCTTGATACTCTTTATATGAGAACCCCACATAGAACACTCTGAAACCAACTTGCCAGTATCTATGCTCAACGCTGCTCACAGTCTAAATCGTCAGAGAAAATGTTTATTATGTGGTCAAGACTTGTTGAGTATAATATATGATCACATATTTGACTGGAAACAAAGATTACCCTGGAAATAAAATGTTAATTGGACATAAAATTTTCCTTTTGTGCTTTTCTGATTTATGAAATTATTATCCACTGGCTCCCAGAACGGCCCTTTCTTAGTCTGTCCTTAACAGCTTGCTTGTACTATCTATTTTGCAGAAGAGATTTAAGATGCCTTAAAATAAAATATATATACAAAAGCTTCTGAAAAATAACATAACAAAGATATACAGAGGAATGTATGCAGGATATATAAATTTAAATAGGAGACATATAGGAGAAAGAAGACTGTGAGACATGAGGCTTTAGACAATTATAATAGTTCATTCTATTTTTCTTTCTATTTCCCCAGAGGCAAAAATTTCAGCTTGTTGAATACTTCAAGTTCTCTGAAGAAAGTAAAGCAGTTGTGAGGGCAAAAAGAAAAAGATCAGTAAGTCAGAAAGAGGGAAGAAAATGTCTAAACATACTTGTCAAATAAGACCTTGCACAAGAAAAGGACATTGCACTTCACACAAAAACTGCCTACCAAGTGCAAACAAGACCAAAGACACGATATTTAAATTTAATCCAATAAAAGTGGTTGTTCATAGGAGAGACAGGCATGAAAGACTTACTCAACTGTGTATTCTCCACACTGGGACAGGGATGAAGACGGCCAAGAGGAATGAGTGGAAACATTGTGTCTTACACAACCTTACTTCCATGTCAAGGCTTTAACCAAGCGCTGTTTGGTAGACAGTTTGGGGTTAAATACTTTCTAAAGACTCCATGAAAGCAGCATTATTCTCTGCAAGAGATGCTTACGTTCAACACCACATCCGTAAGCCCTGAGACTAATGCTGATGGTCCAAGGACCACATCTTGAGAGCCGTGGCCCAGGCAGGATGCATACATCATACTCACAAATGGAACTTCCACCATCTCCTCTGTGTCTGCAAACACTATTGATTTCTTTCTAAGTTTTAAGTCAATAAAGTTACATTAGTCAGACAACAAGACATATGTTTCTAACTGTATCCTATGAAAATGCTGATCAGCTGGAGTCCCTCAAAGTAAAAAGCCTCCTTCCCAGAAGCAAGTTAATGTCTGTTCAAACTTTGGCAACATAAATTATAAATCTGTTTCAAGAGTGCTATCCATTCACTAAGTTTGAGAGAAAAAAAAAAAAAAAAACTCAACTCCTTGGCATTTCACAATTTCAAAGCTTTAAAAATCAAATCCCCAATGCAACCCACTTTATTCAAAAAATTATAAGAACTTCATTCACTTTTAAGTGCCGCCATCATGCTAATGTACTTTTTTTAAAAAATCAATTAAACTTAATCTAAACATCTCAAGAGAGAAGGAAGTTTTCTCTTTTTGCATGTGACTACAGAATCAAAGCCCTTAGTAAATGTACCTCTCATGCTGTGCTAGGGACATGCTGTCCAAACAAACTGCTTAAATGTCATCCAGACAAGTGCAAATCTAGTGTATAGTTTGGAGGACTGAATGTTTGAAAGTCTAATACCCCCAGATTAATGGCCGGCTGTACTTATATACAATGGTATTATTGTGCCAAGGGAGACGCTAGCCAGATGAACTTTAAAAATATCACAGAAACCCTGCTGGAGGGTTCCTTGGACACAGATGAAATGTATAACCCACTCTCTTGACTTAAAAAAAAAAAAGTTCAACTGTTAAAAAGTAGTTTACATATTTTCCAAAAAGAGGTCATTGTCATGTTTTGACAGCGGAATAAGAATTAGATGAATCCACAAAGCTTCTGTAAGGCAAAGGACACTGTCAGTAGGACAAAACGGCAACCAACAGATTGGGAAAAGATCTTTACCAAACCTATGTCTGATAGAGGGCTAATATCCAATATATACAAAGAACTCAAGAAGTTAGACTCCAGAGATCCAAATAACCCTATCAAAAAATGGGGAACAGAGCTAAACAGAGAAATCTCAACTGAGGAAACTCCTAGAGCTGAGAAGCCCCTAAAGAAATGTTCAACATCCTTAGTCATCACGGAAATGCAAATCAAAACAACCCTGAGATTCTACCTCACACCAGTCAGAATGGCTAAGATCAAAAACTCAGGTGACAGCAGATGCTGGCTAGGATGTGGAGAAAGAGGAACACTCCTCCACTGTTGGTGGGATTGCAAGCTGGTACAACCACTCTGGAAATCAGTTTGGCGGACCCTCAGAAAAATGGACATAATACTACCTGAGGACCCAGTTATACCTCTCCTGGGCATATACCCAGAAGATGCTCCAACATGTAATAAAGACACATGCTCCACTATGTTCATAGCAGCCATATTTATAATAGCCAGAAGCTGGAAACAACCTAGATGTCCCTCAACAAAGGAATGGATACAGAAAATGTGGTACATTTACACAATGGAGTACTACTCAGCTATTAAAAACAATGACCTCATGAAATTCGGAGGCAAATGGATGGAACTTGAAAATATCATCCTGAGCGAGGTAATTCAGTCACAAAAGAATGAACATGGTATGTACTCACTGATAAGTGGATATTAGCTGAAATGTTTGGAATACCCAAGATTCACTTCACAGCAACCATTGGGCTGAGTGTGTAGTCCCAGATGGAGGAGTTGGAGAAAGGACTGAAGGAGCTGAGGGAGTCTGCAGCCCCATGGAGGGAGCAACAGTGTCAACTGGCCTGACCCCCTGATGCTCCCAAAGACTGGACCACCAACCAAAGAATACACATGGAGGGACCCATGGTACTGGCCACATATGTGGTAGAGGAGGGTCTTGTTAGCCATCAGGGAGAGGAGAGGCCCTTGGGCCTGAGAGTGTTAGAGGCCCCAGTATAGGGGAATGCCCAGATGGGAAGATGGGGGTGGGTTGGTGGGTGGGAGAATACCCTCATAGAGCCAGGGGCAAGGGTAAGGGTGGTTCCAAAGGGGAGGTCTGGAAAGGGAGAAACATTTGAAATGTAAATAATGTATCAAAAAATAAAATTATTTCATTGCTAAGAAAGAAAGAAAGAAAGAAAGAAAGAAAGAAAGAAAGAAAGAAAGGAAGGAAGGAAGGAAGGAAGGAAGGAAGGAAGGAAGGAAGGAAGGAAGGAAGGAAAAGGAAAAGAAAGCAGGCTGAGCAAGTTGCAAGTTATGAGGAGCAGGCTAGTACGCATCACTCCTCCATGGCCTCTGCGTCAAAGTGGAAATGTAAGCCAAATAAACCTTTTTCTCCTTAAAAACAAAAAAAAAAGAATTAGATGAATCCAAACTGTTTACTAACTTGAATAACGCCCAGCTGTCTAAGTAATCCCAACAGGCCTGAAAAAGTAAAAATGCTTGCTCACCAAAGACAGCCATCTAATGAAGGGGTAGCAGCCAGCCCAATTAAATGTGTCAAGCACTTCATCCTACGGTAGTCAAAATTCCAAATTCCGCTCTCAGCAGAGCAGCCTCTCCCCAGTGCCTCTGCTCTCTGGCCATGTCTGTTTTGCCTGACTAAATGTCTGAGTCACCTTTTCCAGGTCTATCTTCCATTTAATATCCCAGCAGCTTCTGAGTCCCTGTTGGACAGAATGTACGACAGGGAAAAATCAAAATTATTTACATGACACATGTGTGGACCAAATAAAATCTTCAGTGAATAATTGAAAACTTCAGAAATGCCACTTAGCAAAAATACAGAAGTATGTAGGGTGGGCAAGGCCAAATTAACTACAGAAGATTTAACACAAACAAATTTTGTTCATCTTTAATGAAAATTTGTCAAAAGGGTTATTATCTAGGATTATAAATGATTGTTCATTCCACACCCAAATATACATTTAATATGAATTTATTGGTTTTGTAGATATTAATGTTACAGGTATCCTTACAATATAGGTGGGGAAAGACAAAATATATAAAATAAGATTACAGAATGTTATGTAAACATGAGAAAAAATATGCTACAAAACATATTCAGATCACTAAGTAAGAAGCAATCAAGGGCTGAATCCACTCAAGGTGGCTTCCTGAAGGAAGTGATTTTTCTGGGCGGGGGAAGCAGTCATTCTGCAACAGCTCATGATAAATGAATGAGGACACTGGAGAAGCTGGCGCAGGTGAGATGTGATTCTGTAAGATGCTGCGTGTGCAACAAAGAAGGCAGTTTCCCGCACATTGCAAAAAAATGTAAGGAAAAAGGAAAACGTTTCCAGAAGTACTTGTGGCTGGAAAACCTCTGACCTACAAAGAAAATGGTCTGGACAGTGCACTGGCCTTCTCACCTTCACAGCTGAAAACACTTGTTTGTCTCAATTTCCTTAGCTGGAGACTGGCAACAGTAACTATGCATTAGCTCCCACCTCCCTTTGTCTTTGGAAAAGTCAAGAGATACAATGTTTCTGAATAGAAAGATGGAAATGTAAAACGTGAAGTGCTACTGTGAGCAAGGATTTCATATACTGTGTGAGTGTGCATTGGCCAGTGTCCCCTGACTCTCTATGCACTACCCCTGACTCAGACTCAAGACTCTCTGTGTACTACCCTAACTAAGCAGCGTGCATACCCATCTATCTTAGTTTCCTTGCCTACTGATGTGATAAAATACCCTGACAAAAAAAGGAAGAAAGGGATTACTTTTAGCTCTGGTTCAAGATATGGGTCTTATGATAGAGAGTAAAGGCACCTGGAACCTGAAGCAACTGGTCCCATCTCCACAGCCAGAGAGAGCAATGATCCCATAGATGCCAGTGTTCTGCTTGCTTTCTCCAATAATTTTAGTCCAAGATCTCCTACCCAGGAAATGTTTCTCCCCACAAGTACAATGAGTAATCCCACATCAACTAGCATACTCAAAATAATCCCTTATGGGTATGCCCATGGGCCGGTCTCTCGGGTGATTTCAGATTCTGTCAAGTTAATAACTCACCATTCAAACCATCACCACAGTTATTTGATGGACTTCAAATCAATACTTAAAACTCAGATCTAATGTCTTTTAAAGATTTATTTTATTTTTAATTGTGTGTATTGATATGTACATTTGTGAGAATAAGAACCTTTGGTATCCAGAAGAGAATTGGAATCCCTGAAGCCAGAGCTACTGGAGCAGTACATGAGTGCTATGAGAACAGTAAGCACTGCTCACCACTGGTCCATTTCCCCAATTCCAGCTCCAACTTATTATAAATATTGGGAGTTATCATTCTCATGATGTAGGAATAAGTTTTCCAAAATTTAAATTTTCCCTTGGAGCATCAATTTTCTTTCACCTCCAATCAATGCTGTCTACTATTTACTCCAAAGTATCAGGTTTGCTGTTCATTTCGGTAAAATGTAACTAAATATTGAAATCTGAACAAACATAGACACCATTTCAAGTAAAAATGAGTACTCTTCCAGTCAAAGTTTGGCAAGCTCAGCTTGCCACTCATTTGCACAGTCATGGTGACAAGACTGAACTGTCTCATATAACACATTCAAAATGATACTGATTTGTGTTTCTAATATTTGGTGACAACAAAGAATGCAATAGCTACTAGCTCAATTTGTTGCCATTAGCAAGAGGCCGACCCTTTGTCAGCCATTGACTTTACACTATTATTACAAAGGTCAACACAGTGACAGAGGCAAATGCCACTGTATGATCATTAGTAAATGCATTTGTACCTTGTACGTGCCCTGAAAGGGTCTCAAATATCTCCAGAACTCTGTGGTCCACGCCTTGTCTATCATTTCCCTCATAACCTCAACTGTTCACTACCAAAATTCCTTCAGCAGGCCCTCGATGTTATTGGAAGTTATGGTGAACAATAGGTCACCACTAATCCTTCCTGACACTGAATATTACATTTAAATTCCTTCTTACCACATTGAGCCCTGTTATCCTTTTTTTTCCCCAAAAGTAAGCCATGAAGTGCTATCTATATTTTTCATAAAGAAATATGAGCCATTTTCCCAACTTTTAAAGGGAAGATTTTTTTTTTTTTTTTGCTACTCTTGTGAATATAAGTTTGTGTTGCCTTCCTGTTCCTTCTGGACTCACATAATATGCATGGAAACAGGATCGTCTCCACAACAGTGTCTCAGGGAGCAAATGCCCGTCCTCAGATGAACACTGAGGCAATGGGAGAGAAGATGTGAGAGAGGAACTTGGGGTCTTGATAATCACAAGGTGGCTGGGAGAGGCAGATACAGGCCTTTCATGAGCTACCTTTGAGGAAAACCAGTGGAATAGAAGTATTTTAATGTCCTTAAATCATCACAGACACTTTACAGGAGGAAAATTAGTCAATGAAGAATATATTTGACCACTAACAGATTTGTTCAAACACCTACTTAATAGCAATCTGGCCATGCTTTTTATGTGAAATAAAAACTCACTTCATGCACCCACTGTGTTTTGAATTATTCTTTCTCTTGAATGTTCCATGGCAAGACTAAGAGGTTTTGCTTTTGTATAACTCCCTCTATTCTTAGATTTGTTGTCTGTAACACACTGATCCTTGTGGGGATGTGTAGAGCAAACCCTGGGATGACAAGAGCATTAAAAGAAAATAGTGGGAAACAAGATAGCGAAACCAGGGAAGAAGATACCAAGCATCACTCTTTTTGAGAAAGACAAGAAATGAGGATAGATAGATAGATAGATAGATAGATAGATAGATAGATAGATGGATAGATGATTGAGAGAGAGATTTGAGATATATATCAAATTATATATATATTTTATTTTCTAATGAAAGACAGAAAGGTAGTAGATCTGGATGAGAAAGGAAGTGAAGAAACTTGGAGGAGTAGCAGAAATGGAAACCATAATCGGGATACAGTATGTGACAAAAGAATTTATTTTCAGTAAAAAAGAAAAAAATGGAAAAAAGATGATATTCGTCCCCTCCCCCACAAAAGAAGATTATTGTGGATGGGGTTTTTCTTACTTTTGCAGGTTCACATAAGCCATTGATTTGCTAGCAGGAGCTAATCTCCAATTTCAAGGATAACCCAAACCTATGTCCAACATACACTTATCCATCATGGTAGCAGGGAGTGAGTCAAGTAAGTTCTTGTCATTCCTTTTTTCCAAACACCCTCGGCATTTAAGTCTCGCTTGCAATTAAGGAATTCTACATGCTTGAATATGACTTGTAGAAATGTAATATTCTTTGTTTGGTTTGGTTTGGTTTGGTTTTTTTCCCTCCAGCCTAGGCTGGCTTCAAACTCCGTATGTTCTTCTGATTATATGAACTTCTGATCCTCCACATTCTCAAGAGTTAGTGTGGGTGGCAGGTGTAAACCCACAGTCCCAGACCCAGTACCTTTGTTCTTAAGAAAACTGTCTTCACTTTGACTTTGCACAATTCAGCAATTTTAATATTACCAAAAAAAAAAAAAAAAGTGTCAGTGATCACTTGTGGATTAACTATGAGACTCTGCTCCTCCTGCCACAATTAAGACATCTCGTTATTCCAATTTTACCAAAGCCAAGGCCAGCTCCTCTATGGAAAGAAGGCAGAATCCAGAAGAGAAGGGAGGCTTGTGTTTGCTTAGGAGAAGCAGCATGAGGACTAACTATAACTGGATGGCCCCCTCCATAAGGAGCAGTCACAGCCAGAGTCAGAGGTGATGCTATCACAGCCTACTCCACTTTCCCTGCACTCCTCAGTCACCAGGCCTCCTTGAGGGGTAGGTGATGCGTCATCCTCTGGGGCAGGGTCATTTACAGGCTGGAGGCTGAGTTGTTCTTCTAAATAATCCTCATCTAGACTGGCAATAATGCAGTCACGGTCCACTCCCTCCTATCCCTGACCCCTGAATCAGCACATTATTTTCCTTGAATTCATTACATTTTGGGACCTCTTTAAATTATAGCATCCTTCTAAGGGGTTAACTTTATAGTCCATAGATTCTCAATCTGAATTGTATCAGCATTCTGTCTTGTCATCCCCCTCTCAAAGCCTCCTTCCACCATTTGTCTTGGCTGCTTCCAGCGCTTGGGAAACATTTATCCTGATAATCACCAACTCACAAGCTTGTCTTTTCTGCTTAAGTTCTAAACTCTTTGAGGTCAGAAACTGATGTTGAGTTGGCTTCTCCGCCTATATCAGAATCCCTCCTAAGGGCAGTAAATAGGAGGCGGTTGGAAATCATTGGTTGATATACGGCAGTAAATATTTGATAAATGTTAAATGTCAGAGCACTGGATTGGCATCAGCCCTGGGTGGGGTTATGTTGTAGAAAAAAGTGAAATGTAAAATAGGAGTTCTTGTTTATTTCTTGAAAGGGGAGATAAACCAGAAAATGAAAACTTGGTGAAAAGATTAATGAAGCTGTGCGTGTATAAACTATTACAGGCTCGAGGAAGGAGAGTACCATGCTAAAGTGCCCAAGTGAGGTAGATGGAGAGAACAGGCCACAGAGGACCTGGTTCCCCAGTGAGTGTGACCATAAAAGGGACAGGAAGCTGAGAATTTGATTTTATATTTATGAGCTTACAATCACAACATTGCTCCCTTCCCTTTCTTCCCTCCAACCCCTTCCGGATGCTCCCTCTCCACCTGCCTTCCTACTCATCAGCTCTTCACTAATGGCTTTCCACACATATGTGTACATGCATGCACACGCGTGTGCACATGCACACACACTCACACTCACTCATGCACACACACACACACACACACACACATTCCTAAATCTAACCTGTATGGTCTGTATAATTGTTACTTGAAGTATGTTTTTGAGGTAATGAAAATAAGGTTGGATTTGATCATCAATTGTGTTTTGTTATTAGAAAAGATAAGCATCTGAGAACTTAATTTGAAATGCTTATTTATTTATTTATTTATTTATTTATTTATTTATTTATTTATTTAGTAGGGTTTTTATGGCTGTGGTAAAACAGCATGACCAAAAGTGGCATGAGGAGGAAGGGGTTATTCCAGGCGCCGCTCATTTGTGAACCATACAGCGTGTAAGAAACATCTTAGACTACCCGTGTTTGGTTTTAGTCAAGAAGATATGATAAAATGTAAATGTTATAACTAGACATCATGCATTCTATAGAACATATGTTATATGTACGTGTATATATGTATATGTACATGTAACTTCTAGAAGAACCTTATACACTATAAAACGTGCTTATCTGTCTACTGATTAATTGTTGTTGTTTTATTTGTTCACTTAGTTTGAAATGTCTTTGATGTCAGCATGATTTCTGAGCTAGGACTGGAGTCAATAAGGATAACTGTCATAACTACATCTATCCCACGGGCAAAGGATGAGTCTCTTTCAGGAATACTCAGTAACACATCAGACAAATGCAAAGCAAGAACCTTTTCTAATTTATGGGCAACAATATAGAGCCAATCCATTATTACATCTTACATCTTCTCTTTCACAACTGCATGTGCTACAAACTGAGCCACGGATTATTCACTGAGGTGAAGACTCAGGCTACTTAAGGATAGAGCAGAGGGGCACCTGCAGACACTAATAAGGAAGGAAACTGTAGCATTTACTTTTCAAAAGTGATTTGTTGATTTGTTCCTCTTAAGTAGAAAGTAATACTCAAGGAACTCAGCGGAGGGTTACAGCCCTCATTAACTTAAGATCTTTCATTGTATTCCTATGGGCTCAGTCTCTTGCAAAGCATCTACAATTGATCCCTAAGGTAGACAAATCTCTTGCAGCTGATGACCATGGGTACATAACCACATAACCTTGCTGTCTGACCTTTTCCTCTTCCCATCTTCCCTTCTTAGATCCATCTCCTTCTACCTAGTCATTTAGAGTTCTACTTCCTCCAAAACAGCTACTTACCCACTTCTAAGACACCAAGCATCTGTCATGTACAGATGTACACCTGTCCTCATGTATATTACTGTCTGTGTGTGTGTGCTCTAAAAAAGGCCATAAGTCATTGCTTTCATATCAGTTGTTAACTGGGAAAGAGGTTCCTTGACTTGACCATAATTTGAACTGCTACCTTTCTAACAGATTCCATATGACTTTCTGAAAAACTATTTGTACTTTGAGATCTATAAAAATAGCTATTCCCCACTGCATTATGAAAATATTTCTTGCATATTTCCAGAAATATGTATAGAATATTTTTTCCTGGAATTTTTTTCAGAGGACAGCTTGTGGGAGTTGATTCTCTCCTTCCACCAAGTGGGTCCTGGAGACTGGACTTAGGTCATTAGTCTTGGCAGCATGCACCTTTATTCACTGAGAAACCAGCTCAGCAATTTAACTTTTGAAGAGAGCTATTTCTTTCTTAGACTGCTGCGTATTTAGCTAGATGAGTTGTATAACCATGTTGGTTTGCCCTACAAATAAATATGACTTTAGAGATCAAAATCCTATCTACCACATGACTATAAGCAATCAAGAACTGTCACCAAGTTCAAGCAATGAAGATAAGTAATTCCCCAGACCTGACTTAAAAGAGTTCATTATTTGAAGTATAGCACACTTAGAAGAAACTCACTTGTGAAACTCAAATACCAAGGTCTAGTGGAGGAAATGAAGGTGTAAACAATGAAGAAGACTCTATCCACTAAAATTATTTAAACTGCAACAGAAGTTAAAGGTAAATTTTGTAAATTGGCCACTGGTCACTTCCTATTTACTATGGGTCCTGAACAGCACAGCATGCAAGATATAGTCATTCCCTTAATAACGTGGAACTAAAGAAAAGACAGAGCAACATTTTCATTTACAGTGCAAAATTCAAAGCATCTGGGTATCTTTAGAAAATATCTGAAGGTTGCAATTCTTAGGGCTATTTAGGTGCTTTCTAAAATCACTCCATCACTCTAGAACTTGAAACACAGGAAGCCTCCTGCATACCTATATTTATCTTTTTCTTCAATCATCTTCAAATCTATTTACACTTTAAAATCTATTCCAACATGTTTATACCAATCCAACCTGACTTCATTCCTCAATCTAAAGAGATGACGTTTACCATGAAGAATATTCCTGTGAGAAATGTCTAAAGCTCTAAATTTAACACAATCACCAAACTGACATGAGCTTTAAGAAAGGTATAGTCCCTTAGAGCTAAATTTATACATGGATTCTGTATTTCAGAGTATTCCTTCCTATGTCTCCAAAAGATTAAATACATGAAAATTAAAAGAACAGTTATTTAAGTTGAAAATAACAGACAAGAAACTGTATTGGCATCAAAGCTTTCATTTAAAAATGGTCCCCTGAGAACTGGGAGCCTAAGCTAAAAGAGACGTAGTTCGTGTAGAAAAGGATTGAGGACAGCATGTCTGACTGATAGAAATCTTTTCCCGACATCTACAGGGCCAACAAATGGATGGGATTATATTGTTTAGAGGAATCAGAAAGGCAAAATAAATAAATACATAAATTAAAACCCAAAAACAAACAAAACAAAACCAGAGAAACCTAGAATGAGTTAAGAATGAGTGTGATTTGCTACAAAGAAAACAAATTTAGAATGACAATGAGAAGTCATTGTATTCCTATTTTATTTAAATAACAATATTGAGTTACTTACTATTTTAAAAGTCATATATAATCCTACAACTCAAAGTTAATCATTGTTTACAGAAATTCATCTTTCTGGGACCACACAACATAAATTTAATAAATCAAAAGGTTTCCCTTTTAATGACTGTAAACATATTTATTTTTATGTTTATATATAAGTAAATATATCCAAAGTCTTCATCATTAGTCACATAGTAGTATAATTTACACAGATCTACTATCATTCACTTAGAATTTCAGATACCTTAATTACTGCCAATATTATGCTACTAAAAGCAAGCATTACCTTTTAAAACTACATGCAATATTATGCTTCCATAAATTTCTATTATTATGAGAATTCCTAATATATAATTTCTGAATGATCAGGGAATATGCACCTTATTAAACTCTACCCTATTATTAGGTTGCCAACAAGATATATTAAACTACTTAGGCCCCTCCCATGAGGCTTTCATGCCTTTGTCAATACCCATAGCATAATGAGATATTATTACTTTACAGATACCTGGGGTAACCAATTTAATAATGGTAAACTGTTATTGACTCATGGTTTCAGAGATTCTCTGTTCACTTTTCATGCTGTTTGGGCCCGTTGTACATAATGGCAGAAATACATGGTAGAGGAGGTCAATTTACCTCATATCAGCCAGGAAACAAAACAAAGAGCTTGAAGTGACCACAACTCAATGTCCCCTTTAAAGATATCCTCATGGGGGTGGGTTTTGTTATAGTAAATATTATTTGGAGGTTTCTATCTACCCTTGATCATTTAGTTACCAAATAAGACACAAAACCGTTATATTTATGGTAAGCCTTAAAAGCACTATAGCTGGGCAGGTATCAACCCTCTGTGCGATTTTGTTTACTTCCCTGTCAATCACCCTGAGAGATAACTTGCCATGTTCTTCCTAGGATGCTCCTACTCCAACCAGACAACCCTCATGGCCATGCTTTCATGACTACCTACTCCATGGTGTCTTCCTCTCTTCTCTTCTCTTCTCTCCCCTCCTTGGAGTCTCTGCCTCAGATGCCTAGCCTTGGAAACGGAAGCCCCACCTACCTCTCTCTGCCCAGCTATAGGCTGTAGGCAACTTTAATTAACCAATAGTTTTAAATTAAGCAACAAGGTTCCACAGCATCACTTGGTATACATGAGGATCTGGGGGGGGGGCAGTATTTAGCATTATAATACATAGCAAGAAAGCAAACCCCAACAGAGATGTGCTTGGACCAGGCCCCATTTTTTAAGGCTCCTTACCATAGCCTCCATAGTGATGGGAATGGGGACCCAGCTTCTAACACAGGGGCCTTTAGAAGATGTTCAAACACACCAAGACTAACAGGCATTAACATTCTTTTACTCTTTGCCAATTGACAGACAAAAGTACTATCTTGGTTTAAGTGTTTCTCTCTGATTATCAGCAAGAATATGTGTATGAATCATTTCTCCCTCTTATATTTGTTCTTGCCATTTTCAATGTAATACTTTTACCAAAAGACTTTATTTGGTTGCCTCCTTATAAAAATAATATTCATTACCTTCCTCTCCCTCCTTCCCCTCTTTCTCTCTCTGTCTCTTTGTGAATATCTATGTCTCTCCACTATCCTCCCTCCTCCCTCTTTCTATGTCTCTTTGATTCAGAATCTCTCATTTAACTTTTGGGGTCTACCCAGAAGGGAGTTGTGTAAGAGAGTACTGGGTTATTTCCAGTTGGTGTTTTGTTGAAGAGGTCTATATTTGACCTTTAAAATTGAATAATTATGTATAAAAAATATTAAGAGTGACTTTTGAATGTAATTAAGAGAAGTAAACAGAAGAATCAAAGACAATTAAAAGGGGAGAGTCATTGTAGGACTGGAGTTAAGAGAACTTTCAATTTCCATTTTTAACTTTTTTTCAATAACTTTTAAAATATGTTTATAAAGCATATTAGTAAAATTAACGGAATTTACTGATAAAGTAATCAAGCAGAAAAGCAGAAGATAATGGATCATCTCTTCAAAGAACTAATTATTTGGTAGAATTTACAAAATAAAATTCTCCTTGAAGGTCTTGGTTTTCACCTGGTAACAGAAACATCTTTACCATTTGTGGCTACATCCTATCTATAGATAATACAAGGGGCTTTCCAATCCAAATATAATAATCTCCTTAGCAAGTCCCAGTGTTGTTTTGCTAACCATCTTACAGATTCTTAATCTGAAGCAGAAAGGAAGCCAGAGCTAGAACTAAGCAATTGGTTTCTTTTTGTTAGACTTTACCCAATACCGAGTATTTAATTGAACATGGTTGTCCTGCTTGAGGGTTTCCAAATTCATTTCACTGATGCCTTGTTGGAACTAGAGCACCAGGACAATCACTTCAGACTGTGCCTCCTTTATGTATTCTGGAATATTACCTTAGTTACCAGGATGTTAAAAGCTCTTCAACCATCCACTTCCAGTTATCACCTGCCCTAAATGGAATCTGTGAGAATGCATATGAGTTCATGGACACGACTTCAAAATGATTCTAACAAGGAAAATACAGAATAAGTGCTTGACCATAACCCAGAGTTTATGTTTTGAGGATTTTCAGAAATCTTTGGGTCAGAGAACTTGACAGCAAAATAGCTAGACAATCTCTCAGCTTCATTTTAGAACTTGGAAGACTAAGCCACTATAGCAGAAGAGTGACTTGTCCAATGACAAGGGCTGCAGCCTCTCACCCAACTGGCAATTTTTTCCAGTAGGACAAAATTGTCCCTATAGAATTCTCCCATATAGTATATTAATATGGGATTGTTCTATGGGATGACATCATTGAGGGGACAAAACATCATGCAGTAGAAACAAGAGGGAACCAAACAAGTGCTTTAAAATGTAACTCTACATAAAAAATACACTATTGTGGAGCTAAATTACCTTTAAGGCCTCCCCAAAGTCCATTAAGAAATCTAATTAACAGAATGAGTTCTTCTTTATGTGTAACTTGTCTTATTGATTACCTTAGTGCATTTAATTCGCAGGCAACAACACAGGTAGTGGAGGTGTTGCCTGTGGAAGATCAAAGCGACAGTTTTTGATGACAGGTTTTTTTACGAGCCCAGCAACCCAGAAAGAACTTGGATTAGAAAGAACTTTAATGTGGGACAGAATAGCTGAGGCTACATTTTTGTAGTTAATTGAGGTAACCACACACAGAGATGTATGATTACAGGAATGGTTCAGGCCACATTGCCAAGTGCTGCTCCCCATTGCCACAACCTCAGATCTACTGGTGTATGTCTCACCCATCCCTCAGTGTTTAGCATTACATTTAGATAGGGCAGCTGTGGTGGGAAGAGAGGAGAGTAACAACAAAAGGAATAAAAACATGGTCCTGCAGGACTGATGCAGAAGTAAGAGAAAAGACAATGAACATCTTATTCATACAAATAGCAATGGGGACCAAAAGCTGTCATTAGTAAGAATGAGGGTTTGATTATTTGCTGTAATTGCTAATATTGATTGTCAATCAGAATCACCTCGGAAGCCGACCTCTAGGCATGTCTGTGATTTGATTTCTGACTGGGTTGAATGAGAAGACCCACCCTAATATGGATGGCACCAATTCCTGGGCTGGGGCCCTATACTTAATAAAAGAGGAAAAGCAAACTGAACAACCACAGCCCTCACACCCTGCTGCCTAACTGCAGGTGAAATGGGACCACCGTCTACCTCAGGCTTCTGCCACCATGCCTACCCCACCATTATGGACTGTGTCCTTACACCTTCAACTACAGTAAACCTTTCCTTTCTTAACTCATGTTTTACAGGTGCTCCGACAAAATAATGATGGAAGTAACTAATGCATCTTCTAAACTGTTAAGGACCTTTTCATCTAGGGAGAGCTTGTGATCACACCTTCATTTTCTTGGGTGTAGCATCTATCAGTGTAGTAAAAACATTGATCAAGATCCACCCCTAAGCCGGGCAGTGGTGGCGCACGCCTTTAATCCCAGCACTTGGGAAGCAGAGGCAGGTGAATTTCTGAGTTCAAGGCCAGTGTGGTCTACAGAGTGAGTTCCAGGACAGCCAGGTCTACACAGAGAAACCCGTCTCGAAAAACAAAACAAACAAACAAACAAACAAACAAACAAAAAGATCCATCTCTGATCAGAAGCATTTCAATCGTTCAAAAAAAAAGTTTCAAGTTGAAGTTCAAGTCTCAAACTTTGTAGCAAACACCCACTGTTTACACAGCATTTGCTATTGCACTCACCACTTGGTATAAAGAGAAAAACATGAAATTAAATCCATGGGATCTAGCAAAAAGAAAAGACTGTTCAATGTATTTAATGATATTTTTAAAACCAAGTCATTGATTGGATTCTTTCATGTGTCCCTGAATTCATTTATTATCATATCTGCACTACAAACACCAACCAGTGCTTATTAATATGAATTGATCCAGAAGGGACAACAACAATAAAAACTGAACAGACAAGCAAACGTGTCAGTAATACTACCAAGGCCACATGAATATGAGCCCCCTGTCTAGATCCTAAGACATCTACCGTTCTTTGCTGGCTTACCAATCCTTTTCTCTGAGAGGCTGTCTTAGTTACTCTTCTGTAGCTGTGATTGAATGACATGACCAGAAGCAAGTTAAAGAAGGGTTGACTTGGATCATGGCTCCAGAAGGCTAGATGTTCAGTGCTAGGAGGAGAAATGGTAGCAAGCAACTGGAGCAGGAAGCTGAGAGATTACGTCTCCTCACAAAGGAACACACACATGCACATACAGAGAGAGGGAGAGGGAGAGGGAGAGGGGGAAGGGAGGGGAAGGGGAGAGGGAGGGGGAGGGAAAGAGGGAGAGAGGAACTGGAAGTGAGGAAAGGTTTTGTCAGGGAGTAGGTACCTCCAACGTTAAAACCTCCCATCTTGGAAGGAAAAAACATATGATGTAAAGATAGAGTGAAACTATGGGAATTCTTAGAACAGAGTGTTTACCTTTATTTACCTCTTTAGGTGAAACAACAGGATGATCTACTGGAAGGTGAAACACTCCAGCCTCTAGGGAAGTGCTATTAAGACAAGAAATAAACAACTCAAAATAGCCTCAGGAAGTACCTGAAACTGACCAGATTCACTAGGCTTCTCCCTTCCCAAGAGTATCTAAGAGCACTCATGGCTACCACAGAGGACTGGGGCCTAGTTCCCTAGCACCCACACAGCTGCTCACAACCATCTGTAACTCCAGTTTCAAAGGATCCAACCCTCTCTTTTCCAAGTGTATATGAAGGCAAATCAGCCATACATGTTAAATTAAAAAAATAATAAAATTAAAAACAGGCTAGAGAAATAGTTCAGTGGTTAAAAGCAAATCCTCCATAATTCTGTAACTCCAGCTCTAAGACAGAGTGGAGACAGGAGGACCAGTGAAGCTTTCTGGCTTCCAACCTAGGTGAGCAAACAAGAAAACCAGGTTCAAAGAGAGACTCTGCCTCAAAGAAGTACATAGAGAGAGAAATACCAGGCCAATCCTTCTGGCTTCAAAGCACGGCTACTCATAGCCACCACCCCTGCACTACACCCCACACACACACACACACACACACACAAACACACAGACACACACACACAGATACACACACCAATAAATAAATTTTAAAATTAGAAACAGCCATGAATGAAAATAAAGAAAATTATAATTGATAAAATAGGAAGTACAGTAAGAATGAAAAAACTATACTGAGATGACTTTATCCTATATAATCCAAGAAGGGTAAACTTCAATAAAAATACAAGAGTGTTAAAAAAATCAAGAGAGTAAAATGAGGCTAAACTAATATTAAGAATCAGAAAACTAATAAAAATAGATTAAAAAAACATAAAATGAAAGCCACAGTATGAAGGTATAATATGCATGTAATTGAAGAACCCAATTTCGACATTGCGTGGACCAGCAAGGATATATAGGAAGCTGACTAAGAATTGTCAATTTGGAAACTTAAACTGACAAGAAAATATGAGGCAAATTAGCTCTGTCCCTTCATGTAAAATATAAATAGATTAGAGAAGCAGAGTTAGTTTGGCCTCAGAATACTCATGAACAACAAAGCAGGACCTTTGCAGAACAGGATGTATAAAAGTTTTAAAGAAGAGAGGCTTGAACCAAACGTGGAATAGTCACACTGTCGTCAGTGTTGGCCATAAAATATTATTGAAAAGATTAACTTAGGTTAGAGAATTCTGGAGCCATGAGGCTATCTTCAGAAACCCATTGGACAGGATGTTAACATGAAAGGGCAGACAGTAAAGATTTGCGGCCTTTTGCATTCAGTCACCCTGACTCCTAAGGTAAGAGCAGCTATAGTTTCTTTGGAATAAATGTAATGCAACTTGCTTTGCCCCTAGGTGCTAGACTAGGCAGGAAGGTCACAATTTATAATTCTGCAGTGTTAAAAGATAAACTTCATTCAGCTCTATTAAATTTAATATATAACACATTAAATACTTTTATGCATTCACTATATTAAATTACTCTTAATATGTATTTTACAGATATAAAAGTAAAAAAATAACCAGATATAAGATAGAAAATTATGATGCATATGTTACATACTGTACAGTAGAAGTCCTGAGCATGTGAGCTAATAGGAAAAGGAAAGGGAAAGTGGAGAAATATGAAATATTCTGATTCATTGTTTTATAGGTAATAGATGGAGCAAAAGTTCCCATTAAAAGCTAACAGCTCCAAGAGAGCAGAATCAAGTCTCAAGTCAGGCCTTTAAGTTGTGTCCCCTCCCATTGTCGTTGAGGGACAATACTGCTGCAGCTCTGTAAATGTAGAGCATCCCATACCAGCTGCTTAGCAGTTGTCCATGGTTCACCAGACCTGTTTGCTTTTTTTGTTTGTTTGTTTGTTTGTTTGTTTGTTTGTTTGTTTGTTTGTTTTTTTTGGTTTTTCGAGATAGGGTTTCTCTGTGTAGCCCTGGCTGTCCTGGAACTCACTCTGTAGACCAGGCTGTCCTCGAACTCAGAAATCTGCCTGCCTCTGCCTCCCAAGTGCTGGGATTAAAGGCGTGCACCACCACTGCCCAGCTTTTGTTTTTTTGGGGTTTTTTTTTGTTGTTGTTTTTTTTTTTTTTTTTGCTGTTTGCAATGATACTACTCAGAAGGTTTTCTTTTAAGATGCTGATTGAGAGGCTAATTTTAAAACAATGGCCGCAAGTACCATAACAGTTAAAAAACAAAAACTACAAAAACAAAAAAAAAACAACTGCCTATTAACTCTGGTCGATAGTTGTAAAATAAAAAGAGAAAACAGAAGTAGAGTATTTGAATGGCCAGAAATACTGATTTAACCATAATACATGAAGATATATAAAATTTTAAACTATTTAAATGGACCTAGAAAAATATGTATCACAAAACAATCCAACAAATATGCCTGATTTGTATATACTAATTGAAATTAATATTGACTCATTCAGCAAAATGTAACTTATCAAATCAGCTCTAATAAGAGACATCAAAACCAAATTCAGATAGACTAATAAAGGAATGAGCAAAAGTAACCGTGCAACCAGAGCTAAGGAAAGAGCTTATATTAGACAAATAAAATGAAAACCAAAAGCATTGAACGTTAAAAAGAAGTCAGTTTTTACTATAAAAAGCAACAAATCTGGTTAACATAGATCTCAAAGATCTGTGATTCTGGTATTCAAGAACCACCGATAAAAAAAGCCAGCCTGCAAGAGATGCAAGAGGAGAGGAAGAGAATAACACTGAGTCTTTCCACTGTGCACTCACTATGAGATGAGCCAAGAAGAAAAGACAGTACATCCAAGGCCTAAAGAACATTCTCAGGAGTCGGGAGATGGCTCAATGGATACAGTGCTTGTTGGGCAAGCATAGGGGCCTGAGCCTGGGCTGCCAACCACCACGTAAAAGCTGTGTGTAGGAGTGTACATCTTTAACTCCAGCACTAGGAGTTGAGAGGTCTGGTGGTTTAAATAGAATTCACTCCCATAGGCTCATAGATTTGAATAGCAGCCTGGATAGCAGCACAGCAAAGAGCCATGAAGTATTTTCCAACATTGAGCTGACTGTACCTGGTAACTTAAGACGAAAAAAGTGGAACTAGTCTTCGGGGAGATAAGAAGATAAATGGCCAACATGAGGTGACAGAGGCATTCTTCACTAATGATGCTCCTTACCAAAAAATCAAAACAAAACAAAAACCTGTTCAGCTATTGCTCAGCTGTTGTGATATTGGAGTAAAGTTTTCAGAGTATTCTAGCGAGGAAGCAGGAAATAAACAAGCTGGTG
This sequence comes from Uromys caudimaculatus, assembly GCA_028551405.1. NCBI lineage: Eukaryota > Metazoa > Chordata > Mammalia > Rodentia > Muridae > Uromys > Uromys caudimaculatus. The sequence goes on from CM052700.1 coordinate 99,577,645, forward strand.
TGGAGAGCAGAAAAGCCATCAGAAAAGACAGATTTCAAATCATATTGAAAACCTAAAGTTGGATAATGGCATCCCATGCTGCAAAGAAGTGTGAACCAAGATGGAATGAAAACAGCTGAGGTTGTGAGTTAAAATAGAAGCAGCTTCTTCCAGATAGCGAAATAAGATGTCATTCTGAAGGGTGGGGGCTTTCATCTTTTCATGAGGAAGAGGGTTCTAGAGCAGATGGAAAGATCACTTGAAAGCGTGTGTTGCTTGCAGAGAAGCCGCGTTCCACTCCCAGCACTCACCTGGTAGTTCACAACCATCCATCCATAGCTCCAGGTCCAGGGGACTTTGTTCTCTCTGGCTCCGGTACCTATGATGCACAGGATACACAAGCATGCAGGCAGGAAAACACACATGCAAAAAAAGCAAAAGAAATAAAGACATTTAAACTCTTTATTTTCTTATATTTTTTTCATGGCCACACTTGTAACAATCACGATTTATTCTGTCTGTGGATAAGAAAATTATCATTCTTTACATTCGATGACACATCAATTCCCATTGACCAGTAATTATTCAAGTATACTTTTCTCATTAAGGAGAAAAGTCCATCCCAAGCAACTTTTCATGAAAATTAGTGATTCATAAAAGGAAAGAAAAAGCATACATTTTCCATAAAATCCAGGTAATTATATGTTTTGTCTGGAAGCTTCTGAGGAATGCAGATATCGTATTTGTCCCAGTTTCCAAATATTTGGGTTATGAGGAAGCTGACCTTTCTACTCTTACTCGTTGGGATTAAGGATAATGAAATTGAAGTCCAAAGAAGATAGATGATGAGCACAATGACACTTGAAGAGCTGGTGGGAGAATTAGCAGGAGAACCCAGGCCCTCAAGGCCATGCTCATTAGGCTGGTTCTGAGCGGAGGTTTGATATTTGTTTAGGGGTCTTGTGTAAGACTCACATCGGTAAAAGTCCTCTTGGGACAAAGAATGTCCTTGCTCCAGAAAAGAGACACAAGTAACCACAAGTCTAATTAATTTTTTTGTATTAAAGTATTACTCATTCCAAGTAGTTTATTGGCCCATGAATGGCTGTAAGGCACAGTTATAATTCTGGGCTCAGAGGGTACCTGTAAATGGAGCTAGTCACTTAGGTAATATTAACAGAGAGCTCTGCCTGGGAGTCATCATCAATCGCCAGCATAGGAAGTTTAATAACTTACCACCCACCAATTATGTTTACCCCCAAATCATTTGAAGAGAATCAAGTGGAAAATAAAATTTAAAAGCATGTGACTCCTTATTTTGCTGTGCCCCTCGTTCTCATATTAACCCATTTCTTGGTAGCTATAACATTACTGATTCATTGAAAGATATTCATGTTATTATAGTGTTATTTTCCCTGATAGCTCCCAAATCACTGTCTTTTAAAAGAGGCAAAGATATTTTGTCTGCCACCCTCTTGGGTATAACTAATAACACAAATATGTGAGAGATGCAGAGTGACATTTCCTGGGTGGGACTCCTTCCTTCGTTTCAGTCCCTGAAGGTAGACCAAAACATTTGCTCAGAACTACATGTTTTATGTCAATTCTTTAGGGCACTGTGGGAAACAAATACTATATGTTGTACAAGGGTCCCTGTATCCATAATGGAACTAATCTTTCTAAGAAGTGCAGTTTAATCTCTCCACCAAATCATTGTTGGCCATGCTGCATTAAATGGCTGCACTTCTTAAGCTAAAAGGTAAGAAAAATCACCTTAAGTTGTGAATAAAGGATTTCCCACCTGAAGAGAGGGTGGGGAAAAGGCTTGCCCTTCAAAGTTAATTTTTCTTATCAAGGACAAAAAAAAATACTTTCTTCAAGTTATGCGACACAACTTAGATTTATGAATCTGTCAACTATGACAGGAACCATCAATTACTGGTTTGTGATGAGTAACGGAGTAACATTCCGTTTTGATGGCACCGGATGTGTGATTTAAGGCATTTAAGGATGTGTGATTGTCGCTGGATGGCAACATGCAGTTCTTAACTCTCTCTAACTGGGTGACTCTGGTAGGTGGCCATATCAGGGCCAGGGATAGGATACAGGAGTGAGGGACTCTCTCGGGCACTACTAAGAGAGACTTGCATAGAGTTCTGTTTCCACAACTAAGCCTTTTTCTCTCTCTCTCTTAAAACTGATATTGTTAAAGTAACAATGTAAACTATATGGTAAATATGAAGCCAAATTCAGCTTAAAAGTGAAAACATAATAAAACAACTATTTCCTTGGAGAAAACAACAACAACAAAACACTTCAGACTGTAATAAAAATCCTATTGTTTTAGAACTGATTTAGGGACTGGAAACATGGCTTAGCAGTTAAGAGCACTGGCTGCTCTCCCTGAGGATCTCGGTTCGACTCCCAGCAGCCCCATGGCAGCTCAGCACTGTCTTCAATTCCAGTTCTAGAGGTTCCAGCACCCTCTTCGCCTTTACAGGCACCAGCATGCACATGGAATACAGACATAGATGCAAGCAAAACACTTAGATACATAAATAGAATATTTTTAAATTAAAAATATAAGCTAAAAATATATTATAAATTAAAAATATAATGATTGTTGCCTAGAATCAGGATTCAGAAATGTGGTCCTGGGGGAATCTTTTATTGTGTGAACAAAGCGAGGCACATTCATACACACTAAGAAAGGGGTCACGACACTAGATAACAACACCATATGGAACCACTACCACGTGTTCACCATTATATCAGCGTATGCCAGGAGTCTTTCAGTCAAAGAAAAACTAATCAAAATTTCAGGTAGTTTAGAAATTGTTACCAATTGAGATACATTATGTACAGGTTTCTGTGGGAAAGCCTAGATAGAAATGAATATTTCCACAAACATCCTTATTGTTGAAAAAGAAAGAATGACTATAATGAGGTGAGCATTTCCCTTAAAAAAAATACAGAAGACTAAAACCAACCCTAAGCTATTAAAATCTAACTGCAAAGCCTGACGAACATCTAATGCAAGACCATAGCAGAGGATACTCTGGAATCTTGTTTAATGAGATATTTCTGTTCATACTGAAATGGCACATGCTCAAGTTGTGTGATATACAATGCTGAGAAGATACAGAATACCCTAACATAGTCTCCAGCCATGAAAGATCACTTTTTCTTCTTTTCCTGCTGAAATATTCATGAATTCCTTGAACTCCTCCAAAGTAAAGTAAGAAAAGGTCATTAGAAATGGGAAACTGATCACAGACCGATGGAGGTAACACACAGGCCCTGGAGAGAACTAAATACAATATGTATTCATTACTTCTCTGCTCTTGCGATGAAGAAGCATGACAAAGGTGATTTACAGAAGACGTTAATTTGGCTTATGGTTTCAGAGTCAGTAATGGCAGCAAGCAGCTGGAGCAAGAAGCTTAAAGATCACATCTTCAACCATAAACATGAAGCAGAGAGCAAACAGGAAGTGGAGTGAGATTATAAACTCTCAAAGCCCACCCCTAGTGATGTACTCCCTCCAACAAAACCGCACCTCCCCATAACTTCTGCCAAACAGTGCCACCAGCCAGGAGCCAAGTGTTCAAATAACTAAGTCTATGGAGTCATTCACGTTCAAACCACCACACTATCAGTTTGCCAGTTTGACCTAGCATTTAAATATTTATGTTGATAACTGAAACTCTCAGCCTTAATAGAGAAGACTCTCAGGCATAAAATGGTGAATGCGGAGACTCAGAGTAAGTGGTGGACGAGTGCTCCACCCCAAACAAGTCATTTATTCCATCCTCTCTGTATGTGTCAGGATATTGTAATGACGGCAGGGAAAGAATGCAAGAATCTGGAAACTAAGAAGAGTGGGTGGAAAGACATTCACTCACAAACTTACAGCAGCTGAGGGCCGCCATGGGTCTGCAGAAGAAAGGGCCCCTCCTGAGTCAGGGATGGATGGGGTGGAACTCGGGAAAACACTTCTCACTGCAAAAGCATTTGCTGCTGCAAGATTCAGGGAGAAAGGGAACTGTCTTTAGCTGGGCACCCATTGATGAGCCCAGCAGGCTAAACTAACGCAAATGTTACACAGGTGACTCTGGTTAAAGTAAACACAAACCCCAAAATCATGAAGCAAGAGAACGAGACTGGTTGGGAGGGGGAGAGGAACTTGACAGAATTGGGAGAGGGAAGGGAAAACCCAGAACACATTATATACATGTATGAAATTATCAAATAGTGAAACTGGTCAGTTAGAAAATATATTATAAAAAGAATGGAAAGATCACCTAGGTTTACCATTTTGCATTTTATGGTTTTCGAGGGTTTTTCACTAAATTTATTATTGAGAATATATTATTTATTCAAATGCATATGCTTTAAATTAAAGTGGTCAGAAGTGGATTTCTGAGTTTGAGGCCAGACTGGTCTATAGAGTGAGTTCCAGGACAGCCAGGGCTACACAGAGAAACCCTGTCTCGGAAAAAAAAAAAAAAAAGTGGTCAGAAGAGCAATTCATTATGTATTCTCTTTGAAGCCAGAGAGAGTTCTTCCCACTCACATCTTATTCCTCTACTCACCCCATCCTCCTGATGAGGCTCCCTCCCTTTGCCACTTCTTAGTCAAAGTCCATTAGCTTTCATAACTGCTCTTTCCAATCTAAAAGTGACTTCGTATATGAGTAAATTCTTTGTTACATTCCTTCTCTTGTTTGCCTACTTTCCACCAAAGCCAGTAGCGTGTATTTATATAAAAATAGTTTGTCATCAAATATGAGTAATTTTGGGATGTTGACTTTTTACATTCCTATTTGATATCTTAGGGCTAGTGATATGGCTCAGTTTGGAAGTGTACTTGCATGAAGCCCTGGGTTCCATCCCAAGCGATGAATAAACCATGAATAGTGGTACATGCTTTGCAATCCCAGCACTTCTGAGGGGAAAGTGCGATGATTAAAAATTCGAGATCTTTTGAGCTAAACAATGAGTTCAAAATCAGCCTGGAATGCATAAGATCTGTATCAAATAAACAAACAAATTGGGGGGGGGGGTGGCAGGATGGCTTAGTGGATAAGGGCTCATGCTGCCTGCTAAGCCTATCAGCCTGAGTTTGAGTCTCAAACCCATATGGTGGAATGAAAGAATTGATTCCTATAGGTTGTTCTGGATGACCACACACACACACACACACACACACACACACTCTGTGGCACATGTACCCACATACATTCATGTGTACACACAATAGCACACCAAATGATACACACATATGCATACACAATAACACACCCACATACAATTACATAAGCATACACACAATGACACACATATACATAACAAGTGCAAACTCAAAATAAATAAATGAAGTAACAATAAAACATACTGGCATTGTTCCCTTCTGACAATTTTAAACATTTTCTGAATTAAAGAGTTTTGCACTGTTTTGCTTGACTCCCCATGATTCTATGACTACATTGCTAATTAGTCAAAGTCTATAAAAGCAACAAAGTAACACCCCGTGTCGTTGTATGATTTCTGACTTGTATAATTCTTTAAATTGACTAGTAACTAAATCTACTAAAAGATAGTGCAATTTCTATGATGCTGCAACTTATCAAAGCAATATTTCTCACAGTTTGAATTTTTGCTTAATATTTCTGAACACTGTTTCTGTTCACACTTTTTATTTCATATTTTCTGTACACCTGAGCCTTTTGTCAGCTTCAGAAGATGTCACTTTCTGTAGCTGTTGGCTCTAAAATACCCCAACCAAGCTTTAATATCTCCTGGAAATATTTAGGTGCTTGATCTGTGGCAACCATGGCCAGGTTCCCAAGGTCAGAGACCCTGAGAGTGGAATAGCTGTGGTCCCTGCTCTCCTGTGTAATATGTGAGGACAATGCCTTTTCCTCACAGGGATTTGAATAATAGCAGTTTCTTTACACAAAGTTGAGCTGAGTTTCTTCTTTGCTCTATGTTTAAAGTGCAAATATTATGGATTACCTTCCCATTAAGGCCTTCTCATCAATGATTTCAAAAGTTACTATTCTCTTACCCAGGATTTTCCTTTGGCTTTATGGGCATCGTCTGTTTTAGTCAGTTTGAGCTACTTCAACAAAATAGCATACAGCGGGTAGCTAACAAATAACAGAAATTGGTTTGGTACTGCTCTTAATTCTAAAAGTCCAAGATCAGGGTGTCAGTAGAGCTGAGTTCTGGTGGGGACTATGAAAGTGAGACACTGCTCGTACAGTAGGTTTGGAAGATCACTAGTCATTCGCAAGAGATTGCAAGGCCCTTTCATAACCTAGTCACTTAGCAAAGGAAAGCACCTCATCACAGTAGCTAGGGTTTGAGCCTATGAGTTTGAGTGTGACACACACCACGGTGCACATGAATTGCTCCTGTGAACCAGGAGAGTGGCAACTGAACAGCATTTTTAAAGGACTCCAGAACACCGAATATTGGGGGTTAAAAAAACCCCTAAGTTTGCAAAGTTAGTCCTCAGCCCAACCCCTGTACACCTGAACCTCTCTTCAGCCTCAGAGGGCATCATTTCATCCTCTAACTGCAACCTTAGGTCTTTGTAATGCCCTAATATGAAGAATGAAGAAACAAATCATTTCTACTAAAAACAAACAAACAAAAAAATTGACAGATAACCCTGGGATACAAATCTCCTCCTGTCTGCCATGAACATCTGCTTTTAGGAATGACATTTGTGGCAGGGAAGCTCCAGGAGAGCCACTTGTGTCTCACGTTGTCGTCACTACCGCCAGCCTCAGTGAACCACCACTGATGTCTCTTGCCTGCAGACTGTGCCTGCCATACTTCTCTGTTCTAGCTCTGTTATTTGTTGTTAGGCAACAAATAACGCTTACCCCAAAGAAACACACCATCAAAACCAAAACATAATAATAACTTAAAGAACCAAGTGCCCTGAGTAGATAATATACTTGAACAAGCACGATTTTTGTCCTCAGAGGTCTGAGCTGGTCTGGCCCAGCAAGTTATCCCCTGTTTTAGTTCAGGAATCCTAATAATACTAAAATTGGGTTTGGAGCAGAGTCAGGACTCAACAATGCTGCTTGAAAAAATGGATAAAATGTGTCTCACACCATTTCGTTTTATTTTGTTTGACTTTGACTTTATTGCTGAGCAGTAGCTTGGCGTATATTTGGTAGTGATAAATATGGGGTATTGTTTAAGCTAAGGGAACAGAGGTTTGCCTTATATTTCCCTGACTTAGTCTTGATACTTATAACACTAAAGAGAAAGTAAGCATTGCTTGCTTTTTAGTTTTTTTGAAACAGGGTCTCACATAGCTCGACCATCCTTGAACTCTCTATGCAGCCAAGGAAGACCTTGACCTCCTAATACAATACTTCTGCCTTCCCATCCAAGGGTAAAGAGAGTAGTATTACACAGTGTCCTTGTGTGCTACAAAGAAGAGGAGAAAAATCACCAGTGGGCTCACATAAAACAACAAAATCTTCTATTTTTCTCACCCCATCAGCAGAGTCATTGATCCATCAGAGCCACCAGACAAGGACGAGGGAGCCTTGTTTCTTCTGGCATCCCTAAGTAGGGGCTGAAGCAGGGTTTATAAGCATAAAACCCATAAGCCTCTGGGATGAGTGACAGTTATAATTTTCACCAATCAGAATTCGGGGATTAGGGGCTTTCTCCAGTATTCCATCATTGTCAATGGACATTGAATGTATGTGATTTTGCCCAACAAAATTCATTTGTTCTTTCTGTTGTTAGGAACAGACATTATGTTTAAGTAGCTATTGTTGTTTAGAGAGGGGGTTGCTAACAGGGATGTCTGGGAGAACTAGTGTTGCTTACAGAAGGAGTTGATCAGCTTAGGCAAAATGGAGTCTGAAGTAAAAATAACAGTACTTAAGACCATTTCTTTTACTGTTCCCAACACATAGGTACACGCCACCATACCTGGCTGTATTTCTTTTGAAACAAATGAAAGCCATTTTATTCTAAGAAATGTTTATTTGTAAACAAAGTTCTGAAACATCTGGCCTGTGGGGTATAGCTTTAATCCTAGTCTTCTCCATCTATGGTGTTTTCTAAGGCCTTGAATTCTGTTTGCTCTGTCAAACCACCTGCCTCTTTAGACAGCCAATAATTTTTGATGCTGTGCCAGATATTATGTCTAAAAGAGCTCTAAATGATTTTGTGATTATATGTTTCATCTGAGCTTGTTCCTTGTTGCTATTAATCAGTGAAAGTCTAATTGCTTAGTCTGATCAAAATTGAATTTGTAGTTGGATTTTTTTTTTTAACTTCAAAGAGACTTGGTCTAATTCTGAATAATTTCTGTAGACTTCTGGACTTCAGAACCATGAGAAAACAGATTTCTGGTATTTAAATACCTGTCTGTGGTGTTTCGTTACAGTTAGTCCTAACAAACTAACATGGTGGGTCTACTTATTTTGTACAATAATTAAATTTCATAGCATAAAATGACCTAGAAGTCCATGGTGAAGGGTCTGGTAGGTTGGTTTGTACATATCTTTCTAGCCTTGGCTTGGTGTTGGCCTTTCTGTGAGGTTATGTGACCATTCCTGTGTGGGTCCTAATTTACTCTTCTTATAAAGTAGACACCTGCCATGTTGCTTTAGGATATATTCATACAATTTCAATTTTCTTTAATTGTGGCTTTGTAGATAAGGCCAACTTCCAAGTACAGTGACAGTTGGAACTTCTGAGAATTAGACTTTCACAAAACCTCCTGAGGTTTTGTGTGTTGAATTCACAGAACTCTATATGAAAACCATAATTATGGCATTGGTTTAGTATGCAGGGTACTTTTTTTTTTTTTTTGATTTTTCGAGAAAGGGTTTCTCTGTGTAGCCCTGGCTGTCCTGGAACTTACTCTGTAGACCAGGCTGGCCTTGAACTCAGAAATCCACCTGCCTCTGCCTCCCAAGTGCTGGGATCAAAGGCATGCGCCACCACTGCCCGGCAGCAGGGTATTTTTTAATTTTGTGTTTCAAAAGGTCACAGTAATTTAAGTCCAGTATTCAGGCTGAGGCAGGAGTGCTAGTTTGAAATCAGTTTAGACTATATACCAAGACCCTTTAAACTAGGCGCAGAACCTTCCAAAGAACGTTAAATCAAAGCCCAATAAGCCTGTTACTCATGGGATTCTGTAGTGACCCCCAGCCTGTTTCTGATCATGACTTTCTTTCATGACTTGTTTTGGTCAACTTTAGCAAATGTGTCATAAACAAAGGATGGAAAACCAGCATGCATAGTAGACTATGCTTTCGAGGTTCTTAGACCCCCTGCAAATGTGAGAATAATCCCAGAAGCCTGGGTGATGAGGATCACATGGTCCAGCAGCCCCTCACATCAGTCAACTTGCAGCCAGTTCCCAGAAATAGAGAGAATGATGTTGCTGCAGGTGTGGAGATGAGCCAACACAAGATGTTCCCATCCACACTTGGCCCAAATGACAATTAAATGAATCCTGAGCAAAAGTAATGCTCTTGTCTTGGCAACTAGCTTTTTAGACAGTTTGCTACACAGCAAAAGCTAAGCAATATAATGAAATTGTTTGAACCAGGAATTTTAAACTTCATTTATTTAAATATAAATCAACATAATTAGTATGTGCATGTTAAAGTGCATAAAACTGAGCTGATAAAAATCTTCAAGGATGAGCAAAATTCTCCAAAGTCAAGTACCATACAAATCAGGCTACATAACAGCAACAATATATGAATATATATCCTGAACAGAGAATGTTGGGGAAAGTATGTCAAAATAACCCAGAATCTCAAAAAGATTTAACTATAACAAAAATATGCATTATTAAAAAATAATATTAAGGCATCTAGAGCCTTAACAACAGTGTCATGGTAAAATAGTGTCCTGTATCATAGGATTCCCTTGTAAAACAAATTTAAGTTAACTTAGTTAAAAACTATTATAAATCACTAGTACAAATTTGAATGATAGTTTAAATGGAACACACAATAGATAAAAATCAATGGCTAACAAAATGTAGTCATGAAGAGGTCTTGCTAAACCAAATACAATCAATAAGCGTAACAGTTTCCCTTGGGTCATAAAGACTCTGTCAGTGTGATACTAAATACAAAGCCAAGCCAAAAGAGAGAGAAGAAAGATGGATGTTTCAGCATTGGCCAAGGGCTCTGTTAAACAGCAAGCCATGCATTTGGCAGCATAGGAAGCAGTTTTCAAATACTGAAGGCTGGGTCTTCTTTGCTGATGACACAAAGATTCCTGAGGCAGACAATTCCCCAGTGAAAAGTCCAGCTCAGCAGCTCTAAGGGAGGTCAGTTGCTAATTGCTAATTCATCTCACCTAGATAAATTAGTCTGTCTACTCCAGTAGGAGAAGAGAATGGCTTTAAAGCTCAAATCAGGGTCCAGTGGCCAGATGTGACAGTTCATACTGAGGTCTCTCTGGGGATGCACTGAGAGTATAATGCCACCTGAGGCCACTTACTTGGAGGCATAAAACTGGGGAGGGCCAGGATCAATGGTGAGGTACACAGGAATGGCTGAACACAGGCTTATCAGTGAGGAGAGCCATGTGCACCACTCCTGTTTGGAGAACATCAGGGAGCACAGTTAACCATTATGCAGAGTCTATGAGTGTGAGCTGGAACTGCTCCAGGTTTGGCATCAAGAGTTCATCGATTACTGGTGCAGAAGTACGTACCTGCATAAAAAGCCGAAGGGTAAGGGAAATAATGGAGTGAAGTACAATACAAAGCAGGCAAAATGAAGAGGGTATGAAACAGAGTCCAAAAGCGAAAATACGAAGGCCTTCTAGAGTCACATTCTGAAGAAGGGACAGCAATATAAAAGACTTGCCAGTGTCAGAAGAGCTGTATAGTCTCATGCCAACCAAAAAGTCAACAGCCCCCTCAGGAAGAAGAAACGCATCCTGACTCTTGGTGACCTGCTGCTGTGAGATGCAACTTCTAAGGAAATGGTGTTGAGGAAAGAGAGTGGACAATGAACTTAGTAAAGGTAGTGAGGAAATGATACAGAGGCTTCGGCTATATCAGCCATTCATTTTCAAGAAATGCTTAAGGGCCACTCTCTCAAGAGCTGCTCTGGGGACTTGTTTTCCAATGGGATAAACACCGTAAATGTATAGGTATATGTATTTATAACCATGGCAAAAGGTACAACGAAAATAAGAACGAGGCATCAACAGACAAAGCCTGTGGGTGTGGACTGAAATGATAGTGAGGTGACTTAGAGGTGAGGCCCGGAAATGGAGTTGATCTTGTAAAGATCAGGGGGACGAGAGAAAATGGGCAGGAGAAATCAAGAAGCAACGGGAGGGAAGGAGTGAGTGACAGAGGTGGCACTGGGGGACCTTGGGTGGAAATACACATAATGTAAGAACGGCAAGCTTTCTATGAGAATGCTCTGGAGTAATCAAAGGTTCTCTGCAGAAAGCAGACATGATTCAATTTACCTTTTAAATAGCCCCCTGGTTGTTTCCCAGAGAATATGTTTTGACCAAAAGGGTTGAGAGTGAAGAACAGTCAATGTATCCCTACAGCAGTCCACCAGGGAGATGGTCTGGGTTAGTAAAGGAAAGAGGCTCTTTAGTTAGGCTTCTTTATTGTGGTTCAGATATGCAGGTTGTGAGAAAAAGAAAGAGAGAGACTTACTTTTACCTAGCCACATGGGAGTACAGCACAATAATTGGAAATCTGGGATGGGGCAGGTTCTCTTGTTTCTCCTAAGTATGAATCGTGGGATATTATTTATCCAAATATAGACATCAAATGAGTATTCTGTTGGTGGTGCTGAATTTCCAGGGCTAAGCCAAAGCTGTGTTATGAATGTTTGAGTTTCTGAGCAGAAATGCCATTCAAACCAAAGGACTAAATGAAATTAGTTACAGAGAGAAAGAGCAAATAAAGAGCCAACCGTGTGGAAATCTGAAACATAGGGACTGCTCTGAAGGACCCAACACAAAGAACTAAGTAAGAGAGAGCATCCCATAAAGTAGTAAGAGAATGTGGCATCCTAGAATCCAGGGGGGGATGCTTTTGGAGAGATGAGACCATGAATGACAGCCACACAGAGCAAACTGGCAGAGAAGGCAAGACACAAGCTTCAGACTGTGCTGCGCCAAGATTGCCAATAACCTCAACTAAAGGAGCTGCAGGTGCCCCCGTGGAGGCAGATGGCCTGCTAGAATGGGAAGGGGAGGTAACAGATTGGAGGCTGGATGTCAGACATCCCTCTCTGACTCTTGTGCTGTGGCTCCTGTCTCCTGCTGTACATTAAGATGAGATGAATGTTCCGTCTCACAGAGTTCGCTTGAGGACATTTATCTCCATATCACATTGGGTAGCTTAGCAGAGCTGAGTCATCAGGTCCAGTCACCTCATCAGAAGCATAGGATGGCACTAACTGCTGAATTCCCCAAGTGCTCCCCTTATACCAAGGCCATTGGTTGATTCTATATTAAATTGACACATACTAATAGTGCCTATTTATGGGCTAATATCAATTGATAGATACATGTAGACTGAGCAAATGAAGGTAATTAGCATGCCAACCTCAAACATTTATCATTTTGTTGCCTCAAGACATTTCTAGCTCATCCTACAATATATAAGAAATAGTTGGGGACGGCAGTGACCTACCTGTGTTGTGGGATGCCATGACATGTTCTTCCTATCTAACTGCTTTGGTCCCATCTTCAAATTCCATCTCTTTTTCCCCATCCATTCTCATCCCTCACAACCACTATTTTACCCTCCTGTTATATCTGAAAAAATGATCGTCTAGAAATAATATACTACTTTAGATTGACATCCATAATGGTCACTGTTCACTGTCAGCGTGACGCAATTTAGAATCATCAAAGAGTGCCAATGAAGGATTGTCTATATTAGATTAGTCTGTGAACATGTCTATGAAGAATTTTCTTAATCGAGTTAACTGAGATGGGAAGATGCCCTCCCCCAAATGTATGTGATACCATTTTCTTGAGGCATTTGCCTATTTTTGCTCTCATTGGCTATGCTTTTGGAGTTTAGTAAAGACTTCATTGCTTGTATCAGTGTGATATTTGACTCCTATTTTCTTCTTCTAGCTTCATAGATTCAAGTTTACCTTTAAGTGTCTATTCCATTATAAGGAGCAAATATGTGTGTGTGTGTGTGTGTGTGTGTGTGTGTGTGTGTGTGTGTGTGTGTGTGTGTGTGTGTGCATATATAAGTATATATGCTTGTATAAAATGAAAGACAGGTACCCAGTTCTTCCCTTCAGCATACAAATATCAGTTTTCTAAGAACTCTTTCTGGGAGGGAGGAGCTGTTTATTTTCCAGTGTGTGTTTCTGGTACCTTGTTTAAAAACATAGTTATCTATAGACACACAAATTTCTTTCTCCCATATTCTGTTCCATGAAAGCCAATTTTTTTAACAGAAAGTGTTCATACCTGCCTTTTACCTAGATAATGGGATAGCAAACTACATATTCATGGCACAAGTCTACTCATGAGCTGTTCTGTAACTATAGTCTGATTAATAGTGAGTCTCACCCTCCATGTCCAGACTGGGCAGTAGCTGCTTCCATACTGTAAAGACAGCTGAATTTCAATATAATCTGCATCCCTCTAAGCTAAAAATACTTATTCTCTTGCTCTTTTTTAAAAATACTACCAATTCTGATGTGGGTAATGAATCTTTAAAATATACTTTCCTTATGAACATAAATATACAGTCTATAGATATGAATACATAGTCTTCAAAAGCATGGGGAACATTTCAGGAACAGGGTCCTCTCCACTGCATCCTTGACCATGTTGTATCCACTCGAGTTATCCTCAAGGCAAGTCAACAACTCTGACACTAAAGTGCCTGGGGACTTGTATGTGCCCTGCTTTTATCCCATGCTTTTCCCCTCAGTAAGTCCTGTCGCATCTGCACTGATGGAACAGTGACTTATATCTAGGATACCTTTGCTCCTGGGAGAATAAGTATGGAACATGACTTCCTTCTTTATATTAAATTTTAAAGAGAAATAATATTAGAAGTCAATTGGGAAGTATTAGAGAATATGTTTATATGTATATAAATAAATAGGTTTAGACATCTGTGGTGGTTTAAATGAAAATCAGCCCCATTGGTTAACATATTTAAATGTTTGGATCTAGTTGGTGGAACTATTTTGGGACCCTTTAGGAAGTATCCTTGTTAGAGGTTATGTGTCACTGGGGCCTGAACTTTGAGGTTTCAAAAGCCTATGCCAGGCCCAGTCTCCCTTTCCTTCTGCCTCCAACTTGCAAATCAAGACGTTAGCTCTCAACTACGTACTCCATAGCCATGTCTACCTGTCTGTTATCATGTTCTCTGCCATGCTGATTATTGACTAACCCTCTGAAATTGTAAGCAACCCCCCCCCCAATTAATGTTCTCTTTCATAAGTTGTCTTGGTCAAGGTGTCTCTTCATGGCAACAGAACAGCAACTAAGACAAAATCTATAGAAAAAGATAGGTTTTCTAGAACTAAACTTAAAGTTCCCAAAACAACATGGTTTTAGCTGGAATATTGGTAATGGCCGAGAGAAAGGTGCTTGTGCCTCTTTGTGTACCTTGACTGATGCCCCGAGGCTCTGACTCCTTGACATTATAACTGGTAACGTTGTGGAGAGAAAGTAATTGGTACAGATAATCCTCCAGAACAGTGGTCCTCAATCTGTGAGTTGCAACCCCTTTGGAGGTCTAATGATCCTATCACAGGGGCCATGTAAGACCATCAGAGAACACAGTTGCTTACATTTTAATTCATAACAGTATGAAAATTACACAGTGAAGGAAGAACACAAATAATTGTATGGTTGAGGGTCACCACAGCATGAGGAACTGTATTAAAGGGTCACAGCATTCGAAAGGTTGAGAACCACCGCTCTAGAGCAATGTGATATTCCTGGCTTTGTACTCAAACTGCTGCTCTCCCTGTGTCCCCTCCCAGCACAAGCTCAGGAACGAGTTCAATTGATGTGAAATTGCTATCGCCCTTGCCAGAAACAAAACAAAACACAAACTGATCAAAGATGATTATCCCTGGAAATCCCCTCTTCTCTCTCCTCAGATGTAAAGATAGGTAAATAATAAATGTTGATGTCCCCATATGGACACAGTCTTAAAGAGCTAAAATGGAGAGAGCAGAGAACTGTAAGTCCCTGCCAAACCTAGGAGAGGAACAGGCATGTCCTGAGTCATTAGAGCCACAGAGAAGCAGCCTTACTCCCTGCTGATGGGAACTTCCCTGGCTTCCACGCACTCCACAGACTTACCGCTTGATTAGCTCCCTGTCCTTGTTAGGTGATGCTGAGGAAAAGTCTTCCCAGCATTGCTTCCTCCTAGGAAAAGGTCTGTAAGATTTTGCCTAACACTGCACTGCAGGAGCTGTGCTTTTACAATCTTGGCTTCACACTGTAACTAAAATGAACCCAAATAGTTCTACCCTCCCAAACCCCACCCTACACCTTGGGAACATAATTCTCCCATAATGACAATATTGGAAACAAGCACTCTAACTTCCAGAGGGTGGGAACTTGGAAGCTTCATCTTCTCTTACCTCTTTCATGATCACAGTCTGCTTTCAAATAAAAGCATTCTCTGGTACATCTGCCTGGTAAATAAAGAAGAGAGCCTTCCATGACATTGTCTAGTCCTGAGAGACAATGCCATTCATTCACCCACCACAATTTCAAGTGTCTTTCAATCTATGGTGAGGAGTTTGGAGAGAGAAAGTGACACACATATTCTTGGGTCTCAAGTAGAAGTTATGGAATACTCTGACAAAAAACAAAATTATAATGACTAAGAAAAAATAATGTGTTATTCTGATTGAGAGAATTTTAGCTTGAAGTTAAAAGAGGAGATGAAATAATCTCAGTTAAAGTGGGGGAGGGGAATATCAGTGTAGCCACCATCGTGTCTTACATTAGTTATATATAGCAGTAGATGAGGTATCCAGTAATTCAAAGAAAACTTACTTGAAAGCATAAGAATTTGCATCTATTTTAACAGATACAATCTGGATTTGGAGAGAGAAAGTTGAGGTGAGCTTGAGTCTAGCAAAGATCAATTTTACCTCAGAAATATTACTGGTGGTATAGAATTTATTATGAGGAAAATGATCAAAAAGCATACTTGTTCAAAAGAACTCAATCACACAGAAAATGAGAGCAGAATAGAGTTACAACCCACAGACTTCGGAACGGAATGTAAATCTAAAGCTATGTCAATACTTAGAAAATCACTGCTTGGAGGAGAAAGAATTGCAGGCAGGCTACCATAGCTGGAATGTTTTACAAGAGAATACAAAAAAATGTATTCTTAATTGACTGTAAAGCGGGACTTCAGTTAGGATAAAGATACAGAGAACACCAAGAGGCATGCTAATCTGATGTTTTATCACTTTCACAAAATACCAAAAAAAATTTTTTCAAAAGAAATATATGTCTTGACTGTCAGTGTGGTCATGACAGGCCACCTCCATTACTTTTGGGTCCAAGGTGAGGAAAACCACTATAGTAGAGTATCTGGTGTGGTAAAGCTGCTTCCTTGTGGTAGCCAGGAGATGGAGAGAGGGAGGAAGAGAGGGAAAGAGGGAGGGAGAAAGCGAGGGAGGGAGGGAGAGGGAGGAAACAAAGCCCATGACAAGCTGTAGTGACTAAGCCACCAAGCACAAACCTCCACAAGACTACTTTCTCTACCCAGGCCTCACCTCTGAAAGCTTCCACCTCATCCCAATAAAGCCATCAAACTACCTATCTATAAATGTACATTGCGTCAGAGTTTTTATGATATAATTTCTCCTAATTAGTGAATCCACAAGCCAGGATTTCACACATGAGCTTTGGGGGATACACGGCAGTAGGCTCTAGTTTCCAGCTTCCATGGTTCCATGAAGTAATTTCTACTCCTAAAAGATTATCTGTGACGCCTATCCCTGCCTTACACCGTTTCTTCTTACACAGGAAGAGGAGAGTGCATCCTCACTGGCATTCATAGACAGAATCTTATATCAGTCAATTGGCTTTGTTTTTTCCGTTAGGATAAAATTATGAGATAGAAGTTGTTGACACTCATTATCTGAATCTTTCTTCTGGGTGAGACTGTGATTCCTTTTCCAGGAGAGTAATTTTTGAGTGGATAAGTAGAGATCCACCTAGGATCGGTAAAATATTGTTGTTTCTCTGCCTTACTGACTTCTGTGTGGTCTGTCATGATGCATCACCACAGAACTAGTGTCAAAAAACACAATTGTCATTACAGATCCAGGCTCTTGCACTAGTCCAAAGCCAGTAAAAATGAAATGTTGGTACCATATATCATCTTTGAGTTTATTTCTCACATAGACACCCAAATTCTAATTATGACCTGATAGAGGTCATATTCATTTTATAACTCTTGGTAATCCAAACAGTTCTACTGAAAACTATATTCAGAGTTCTAGGCACACAGCTCACTTTAGGCTTATGTGTCTTTCTGTCTTCCTGGAAATTTCTGATCTAACTTAGGTAACATTTCTATCCTTGACAACTAAAGTCAGCAAAACTTGAGGTTTTTTTTTATCTTTTTTTTTTTCTTGTTTTGTTTTGTTTTGTTTTGTTTTGTTTTTTGGAGACAGGGTTTCTCTGTATAGCCCTGGCTGTCCTGGAACTCACTTTGTAGACCAGGCTGGCCTCGAACTCAGAAATCTGCCTGTCTCTGCCTCCCAAGTGCTGGGATTAAAGGCATGCGCCACCACTGCCCGGCTCAACACTTGAGTTTTTATGGACTGTAAATTCTGCTGCATCTCACACTGAACCAGCTCCGATCTATGTTGACATACTATGCATTTCAAATATCCTGGGCTCTTGCCTCCAAAGCAGGTTGAACTTATGTTGAATAGTAATATTGTCAACATTTTCTAGATTTTTCTAGGTAATGGCTACTCTCCTGCCTCAAGTATTAAACTACCCACACTGGTAGACACAGAGAGGTGGCTCATAACCATTCATAACTCCGGTTCCAGAGGGCCCTCCTCTGGCCTCCCCAGGCACTGCATGAATGTACAGACACAGACAAAACACACAGAAAATTAAATAAATACTATGGCAACTTCTATTCTCAAAAGTTTCCTTTATAAGTGACCAATCATACAGTAACTGTACACTGTATCAACCTCAGAATCACCCTTACCTATATCTGTGTTTTCAGTCCCCCATTTTCCATGTCTTGAAACGTAAGTCCTAGGTTTTGGTTCTGTCTGCCACAGTCTTCTAACTTGTCATGTAGGAGCAAGACTTCCATTCTTATTGAAAAGCTGACAGAGCAAGCAGATGGCCAACTCAAATGGGCTCAGGTTATTTATTTAAATAGCTCTCATAGATGAGTCCAAACTGCCATACCTAATTTTTTTTTTTACAGCTTATATTGATTACAGCCTAACTTTATTACAGCTAATGTTCCATAGTTTATTTTTATAAGACAAAGTTTTCTTAGACAGGCAAATGTTTACAAACCTCTTATTTCTTTTTCTCATTTTGTCTTTCTCATGCTGCCTTCATTATCCAGAATGCCCCTTCTTTGGCTCCAACTTACCTGGTCTGTTTTTCATCCTTGAGGACTCAACACGGGCAGCGTCTGATAGTAGACACCTTACCACTTCATTCAACCTTCATTTGGAGCTTTATTCTGCCATAAAAACTGTACTCAAATCTCTTGAGTAAATGGTACAATATTACATGGTTTGCATATTTGTATCTTTCCACAGACTAGGACACCTTTGAGAGTAAAATCCATGAGCTTAACATAATACCAGTTCATAATACGTGACCCACAGTTTCTATAACATTTCTCGCAAAATATTTTTAACACACAGAGAAAATAGAATTGTAGATACTATAATAACTAGCACCTAGGTTCTAGAATTTTCTAGAACTTCTTTATCACATTCTGTTTATTTATCCATACATGAAGCTTGTCTTAGTGTGGTTTAATAAATTGAAGACATTTATATATTTCCCCATATCTATCAGCATATACATCAGTAACTATAGTTCATTAGTTGCTCAGATGTGATTTACATGTAATGAATTGAACTTAGTAGTTCAGATCAATCAGTAATCCTATCAACATTGAAGGCAGAGGAAAGAAGACCACAATTTCAAAGCTTCCTGTGCAAAAAATGAATTAAAGAATAGCCTGGACAATTTTCCAAGACCCTGACTCAAAATAAAAATCTAAGAGGGCTAGAAATAAGCCCGAATGTTAGGACAGTCACAAAGCATTCAGGCTATAATGAATGTTCACATATATACATGCACACATCTATACATGCATAGAATGAATATTTTTGTACGGCATCAGTTACCTATGTCTGTGTTGGTTTACTTCAGAGTTCTCTGTTCCATGACGGTGAGACATATTCTATTGCATATTATTTACATATATGATGTATATGATTACTTCGCTTTCATGGATACCTCGAAATTGATCACTTCTGCTAACTTTTCCTTTCAGCACAAAATTTCAACATCAGCTCTAATTCATACCTAGTGATTTAAAACGTATCTATTGTTTATTCACCCTTAGTTATTTTTCTGGAGAGGAGAGAATACTGGACTAACAGCATACCTCATCAACACTTTGAACATGTGTTTCTTATGGATTTTGAGCTCATTTTTTTCTAATGAGATAAATGGTTTCTTCTCTTTTTTTCATTTTTTAAAAGATTTATTTATTTATTTATTTATTTATTTATTTATTTATTTTATGTATATGAATACACTGTCGCTGTCTTCAGACACACCAGAAGAGGGCACCAGATCCCATTACAGATGGTTGTGAGCCACCATGTGGTTGCTGGGAACTGAACTCAGGACCTCTGGAAGAACAGCCAGTGTTCTTAACCATTGAGCCATCTCTCCAGCCCCCTTTGCTTCATTTTTATATTTCTCATTTTTTATATTCATACCATATCACACCAAAGAGGCCTGCAGTCAGCCTTCCACACTTTCCACCTTGTCTGAAACAGGGTCTCCTGTTAATCATGGTAATGTATACCAGGCTACCTAGCCTGTTAATTCACAAGAATTCTCCCATCTCCACCTCCATCTCCCTGTATGAGCATTGGAATTACAGAAAACTTGGCTACAGTGTCTGGCTTTTATATGTGAGCATGCATGCCACAGCACACGTGTGCAGGTGCAGCAATCAAGACAAACTAGTAAATTAAAACACAGAGAATACTCTTTAATATATAATTAAGTCTAACAGGACTGTAGGACCTTTACCATCATCATCTTCACCATCATCATCTTCATCATCTTCATCATCATCATCAACAACAATTTATACACACATGTTATAAAGCATTTATTAGTCTTTTTAATTTTCTAAATGGAATAATAGAACAAAAAGTCAGGCATGATAATTAACCGAATAAGCTGGATCCAGTGAGATGGCACAGCCAGGAAAGGCATTTGTCACTCAAGCTTAATGACCCGAGTTCAGTGCCTAAAAGGTGGAAGGAAAGAATCTATTCCATGAAGTTCTCCTGACATCCACAAATGCACTGTAACATATGTTCCCATACATGTCATACATGCATGCATGCATTCAGCAGGCAAAGAACGTAGAAAATAATGCATGTGACAGAATTGCACAGCTGCTCCTGCCAGCACCAATCGACACTGCAAATCACCAGGAGCACTGTACAGCACACACTGCTCCTCAAAGCTATCTGACTTCCAAGTGCTTATTGTAAAGTATCTCATGGGACTACTTTCCCTTCCAAGACACTCCTGGGGAAAGTCAGACAGAACAGTCCCGTAATTCTGATGTAAAACCTTAGGCATTTTAAGCTCTCCTCTGGTGGACGGGATGAGCACACTGTCTCCTGAGTTCCCTCCATGGTACAACCTCTGCTCTCTACTCAGTTTCCTCTCCACCTTTCCACTGCATTTGCCTGAGGTAGAGTCACCTCATCCGCGGCTATTTACATATTGATCAAAACACAAACAAGAATAAGCCAGAGGAGCAGAGTGCTAGTGCATTTAGGAGCCTGGAGATTTAAAAGGCGATTGCTCTCGAGAGGACTTGAGCCAGCACGCGGGGCTTTCTTTAATGATTAGAGTCTTTTTGAAGTCCTAAATCAAAGGTGCAGCCTATCAGAGAGCTAGGAAATCTATAATAAGATGAAGATGTCACTGATGAGAGCTGTCGTAATATCGTCCTGGGCACTTTTGACAGCATCTGCTACCAAAGCCCATGCAGGAAGCTGTAAAGCATGCAGAGCATTCTCCTGCCCAGGGAGAGACACAGGGAAGAAGTAAAACACCATTGGCAAAGTCAAAGCAGACAGAATTAATACTTCCAGGCTGCAGCCAGGGATCTTCAGCTCCTCACGGGGACTGGGTGGAAACCATGACTTCCATTTGTTCCTTTCAGAGTTCGATTAATTTTTTTTCTGCTTGACTGAGTAGGGACTGTATACGGACAAATCCATTTTTAAAGCTTCCATCAAATCCTGAATAGGCACCAGCAATATCCAAAAGGTAGTCACCAGGAGTGCCTGCCCATGGGCACCTAGATTGAAAGTATCATACTGAGTTCTTCATGAAGAAGCCCCACTCCGCTGACTGTGTAGGCTCAGCTGGTAAACACGGCCTGTATTTTGTGGTGTTTCCACTTTGAAGTAGTCAATGTCAAAAACAATTTAGTAGGGGTGGAAAAGACTGAGGGCCAGTGTGATGTCTCCATCTTCAAAGCTCTGCCCTGTGCAGGGAAGTCCTTTGAGTGGCCACCTGGAAGTTCACTCTGTCTGCACGCTGGAGTCAGCTGGAGAATAAAATCAATAGCCCTGCTGACCAAAGGGTTTACATAGATTCAACATTTATCTTTTTCTTTCTTTTTTAAAAACTGAAAACCATTTTCAGATTACAACAGGAAAACATTCCCAGGAATGTAACCTGAGCAAACAAAGAGGTTAAATAAAGAGACAATTTTCCTGTTCTACTATGCGTATATTAATCCCGTTAAACTTTACTTTCATCTAGATGTCCAGAATATATGCTAGATGCTGTGAAAATACTATCAAAGTGATTTTTGTATGCTGTTTCATACCTTCATTCCACTCAACTGTATACTGGAATTTCCTCTTTGTATCAACAATCACATCATTTTAAATAAGAATGAAGTATTTTTAATTGGTAGATTTATCACATTTGACTTGTCTAAGTCCATTTTATCTACTTTATCATTGTAGTGAACAACATGCTGCAAAAATACTTCCTTACACATCTTTGCACAATTATTTCCTTAGGGAAGACGTTTAAAGATGAAACTGCCGGTTTAAAGAGCATACACACTTGAAACTTTTATGCCTGCCAGACTGCAAGCCAGGGAGCAGAAAGTTGTGGTCCTTTCCACTCTCTCTCACTAGCCATGTACAGAAGTCAGGACTTAAGTTCTGTTATCAGGATCTAAGATAAACTTCTCCCAAAGCTGAGGCCCTATCCTCGACTTTCATTTCATCTTTGAACGTATCCCACAGGCCCATGTGTTCATGGCTTATTTCTCAGCTCCTGCAACTGCTGGGAGTCGGTAAAACATTTAGGACACTGGAGCTAGGTGCAAAGGAGTTAGGCAATGGCGGTGTGCTTTTGAAAGGAATAGCACGACACAGCCGTCCCTCCACTCTCTTATCCAAGGAGAGAAGAGTCCTCCACTCCCCCACTCCCACTGTGCTGTGCTTCCTCTCCACAAGCCCAAAAGCAATAGACCGTCCACGACCTGAGATTTCCAAAACTGTGAGCCAACATACCTTAGCTCTTGCAAAGTACTTCTCTTGAGTCATAATCTCACACTACTAAAGTCTGGGCTCCCTAGGGCAAGAGGCAGCTTGATTCACATCTGTGTGCTGAAAACTACTGCAACTGCCATTGTTTCCACGGTCGGTGCGCAATAATGTTTATAATTTTATTTTTAAGGTTTTATTATGCAGTTCCTGTTTTCTCCCAGGCCTTTGCAACTAGTTTATACGTGCTGCTGCAGCCACACCAACACCCTTGCTTTCTTCCAGTCTCCTAATCACGTTCCTGCAAGAACATTTCCACCTGCCATCCCCTTTACTAGCATGTTCTTTCCCTGTCATTCCCATGGAAACTATTCAAAGTCACATTATCTGTGAGGCTCTTCTATCTCCGATTGCAAGTCTCTCCTCACCCTCCATTCCTTCATTTTATGTGTTCTTTCCAGTAATATTTTTTATACTTTATGTATGAGTATTTTTTCTGCATGTAGATATGTGTACCATGTGTGTTCTGGAGCCCACAGAAGTCAGAAGGAGGCACTGGATCTCCTGGAACTGGACTTATAGACGATTGTGAACTGCCATGTGGATGCTGGGAACTGAACCCAGGTCCTCTGCAGGCGTGACAAGTTTTCTTGCCTGTTGAGGCATCTCTGCAGAGCACCTGCCCCGGTATACTAATCACCAGATAACACTGCATTTTGCTGGGTATTTGTTTCCTATCTCAGTGCATCAAAGCAGGAAATTTAATCTCCTTGTTTTACTGTTGTCTTCTCCAGAGCTCAAATGGCCACTCATTAATATGTATTGAATGTAGAAAATCAGTTCATTAAAATAAAGAATGAATAAAGAGAGCTCTAGTCAGAAAGTCAATTGCGAGAGCCGCAAATGAAATGAAAACAGGAAATAGCCACATACAGGAACAAATTAAAGCTAAAACACTGACTTGAGTCACATGGTCAAAATAGTGATCATTTAATATTTATTTGAAGTTAGAAACTGGTGAGAAGTGACCTTGAAATTTTCATAGTCTACCTAGGGAGATAAAATACATGACACATTTTTATAAGCTACATAATACAGAGTAAAAAAATGGAAATATAAGTTAATAGAAGTCAGTGCTGAGGAGATACAACCAGAACCACAACGGAGAGGTAAGAGATAGTTTAGAAACCCAGGAACATTTCTAAGTGGAAATCAAAATGTGGATGTGTAAATGAGTGTGTTCCCTGTGTGGAGAAGCAAGATAAGACTTTTTCGTTACTCGGTATTAGCTAAAATTTCTGATGTATCAGGGCCAGTGAGAGGTGATTCAGAAGGTAAAGTGCTTGTCATACCTGACAATCTGAGTTCAATCCCCTGGACCTAGATGGTGGACAGAGAATATCAGTTCCCGCTGGTTATCCTCTGACCTCCACGGAAGTACTAGCCCATGCAGACACACAATGTAAATCCTCTAGGGCGAGTAGAGGTTTCATTTTAAAAAATAAACTTTTGGTATACCTATGTCATTGAGCTGGGAAAGGGGAAAGTAAAAAGCTCCTAACATCAGGGAGCTTGAAACCCAGCTAGAGAGAAGTGAATGTAAACTCCTTTGTAACATCTTCACCAGAGCTGGCTCCAAAGCAAGAGATGTTATAAGGGAGAGGGGTATGCATAGCCAGGAAAGGCAGGAAAGGCAGTCTCTGAGATCAGTTGTGGAGACCATGCGTACTAGTAATTAGCCAGAAAATAGACAAGGAAATGCTGTCAGGGGTGGAATTAAGGTAAAGAGGCAATGGTGCCCATGAAACTGAGGGGGAAGGAGTATAGCCAGACAGAGACCCCAGGATGTAGCTGGAGCACTGAACCAGTCCCTCAGGAAGCTCACCTCTCTCCTGCATTTGTCTGAGCCCCATAGCCTCTGGGCTTCTGGAAAGGAATAAAGAAAGGGCAGTCATCTCTGATCCATAATAAACTCCTCTCAAGTCTTCCAACAAACAGAGCAGACTAAGAGACTATGAACCTACCTAATAAGCCCTGAAGCCTCTGCCTGAATCAAGGTACCGTGCTGAAAAGATGAAAGACTGAGCTTTAGATGTCAGCCCTGCAGCATGGCTGGCTGCAGCTCTAGATGCTCAGGGCAGTCAAGGAAGATGGCAGCAGGGTGCACGGGTCATGGAGGGATCCCGGCTGCTGCCTCTAGATAAACCAGGGAACATGGACAGAAATTACTCCATAGACACGGGCCAGGTGCCATTTATTTTCTGGTCATTTCCTTCTCTCTTGTATGTGCATCTGTTTCCCCATCATGAGTGATTCATGGCATGTTTATCTGATCCAAATTGACTTTCATTGACTAAAAACTGAATGCAAGACAAATGACAAAAGCCTTCACACTTTGTCATCTCTCATCATTTATTCCTCATTGCAACAAATACTTGGAGGTATGAAAACAACCAACCTCGAGGCTGAGCATATGGACCAAAATAAATGTCTCCTGATGCCAGAGGTTCACATACCTCAGTAGGTGGATCTCTGGGAGAAGCACTGACACTTGTGTAAGGGATTGCTGGTTTACTGGATTTAAAGGCTGCCTGAAAAGTAGTGATTATAATATGCCCATTAAATGACCGGCCTGGAGAGATAGCTCAGCTGTTAAGCACACATCTTGCTCTAGCAAAAGACCAGAGTTCAGTTCCCAGGACCTATGTAGGATGACACACAACCACCTATACCTCTAGCTTCAAGGGATTTGATACCTGCTTCTAGCTTCCAAAGATACATACACACATACATGAACACACACACACACACACACACACACACACACACACACACACACACACAAATACATGTAAATGAATCGTTTTTCAAAAAGCGTATTACTCCGTAGCTAGTCAGATATTAGCAGGATAAGAGTGTGATAGAGCTAACCCTCTTCCTCACATCCAACAACTTATTAAACCACAGGCTAGAACTATGGGGCTCTAATTATCCATCAAAGGAATGGGACTTAAGACCCTGGGAGAACACGCGAAATCTTGAACTACCAGAAGGTCCATCATCGATTATTATTTAAACCTGACTTCAGAAACCTTATACTTTATGAGAGTATTTTCTCTTCTGGTAAGGAACAAAATCATGACATCACCCCTCCTCTTAGAGTCTACTCAAATGGGCATGCCAGTCACCTAAAGAGAAAATGCTTCTCTGGACATCTGTCCATTCAAAGATTTTAGAATCAGCAAGTCTAAAATACAGATGAAGTAATGGCCCTTTGGCAAGTCTTCAGGCTCACCTTTGAGGGTAGGCCACGCTATTTTATAATAAATCTTTCTAGTATTCTCCACTAGACTCTATATGTCTCATTTGAATTCTTTGGATGGAGACACAAGGACCAAGGAGCCCAGAGTGAGGTCTCAGTGACACTAAGAAATCTAACTCTGAAGATCAAGTTTGACAATGGATAATTAAGAATTTAGAGATGTTTTCCACCATAAGACCACTGTCTGGCAGAATACTTTCTAACATCCAACAAAACACTAAT
Source organism: Uromys caudimaculatus (assembly GCA_028551405.1). Taxonomy (NCBI): domain Eukaryota; kingdom Metazoa; phylum Chordata; class Mammalia; order Rodentia; family Muridae; genus Uromys; species Uromys caudimaculatus. The sequence continues at coordinate 99,604,011 of CM052700.1, forward strand.
ATCCACCAGAATAGAACTTGACAAATGCTGATCTTTCTTCTGGAGAAAAAATGCCCGGGAACAACAATGTATATGTGTCATCATTTTATACTTACAATCAATCATGGTTGAAGGAAGCCCGAAGGAGATTGGATTTTCCTTAATCCCCTCATTTTGATGTGATTATTTTCAGATAAATTGGTGAGCAAGAAAACAAGCATGAATATCTCCTCTGATCCAGAGTCAGCATCCCTCATTGAACACAATAAGAAGTCTGCCACCCCGTAACTCTATCTTTGGATCAGCTAGTTATGCTGCAAGCAGCCTCCACCAGGACAGCAAGTAATACTTCCTCCAAGCAAATGTCTTTCCTCTCAGTTTTCTCTTGACCTGGGACACTGGTTTGTGATGCATGAAATAAGTAGTACAAGTCACTCAATAAGGATTAAATAAATTCTCTTAAGCATGGCTGCGAAATAGTATTCCCTCTTGAAATAGCCAGACCAGAGTAGAAATGCATTCCCACTATGCCAAGGCTTTGGATTCTAGGGCAAACTTACCTCTGTGGTGGTGAGTTTTACTGGCAAAGTGAAGCTGCATGGCATATCTAACTATCTAGATTGTTGGAAGATGCAAAGTTACATGTAGAATCTGCCTGACACTTGAGGTTCTCAATAACAGTATCTCAATTTATTTTTGGTTGGTTTCTCAAGGAATGATCTAATTTTGTTCATGGTCTCAGAGAATAATTGTGGTATCAACTTAATTCATAAGGGTCTGTCTTCCAGGTAACTTATGCTATTCATTGTCGATCTCGTCAGCTGTTATCATTCACCTTTGAAAATGGTCTCCCATTCTACACCATTTTACACACACACACACACACACACACACACACACACACACACACACACACACAGACACACAAAAGTTAATGGTTGTTCCTGGTTCTTACTCAAAATTACCTGACATAGATGAATTTTTTCACTGTTTCTTTTGAGTAAACTTTAAAGTTAATCCTTTTTAACATAATTCAGACGCCATTGTAGTTTATGTGGTTGATTGGAACACGAGCCACTGGCCTTGCTGTTTCTCATACCCCAACCATGCTAAACCTTACTGTCCTCAGATTCTCTCACCCACTTTGATGATCACAATATTTGCCAAGGTCTACTTGCCCCTGCTTATACTTAATCCAACTTCAGTCTTCAACTGCTCAACAGTCTCTTCTCTGTGACCTTGGCAATGTAGCAGGAGAGTGAGGTAAAACTGTCATATAAAAGAAACAAGACTAGAAACCCCTCCACTCTGAGAGATGATGTAAGACTAGAAACCCCTCCACTCTGAGGGATGACATAAAAACCCATGCAGTACAAATGATCCAATCTTCCCAGCATGGACATCATTGAGCCTCTGACCTTTCCCCATCTCTCTCCCCTTTCTCTCTAAATAGCTCTTTCTTCTGTTACTATCTATGTGTCTTTCTCCAAACCATGGTTCAGCGACAAGAGAATCTGGAAATCCCACGGGTCCCCTCTAGACTTCAATATCTACCTATAACATCACCCTTGATAACACTCACCACTACATGAAATTACTTCCCTTTCTAAAGTGTAGCTCCTTAGCTCAGAAACTTTCTTTGTGCTTTTCAATGCTATCGCTAGATGTTGCTAAATTACTTTGATTTTTAAAATGAGTACTATGCATGTAAAGGAAGGTAGGGCTGGAGTCTAAGCCTACATCCAGCAGTCAGGAGGACAGAGTAGGAGAAGAGCAAGTTTCTGTGTTGAGCTTTAGGCCACCCTTGCCTATATAGGGAGGCTCTGTTAAACGAGGCAGAGATTGAGGAGGAGATGAAGAAAGAGGGGGACAAGGACAAGAAGGAGAAAGAAGAAGAGGAGGAAGGAAAGGGATAAAGACAGGGGAGAAGAAACAAAAGGGTAAGTCAGGGAAGAATGAGCATTTAGTCTAGCTGAGTTTCCCTTGCTGTCTGCCTCAGAAAAGCAAAAGTGAAAGGAAAGAAACACTCCCAGTGGCATTTTCTTACCTAAGTTCTGTCTTAATGTCTGTGCTATTCACAGACATCAGACAGGACATTTTACTTTAAGTGGCTCTGCGAGACAGGCTTTAATTTTTATTCTATTTATTCAAATAAGAAGAAATAAAATTAGCACCCAAATTTGTTCAGAAGAAAAAAAAAACACATCATGTGAAATTATCAAACACATTTGCAGAGACTAGAAATTTATTAAATAAACACGGCAAACGCTGCTGTACACACTTGTTAATTAAAGGGTCTGGTTTTTATAAGTCAGCTGTCAGTTAACGCTTTCACTCATTTCCTCCTGCAGATCTGCTCTACTCGTGTTCTAAAGTTTCAACAAACCCACTATATAAAATTAACAAACTTTTCTCAATGCAAAGATGGGCCAGCAAGATGGCACAGTTGCTTAAGGCCCTTGTGGCCAAGCCTGAAATCTGAGTTCCAACTCTGGGACCCACCCAGTGGGAGGAGAAAAAGACTCCAACAAGAATTGTCTTCTGGCCTCCATGTATAGAACCCCAATAAATAAGTAAATAAATGAAAAAGTGAACAAGGACTCATTGATACAAGATTTTTGAATGTTATCTAAAATATTTCTTCATAGGGAGCAGTTTTAATACAAAAGAGGAGAGAGTGAAAAATCTAGAATATAATGCATAATCTAGAAAATGCTACTTTTTCATATCTTATTTCATTTCAGAACTTAATATTTACTTTTCCCCAACACAGACATAAAAAAAAAAAAATGATGACTTCTTTGTCTAAGGCAACTCTCATTCCCTGACTCATAAATAGAATAAGAATGAGATGTCAAGAAGTTAAGAAGATGAGAGAGATGCTCACAGATACTGCTGAGAGAGGGAGGGTCAGTTTTTTGAAGGATATGGACCCTGGGAAGTCAAACAGATTCCAGTGGAAGGCCATACATGTAACAGTCTATAGGCAGAAAAAAGTTGAATGGGTAGGGAAGAGGGGATGGATCTGGGAGAAGATCGGAGGTGAATATGATCAAATGTGATCAAAATACTTCACATTCTCTAAGAACTAACAAAAATGCAGAGAGAGAGAGAGAGAAAGAGAGAGAGAGAGAGACCCTGAACTATAACTTGGGCCCTTGAGTACCCTCATCATACTACACACTGTCAATGTTGATAGTATACTCCTCTCTGATCCAATATTGCTTCACTTTAAATAAAGATATCTTGCTACTTTTGCAAAAAAAAGAAAAAAAAGAAAAGAAAAGAGTCTTTGGGTGACTATGTGTGTGCATGTGTCTCTGCATCTGCGGAACCACTGGAAGAGAAACAACAGAGTCATGAGCAACAACTGGGAGGAGAAAACAGCACAACCAATCCAAAGAATGACAGGATGAGAGAGACAGGAAGTCCTTCTATGTGTGCCCAGTCCCATCGAACATCTGGACCCACTGACTGGGGCCAAGCAGGTGTTCCCAGGAAATGATCAGACAACACAGGGGAGGAGAGGCCATTAGTGGACACCCATCTCATCCCTTCAAGCCCCATAGAACTGACGATTGTCCGATTGTCATGGTTTTGGAAAGGCGTATATTGTGTAAGTGAGAAAGAAGCCTTTAATCCACCCCTTCTCCAGCATTTTACTATCAATTGCAAAGCATTGCCAACCCTTTGCTCCAGAACCAGCTCTTTACCTTAGAGTTTTCTCTAAATATGCATTCTAAAATTATTTTCAATTTTATGTAAATAGCACTGTCACCATAAATTGTGAGACAACACCGTTCTTTTTCACTGTGTTATATTTCTTAGAAAATAGAACTAAAAAGTGATGGTATCACATATTGTTTATGTCTCATTTTGAATTCATTTTAATTGGGAAGAAGGGGAAGGGAGGGGCAATTTCAACTTCAGATGATACATGGACAACTGAAAAGCAGAGTACTCCCTTGTATGCACAGAACAGGCCATTCTTCTCAACCCTCATCAATGCTTTTATCCTTTTTCTGGGTCATAGAATAGTCATGCTTGGTCCAAACCAGAAAACTACAGTTCCTCTGGAGGGACTTTTTGCTGGTTGAGTCTTTAGAAGTAAGTTGGTTCAGAGAAGTAACTTTGTTTTTCCATCAGCCAGTTGCTAGAGCAAAAACAGGGTTGTTTACAATGTCTAGGTCCTATAAGATTTCTTAAGAAAAGGTAAAGCATACTTCTGAAGGAACTGAGTTCATTCAAATGGGAAAACTTGCTTCTTGGTAAGCAGGCAGTAACCCCATAGGGGAAACTGAGAGAGGGCTGCTTGGTATAATGCGTCTGTACTTAAGAGTAGGTGCATAGAAAGGTTCACACAGCATTCAAATCTCTCACAAGAAAAAATATATACCTCAAGTTGAAGCTCTTGGTATGTCTCTCTGTTAATTGCGCTGGTAGATAAGGCAGAAATTGTCACAAGAAATGTATTGGGACCGCTGAAAACCAACTACAAAGCTATAGAACAAAGTTTTGCATGGATACATATCCTATCACACCAAAGACCACTAAACAGGAGTGTTACACAAATGGGAAAACAATCCAAACATGAAAGCCCCAAGTTTTATATCCTTTTATATGCAGCTCATATTTATTTAGGCACAAAAAGAGAAGATAATATGGGGGGTGATCCTAGCTGAAATCCCTACCAGAGGGGAGATAGAGACTGAAGTGACCACCTCCTGTAACCAAGCAGGACTTCCAGAGGAGGGAGGGGGACATCAATCCACCCACAAACCCTTCAATCCAAAATTTGTCTTGCCTACAAAACGTGCAGGGATAAAGATGGACCAGAGACTGAGGAAACAGCCATCCAATGGCTGTACAATAAGAGAGCCATCCCATGTGAGAGAGCCAGCAGCTGACACTGTAAATGACACTCTCCTGTGCATGCAGATGTCTCCTATAACTGTCTCCTGAGAGGCTTCATTTAGCAGCAGATGGAGACAGGTACAAAGACCCACAGCCAAACATTAGGTGGAGCCCAGGAAGGGTGTGGAGGAGGGGAGGCTAGAAGGGAGTGAGTCAGAGGGGTCAAGGACATCACAAGAAGAGCCGTGGATTCAAATAACTTTGGACTACAGGGATTCCCAGAGCCTTGCTCACCAACCAGGGATCATGTGAGAGCTGGACCTATTTGGGTCCCCTAACAAGCGGCGCAGGGGCTGTCTCTGACTCTTTTCCCTACCATTGGATCCCTTTCTCCCTTACTTGGCCTGCCTGATTGGGTCTCAGTGGGAGAGGATGTGCCTAGGCCTGCTAGGACTAGATGCCCCAGGTTGAGTTCTCCTCTGCAGAGAAGGAGAGGGGCAATGAGGGGAGGGATTCGTCCACGAGTGGAACTGGGAAGTAAGGAGGTAGGGGGACTGGGACTGGGATATAAAGTGAATAAAAACAAAATAAAATAAAGAGAAGGCTGGTCATGTGGCCCCCAAAACACATATCTGGTGATCATGACAAACCTACTCCAAAGAAAACACAAAGACTGAGAAGCTCCTAACCCTAACTCTAACCCCAACCCTAACCCAAGCATAGCAGAGTATCATATCTAGAATCACCTGTAATAGTGGAGTTTGTCCAGAAGTCATTCATCCTGTTGTTAGGTATACCTTGCCATGTTGCCCACTCTTAAAGTCACACCTTTCTCTGTGGAGCAACCTATCTTGAAGTACAGTCCCACCTGCCTAGGGGACACATTGATTCAACAGCCAGAGGACTTGATTCTCCTAAGTACAGGTTTTGTGAAGGGGGTTCTTTTGTTTGTTAACAGACATGAGCAAATGATACCAACAAGGCCAGCTAAAAGCTATCTTGAAGTCTGGTATTCATCTTTTTCTGGTAAGTCACAAACACTAGTTAATTTGGACTTCCTCTGCCCATGGCCTCTGTGCAAAAAAGAAGCACACCTACAATTTGCAGAAGCATGAAATATAGCTTAAAATAGAAATGTACCGCAGTTCTTTTAAACCCCTTGATCCTATTGTGGCACAAGACTATTTAAATCCACTTGTGAGCATCCTATGTGAACCAACGTGCTCCCTCTCCACCCACTTGTGCTACTCTCGCATTGACACCTGATTTATGCTTCACATATATTTTTCCTTGCATCTAGGCATGTGATTAAATAATCAAGGCTACAAGGACAGTCTTATAGTTTCCCAGCTTCTATTGTAAAAGTTGTGAGAACAAAACCAAGTGAAAATCTGAGCTCACATCTTTCTGGTCTCATAGCACTTCTGTGTCTCAAGACTCCCATTGAGATTTAATATTATGACCAGTGCGACACAGGTTAACAAGCAGCAATTTCTGTGTTCTAAATGGTGTTTATAAATAAATAAATAAATAAATAAATAAATAAATAAATAAATAAATAAATAAATCTGTGTTTATTTTTCTTTGCCATGGTCACAGGTGGCATGTCTCACCCGAGTGCTTTCTCTGAAATCCTTTGCAATGGAGAGCAGGTCCATGGCATGAATGAAAGTGATTTATTAGAAAGCAAAATTTCAAAGTATAGACTCTACTTAGAGCAAGTCAACAGTGCCACTTTCCTAAGTGACAAGGACAGCCCACTTAAAGATTGTACAGATTCTAATGACTCTTACATTTTCTTTTCTTCAACACAGCAAGACAAACCTCTCTTTCAGTTGCTGACCTCATTGCAGTAAGAAATGTACATTAGAAATGAAGTTGTGACCAAAATCCTTATTTTAAAAATTCCGCAGTGGCATACATACCACCGAGGCACAGATTCCCCTCCTCCACTCTGTCCCATACTCTGCATGTCATCTGTATGTGCTCCTGACTTTTGAGTCATACTTTGTGTTTGGAGGATGGAGCTGTTGTTTTTCGAAGATGTTGTTGTCAAGGCCTATGACTGTCTACATCATCCTTAACCAGCAGAATAAACACCACCATTCTCACTATCCAAACCAGGAAAATCTGACAGAACAGCTAGACAGAGGGCACTGTCACCAATCCACCCCTTAGCTAAGTCTCACCTTTGTCTATCCAATTCTGAAAGACTCCAATGAATCTTGCTCCATGTTCTGCCTAGTAATGTCTGATGTCTCTTGACTGGCTGCCCACTACAGCCTAGGCCCATCTCACAGAGATGGGAAAGTCAGAAAAGCAGAGTCCACAAACAAGTTACAAACTCTGGTCTGCAGGAAACCTGGGGGTGGGGGTGGGGTGCTCTGTGGATGCTGAGTCACGGCAGTGTCTCCTCAGGCTTCCTCTGCTCCTCACTCTATCCATGCCTCTGATAACATCCATGGCCCAGAAAATGGAGTAGGCAGATTTTTCAAAGGCAGCTAAACAGTCCCTTGTCCTTTAAGATCCTCAAGGAGAAATAGCTACTGAAATTTTATTAAAGCCCATCTTTATGGCAATTTATACCAGGGGCCATAAAAATGTATCATTTTCTTCAACCCAAAAATTCTACTCCTGGGAATGTGTCCTAGAGAAATAACTCAACAGAAAACAAATAAGTTCACAATGGCATTTTTTTTGTGTGTGTGGCTTTGTCCAAGGAAGGAAAGAATCCAAAGCAATCTAAGTGTATTATAAAGAATGTTTAAATAAGTTATTTGGAGTAATCCAATGGAATTTTACAGAGCCATAAAGTTATAAGTATACTCCCTTTTCCTGTATTCAGTAGAAATGAATAATAATGTTGTCTCCTCATTGAGGTTACAACCGTAAAAATGTCTATGTAGACAAACAGTAGCATGGATATACAAAAACAATCATTAGGATTATAAGGTCACTGGCAATCTCCCCTGTGTTGCAACTCACTTGTGGTATCATTACAGATCAACAGCAATGCTATAGGAACCAGTCTCCTTAAGAGAAAGTTAGCTGAGCTAATCCACGCATTTCCTAAAGCAGCTCACACTCCCCACATGTCAGAATTCCATGGGAATCAAAGATCTATTCATTGTGAATCTGAAATCTAATGGGCTCTGATCATTGTTCCTCTGGTCTGTAATTTCAGTTTCATCAAAAGCGGAGTGCTTATTTTCCCTTTACACATGAAATGTCTCTGAAATTGAGCAGAATTTTCTAATGGCATCACAGAGCACTGTGACATGGGTAGCAGGCATGATGAGGCTGTAGCATTTGGATGTACAGAAGAAATCAAGTCATAGATCTTCCTGTGGTTGTCACTCTACTTATTTCCAGGGTTGGATCAATAAGAATGGACTTTATCACTACCTCTTAAAGACTGCACTGCCACTCAGCACTAAAGCATGGTTGTAAATGCACAATATCATAGATGCTACACAACACAGTACAAACAACAATCATGTGAGAAACGCTCTGTCAGGGAAGAATGTCTACAGTTCCATGTCCTTCTGTAGAAGCAACCGATTCGTCTCAATTATATTTCCTTGGTTATAGGAACCCAAAGATAGCAAAGGAAGAGAGAAAACCAGTGTGAAGTGGTATCTTGATAATTATAAGATAAAAAAATTAAGATCATGTTTTAACTGGTGAGAATTTTTAATGTTATATAAAATTTCTACACCACCTATGAACCAATGTCGACTTAACAGAAATATTGGCAGTACTATCCAATGACCTGACACTCTCCTCAACTGCTTCTCCTTTCTTCCACTTGACAAGTATGATTTATATAGTTTGCTGTACTTCAGTGCTAGAGACATTAGGAGTAAATATGGTGTGTACACATCAAGGAAAGAGGAGAGCCTACAGACTGTTCTGTTCTCTATTCATCACAGAGTTCAGTTAACCAGAAGTCAGAGCAGACAAGTCTGCAAAAGGTAGGGATGTTTCAGGTGCCATCATCTAGCTCAGGCCCACGTACATGCAAAGGCTGCTTGTGAACAGAATGGAAAAGCAAGAGGCATGCTTTTTACCCTATTCCCTAATGCTCTCTTGCCTATCCACAAGTTTCTGAACCTGGAAATCACATGAGCTTGGAGCCCCATGCCACTTTTCCTTGAATGTGGACTCTTCTCCTCTCCATCACCTTCCCTCTTCTTAACCTAGTCTTCCTGAAGAGTGCTGAGCAAGTTGGTCTGCACAGGGGGTTATGTGTTAAGTGGGGCTCTGCTTGCACACAAGCAAAGTTGGTGCTCACATAGCCTGGAATTGACCACAGCAAGCCTTTATCATACAGGTAAACAAACTGCAAAAGTAAAACACCCATGCGTAACAAAGAGCTTGCCTGAATGCCTGCTGTCCCTCTCTACCTTAACCTTGGTCATTCTTGTCATTGCACAGTAATTTACGTGGTGGTGTTTTCCTCCCATATGTAGAAAACAGCAAGATTGGTATCCATGGTGGTAACCACTATGACCCAGGTTCTACCTGCCAGATAATAATGACACCAAATGAAAAGAATCACTGTTACACATTTCAAGGCTTTCATGCTTGAAAAGCAGCTGAACTGGATGTCGTAGGTGCTCAAATTCGTGGTAGCAACTAATCTGTCCATATTACAATCATGGAAAAGGTAAAGGATTGATCTTCACTTTTATCTAACCTCTAACATTTCTAAATTTAATCTTAATTTTTATCAATCGCCACTGGTTTGAAAAAACACACATGTTGGCTTTGATTAAATATCAAATATTATTTCTTATATCATCCAATGTGGTATAACATTAGTAAACTGTCTCATTGTTTCACATACAAATTAACAGGGCAGAAATTGGCAGGATGGGGCTGGAAATCATAACTTCTTTACCATATTATTTCTTTGAACTTGATTGCTTAGACTTTCCATATTACTTCTTTATCTCCTTGTTCTTAATTCCAGCTAGGAAAGAAAATAACTCTCCTTTACAACTTTTCACATGGCACACCCTATGGTATTTTCTATTGGCTTGTTTTTGTTTTTGTTTCTGTTTTTGTTTTGGTTTTTTCTTTGGGGTGTCTGTTTTATTCCTCTCTCATATATTGTACCCCAGCTGAGGTTTCTCTTCTCTTCTTTCCCGCCAGCCCCCCATCACTACCTCCTCTCTCCCACAGACTTACTCCTCCTCCTCATTTCCCTTCAGAAAAGAGTAGACCTCCCAGGGATGTCAACCAAACATGGCATAACAAATTGCAATAAGACTAGGCACATACCCTCATATCAAAGCTGTTCCAGGCAACCCAGTATGAGGAAAGAGCCCCAAAAGCAGACAAAAGAGTCAGAGATAGTCCAACTCCCATTGTTAGGAACCCCAAAGAATACCGAGCTATACAACATCACACATATGCAGAGGACCTAGGTCCTCTGCAGGTCAAACTTAGGCTCCCTGAGTGTTGGTTCAGTCTCGATGAGCCACTGTAAGCCCTGCTTAGTTGATTCTGTAGGCCTTGTTCTTGTGCTATCCTTGACCCCTCTAGTTCCGAAAATCTTTCCTCCCCTTCTTCAGTGTGATTTTCCAAGCTCCACCTAATTTTTGACTGTAGGTCTCTACATTTGCTCCTATCAATTGCTGGATGAAGCTTCTCTGATGAATACTATGCTAGGCTCTGATCTATGAATATAGCAGAGTATGATTAGGAATCATTTTACTGACTTTCTTTTTTCCAGTTATGTTTGGTTCTATCCTAGGTCTCTGGGCTATCCAACCTCTGGTTCCTGGCCCTTCAGTGTCAAGGGTGAGCTCCATCTCATGGTGTAGGTCTCAAGCTGGACCAGTCACTGGTTGACCACTCCCACAAGTTCTGTGCCACCTTGACCCCAGCACATCTTTCTGGCAGGACAAATTGTAGGTCGATGGTTTTGTGGCTGGGTTGGTGTCCCAATCTCTCCACTGGAAGCTTTGCCTGGCTACAGAAAATGACTGGCTTCAGGCTCTGTATCCTTCATTACTAGGAGTCTTTACTAGGGTTACCCTCACAGATTCTAGGGAGCTTCCATTGCACTGGGTTTTTACATTGCCCCCCAAATGCTCCCCAATTCCAGTTGCTTCTCCCAGGACTCTCTCCTTCTCCCTGTCCCATGCCTGATCCCTCCTGCTCCCATCCCCAGCCACTCCTAGTCCATCTGAGAAATCTGTTGTTTCCCCTTCCTAGGGCTATTCGTGCATCCCCCCTTGAGCCCTCTTGCTTCTTATCCTCTCTGGTCTGTGGATTATAACATGTCAATTCTTTACAACTAATATTCACTTATAAATGAGTACATACCATCTTTATCTTTCTGGGTCTGGGTTACCTCACTCAGGATGATTTTTTTCTAGTTCCATTCATTTGCCTGAAATTTACATGATGTCATTTCTTAACAGCTGAGTAATGCTCCATTGTGTATGCATAGTATTTTCAACATGTTCATCTTTTATCTTCAGCTTTCTCCTCTCATTTTATTACACATAATAGAATTGTCTTTTTTCGGGAATGGGAGGTGAGGAGCATGTGCACTGTGAATAGATGTATGTGGGGACCAGAACAGAATCTCAGATGTCATTTGTCAAGTGCCATCCTTTGAGACCAGGTCTCTTGCTGGGATGAAACTAAGCTGGCTGTCTAATGAGTCCCAAGAATCATCTCCCCCTCCACTGGTGCCTGGAACTCAAGCATACACCACTGCACCACGTTTTTCTTTTTAACCTGGGTTCTCAGGATTGATCTTGGCTTTACAAACTGAGCTCTCTCCCCAACCCATTATTTTTTGACAGCAGTGAGGAGACTATGTAGGAGGAAAAGCAAACATTAAGGTTCTGGGCAGAAACAGAGACTGTTTTAATAAGAAGCAGAACTGCCCTGGAGCTGGAACATGGACGTTTGGAGTCATGATCGCACACACAGATGAGCAGATAGTTCAGCCACACAGCTGTCTGCAGCAACCTGTCCCTTCAGTGTGGCCCTGGTCAGTAGCAGATTCCATCTGTCTGTCTTCATTTAGTAAATGTCCTTCCACTCTCGTGGTCATAGCCCTCAGTGCTTACAACTCAGCGACTTCTTCCATTTTCAAGTTACCTTTGCAGTCACATCTGGTGGCTCATTTTGACGACTTTACTGCTTAAAAGGAAGAGGCAGAAAGATCACAAGTTCAAGGTCAGCCTGGACTACATGATGAGACTCCAAAACAATCAAACAGATAAAGGTCACCTTACACATAGGTTCAAGTACACTTTCCAGGTGACGGTCACAGTAGGATCAAATGTATACTTAGGTTTTTACTCTATAATTGAGTTTAATCAAAGGACCATCATTTTGTGTACTGAATTACTAGAATTTGTTTAAAGCTTGCTCTGAATGTCACCTATCTTAAGAGTTTTAGAGAAGTAACAATCGCTGATTCTTGAGTGATATTCTCCAGGAACAAATTTCTGATCAAAAGCTCTGTTAGCAGTGAACATAAGCATTTATTTTATCATGGCTACTGATCAGGACAGAATGCCAGTGTAGACACTGCACCCAGTCTTGGCCACTGGGAACACAAGCACTAGGTTTCCTTCTCAATGTCCATTACACAGGACAGCTTCTAGGTTCAGCTTCTAGGCTCAATTTTTCTAACAACATCATAAATTAGGAAATGTCACAGTCTCTTGATATTTATATCAGCATTTCCATACCCTGGTAATTCTGTTGTTAAATAAAACCGTTTAAGCATTTGCCATGTGTTGGTGTCGTGACGCAGCCTATAAATCTGGAAACTCTATTTGCCTGATGGTGTTTAGCCTGTTCCCTCCAGTGGGAACAACGGGCTTTATTTCCTGCAGGAAATGGCAGACAGAGCTGAAAAACACAACTGAGAGTCACTTAGCAAATGAGAAGTTGCTGCTCCGTAAACATACATGAAGCAACGGGTCTTGTCTGTGCCATATATAGAACATTGTTCCATTGGTACATGGCCATTGTTTCTCAAAATAAGACTGCTGTTTATCACACTTAGAGAATAACGTCACTCCTCAGAGCTGTGTCACCCCTCAGTGCTACACATTTGAACTTAGCAGGGGAAACAGAGGGAGGACATGGAGAGAGAGAGAAGGAGAGGGAGAAGAAGAGGGAGAGGGAGAGAGAGAGGAAGAGGGAGAGAGGGAGGGGGGCAGGGATGGAAGGAGAGAGGGAGAGGGGTCAGGGGAAAACTCCCCAAACAAAGGTATACTCTGAGCTTCCAGGATTTGCACCCTATAGTTCCCAGTAGGCCTGCTTCATGTCATTACATAATTTTGTAAAAGTCTGAGAGCAATGACTTTGATTTCTATTTCTTTTAACTCTGATTTCCTTTTTTTCACAATCTGCTCCCATGTGGAGTAACAGTGGTATAATCAGGAATCATCTTAGTTTTTAACTCAAATGGAATTATGTGTACACTGAGATGGGGCTTAATAAGATATGTCTATGCAACTTCCAGTCTTTTCTGCTAGGTTATGACCTGCCATTCCAGTGTAGAAATGATTTCCAGAAATCCTCCCACAGTTCACTGTACCAGCTCCCCAAGGATCGTCATCCTCTGAACTGCAGAGCCAAAAGGTACACCACGACATCCAGAAGTTGTAAGATTCTCAGGCACCAGAATTATGTGGGCCAGAAAGCAGAAACAAGGGACAAAGCATAGGAAGCTAAAGCTAATTCTTCCGCGGGATTCAGTGTACATATAAGCATGGTCAAACTGAAGCTTGCTTATCTCAGGCATGTGCTGTGCAAACGCATCCCTACCCCATGAGAATCCACGTGGAATGTATCACAGATCACAAGCCGTAGCTGTCCCATGATTCTTGTGTCCTGAAATATTATTTTAGAGTATATTTAGAATACTTGATAGAGATTACCCAAATAAAGTCTAGAGGTTGTAGATAGAATAGCTCACAATACTGTACCAGCACAGTAAAATATAATGAAGAGAGGAATGTAAATACCCATTAACAAGTAACTGGGGTATAAGATTAATTTGACTACAAATGCTTTCAGCTGAATAAAACATGGCTGCAATTTAAAATGCATAGCACCGTTCTTGTTTATGCTTTAATCTCAGGTTCATTTTATATTTTGCAGAATTAATGTTAGTTCAACACTGAAATGTGGCAATAGGAAAAATACAAAATGTAAATAGAAAAATAATATTGGCAAAGCTGGGCATGGTGGAGCATATCTTTAACATGAGCACTTGGAAAGCAGAGTAGATAGGTTTTGGTATATTTGAAGTCAGAATACGCCACATAGTGAGTTTAAGGCTAGGTGGGGGGACATAGTAAGTAGGACCATGTCTCAGAAACAAAAAATGGTTGAGTTTCCATATCACTCAAATTCTTTTTGTGTCCTCTTATTCTTTAGTTATTATTGATATGTGTGTGTATGTGTGTATGTATGTATATGTATGTATGTGACATGCTGAGTTCATTTACTGACATTCATATGTATATGTTTTTAGGAGTGATCATTTAGGATTGGGTTATGAGTTAGGAGACTCTTCCCTGGAAAAATGGAATCTTCCTCTCTCAGAAGCAGGAAAACCCAGTGCAGCCACTTCCCTAAGCCAGTATGATCCCTAACTGCATGGTGAGTATTCATCCTTATACCCACAGGTAAGTGTGGTTCGCACATCTCATCATTGAATCTTCTTTTAACAGCAGACAAAGACCATTACAGGAAACCACAACTGATCAAAATGCACAGAAAAACTCATGGTGGGGTGCCCAGATCCAGTAGGTACATCTACAACAGAACCCCCACACCTTCGGTTCAGGGAACATCATGGATGATAGTCAGATTATAAGAACTTGAGCCCCATGATGTATGGTGTGAGATGGTGTCTTCTATATATGACAGGGAAGAAGCACCCAGGAAATCTCAATATGTTGCCAAAGAAGACCTGAAAAAAAATCACCAAAATTCTTATTATTACAGTGGAAGTTGAAGCTTGAACATAAGCATCATTAGTTTGAAAATAAAGAGGTATTAAACTAGCACTCTGGCAAATAATAAATTCAAAGTAAGTACAAAAGTCCAGCAAAGAAAAATATTAACATCCAACATAAGTAGAAGTTTGGTGTGTTTGATTAGATGCGTGTCTGTTTGGGTGCTTGGCTGAGATTTGTTGTTGTTGTTGTTGTTGTTGTTGTTGTTGTTGTTATCTCTTTGGTTTGGTTTGAGGCATTGCACCAAGTACTTCAAAATTGCTAGAATAGCACTCTACCACTGAGGTGTCTTTCTAGATCCCATAAGTCTTTAGGAGTGTTATCAAATCAAATACTATTTCAGAATAGATGCTACCCAAGGACACTTAATAGATAAGGAATCTATCAGTCTGCACCAAAGAAGCATCTGTTTGCAGTAGAGGATGATCAACACAGAGAATCACTACTAGACCAGGGGCAGAGAGTAAGAGACTACAGAATATACTACTTGACATTCTAGTTAATATAATACTTGAAGTTCTAGCTAGAGCAATAAGACGAATACAGGGGAGCAGGGGAATACAAATTGGAAAGGAAAACGTCAAAGAATCATTATTTCCAGTTGCTATGGTAGTATAAGCAACCCCCAAAATTCTACCAGGGAACTCCCACAGTTGATAAGCACATGCAGAAGGTTAAAAAAAATCAGTACCTCTCTTATATATACAAAGGAAAAAAAGTCTGATAAAGAAATTGTGAAAACAACACCCTTCACAATAGCTACAAATAATATAAAATAATTTGGGGTAACTCTAACAAAGCAAGTGAAAAACCAGTATGACAAGAACATCAAGTCTCTGAAGAAAAAAATTGAAGAAGATATCAGAAGAAAGAAATATCTCCCATACTTATGGATTGGTTGGACTAAAAGAGTAAAAATGGTCATCTTAACCAAAAGCAATCTACAGATTCAACACAGTCCCTATCAAAATTCCAACACAATTCTTTACAGACCTTGAACGAACAATGCTTAACTTCATATGGGAAAAAAGCCAGAATGGCTAAAATAATCCTACTTCCAGAGGTATAACCATCACTGATTGCAAGCTGTGCTACAGAGTAATAGTAATAAAAACTGCATAGTATTGGTGTAAAAACAGACAAGATGATCAATGGAATTGAATAAAAGATACAGATATAAATCTAAACACCTATGGACACCTGGTTTTTTATAAAGAAACCAGAATTATATGAAGGAAAAAATCTTCAACAAATGGTGCTAGTCTAACTGGATGTCACCATGTAGAAGAATGAAAATAGATCTTAACCTCAACATAAAACCATATACCCTAAACCTGATAGACGAGAAGGGGTATAGGCTTGAATGTGTTGTCACAGGAGACAACTCCTGAACAGAAACCAATAGTACAGGCATTAAGATCAAAGGTTAATAAATGGTACCTCATGAAATTGAAAAGTTTCTGTGAGGCAAAAGATACCATCAATAGGACAAAATGGTGCCCTACAGAATAGAAAAAGATCTTTACCAACCCAACATCTGACCAAGGGATAATTTACAAAATATATAAATAACTCAAGAAACTGAACATCAACAAAACAAATAATCCATTTTAAAATTGAGTACAGATCTAAGCAGAGATTCTCAGCAGAGGAATCTCAAATGGCCAAGAAACATTTAAAGAGATATTCAACATCCTTAGCCATCGGGGAAATGCGAATCAAAATTCCACCACACACCTGTCAGAATGGCTGAGATCAAAAACCCAAGTGGCAGCAGATGCTGGCGAGGATGTGAAGCAAGGGGAACACTCCTTCATTGCTGGTAAGAGTGCAAATTTGTACAGATAACTTTGAAATAAATATGGTGGTGTCTCAGGAAATTAGAAATTGATCTACCTCAAGACCCAGATATACCACTTCTAGGCATATACACAAAGAATGCTTCATCCTACCACAAGGACACTTGCTCAACTTTGTTCATGGCAGCTTTATCATAATAGCCAGAAACTGGAGACTACCTAAATGCCCCTCAACCAAAGAATGGGATGAAATGTGGTTCATTTACACAATGGAGTGTTGCTTTGTTGTTTAAAAAAAAAACTCATGAAATTTTCAGGCAAGTGGATAAAATTAGGAAAAATCATTCTGAGTAAGGTAACCCAGACCTAGAAAGACAAACATGGTGTGTACTCACTGATAAGTGGATGTTAGATGTAATATAAAGGATAATTGCGCTATAATCCACAGATTCAGAGAGGCCAAGTAACAAGGATAGCTCAAGGTGAGGATGCATCAATATTTCTGGGAAGGGGAAATATAATAGATTTCACAGGTGTACTGCGGGCAAGTGGAGATGGAAACAGGAGGAATCAGGTACGGTAGGGGATTGGCAAGGAAAGTACTGGGGGAAGCAGCTGGAATTGGATTGCATTGCAAGAGTGAACAGTGGAAACTTCCTGGAACCTATGATCCTAGTGAAGTCTCCTAAGAAGGAGGATATAGAGCCCGAACCAGCCAGCTTCTGTGATAAGGCAAGGCTGTCAGTGGAGGAATTGTGACCCCAATCCAACCACAAAATCTTCAACCTACAAGTTGTCCTGCCTGCAAAATATGTTGGGATAGGTAGCTCAGAACTTCTGGGATTGGCCAACCAACTGTCCAACTTGAGATCCACACCATGAGAGGGAGCTCATTCACCCCTGACACTGCCTGGAAGTCCAGAAATCAAAGGCTGGATAGCCCAGAGACCTAGGATAGAACCAAACATGACCGGAAAAAAAGTCAATGAAATGATTGTTAATGGTACTTTGCTATATTCATAGACTAGACCCCTAGCATAATCACCATCAGAGAGGCTTCATCCAGCAACTGATAGAAACAGATGCAGAGGCCCACAGCCAAACATGAAGAAGAGCTTGAAGAATCATGGAGAAGATGGAAAGAAAGAATTGTAGGAATCAGCGGGGTGAAGAACGATATAAGCAAACCCACAGAATCAACTAAGCAGGGCTCACAGAAGCTAAACCAACAATCATGGCACCTCCACGCATCTGACCTAGGCCCTCTGATTATGTGATATGGTTGTATAGCTTGGTGTTCTTGTCGGACTCCTAACAGTGGG
The DNA here is from genome assembly GCA_028551405.1 of Uromys caudimaculatus. Taxonomy (NCBI): domain Eukaryota; kingdom Metazoa; phylum Chordata; class Mammalia; order Rodentia; family Muridae; genus Uromys; species Uromys caudimaculatus. The sequence continues at coordinate 99,621,975 of CM052700.1, forward strand.
AGCAGGGGCTGTCTCTAACACCTTTGCCTGCTTTGGATAACTTTTTCCTCCTACTGGGTTCCCTCATCCTTAATATGAGGGAGGTGCCTAGTCTTATTGCAACTTGATATGCTATGTTTGGTTGATATCCCTGTGAGGTCCATCCCTTTCTGAAGAAAAGTGGAAGAGAAGTGGATTTGGGGAAGAGGGAAGTTGAGAGTGAGAGAGTGGGAGGAGAGAAGGAAAACTACAGTCAGGATGTAATATGTAAGAGGAGGAAGAGGAAGAGAAGGAAGAAGAAGTGAATGAAGAGGAGGAAGGAGAGGTGGAAGAAGAAGAGGAGGGAGAGGAAGAGGAGGAGGAAGATGAAGATGAGGAGGGAGAGGGAGAGAAGGAGAGGAGAAGGAGGAGGAGCTAGAGGAGGAGGAAGAGGAGGAGGAGGAGGAGGGAGAAGGAGAGGAGAAGAGGAGAAGGAAGAGGAGCTAGAGGAGGAGGAAGAGGAGGAGGAGGATGAGGAGGAGGGAGAGGGAGAGGAGGAGAGGAGGAGGAGGAGCTAGAGGAGGAGGAAGAGGAGGAGGAGGATGAAGAGGAGGAGGGAGAGGAGGAGAGGAGAAGGAGGAGGAGCTAAAGGAGGAGAAAGAAGAGGACGAGGAGAAGGAGGAGGAGGAGGAGGAGGAGGAGGAGGAGGAGGAGGAGAAGAAGAAGAAGAAGAAGAAGAAGAAGAAGAAGAAGAAGAAGAAGAAGAAGAAGAAGAAGAAGAAGAAGAAGAAGACTACAGAATATCAGAATAGTCAGTCCTAAATAAAACATATATTCTGCACTTACTTCTCCAAAGGCTCCTGGATCATGGCAGAGAAGGAAGAAAACAGAGTTTAAGATCCAGAGGCAGTGGAAGACTGCCAGCAATCAGTGTCTTCTGGATACAGCAGGGCAGGTTATGAACTCACAGCAATTGTAACACCATGCAAAAGACCTGTGAAAGCCTAAACAAGATCATGGAGATAAGAGTGCAGCATGAAATTTCCCCCCCACCCAAGGAGATATTAACAGATCATAGCTGGAGAGAAAGGCTTAGATTCTTCCAAAATGTTAGTCCCAGATAAGTTTACCATGCTCCAGTAGAAGAGCTCACATCCAAAAAGATTTGGGCAGCATAAACTGGCCTTAATGGGAATAAATAGGATACAGTGTTGAGTGGGAAGAGAAAGGAAGGTGGACCTAGGAAGAGCTGAGGGAAGGAGAATGAACATGATTAAAGTATACTTTAAAAACTTCTTAAATTATTTCTAATTTACATATAAAGCAAAGTTTAATATTTTCTATGTTTTGACAAAAGTCCTAAACATTTGCATGGCATTACAAATGAAGGGGTGGATAAAATCAAATAAATGTTTCCAAATGATCAAATAAACTTTGAATCAACCATGACAGATAAAAGATTATTGTCTATTATCATTATATAAAATTATAAATTGAAATGTTTTTTATTTGAATATGCAAAGAGAGTGTAATTAAAAATGCAGTAATTATAGAACTTCATCAAGAAGCTAATTAATAAAAACTGTTAACTTTTAAGGTTTATGATATTTTATATCTACTTAATTAATTGCATAACTTTTGATTTCTCATTTCAAACAAATAATCATTTTATGCATAAGAATGTACAATATTCTCTTTATTAAAGAAATTTCCAGGCACCTTATAAATGGCAAGCCCAACATAACCTAGATTTGCTCATGAACTATCAGTTTGTAGACTTCAGAGACCTGATTGATCCAAACAGGTTGACCAGTTGATTATTCAAGAACATTTACAAATGGATTCAAGTATGGGCTGAGTGAATTTCATCAAAATGGATTGGCTTTTCTAAGGCCAAACATTATCAAGTTATTTAAACAACTTCTTAGCTTGATGAAGGCTACTAAGAATAAATATTTGTCTCTATTTTAGAATTATCAAGTACTATATATTAGGAAAGACTCCATAACATGACTTGTATTAAGCATCCAATTTTTAAAGTTATATTTATAAAATTAATTACATCTAAATATTACTCAATAGATACAAATGCCAGTTTCACAATGGAAAACTTCTAGTACATATTCGTGATTATGTTCATAACCAAACTGATATCTAAATCTTTGCTTGTAATCAATAGCCCTGATATAATCAATGGGTTAATACAAGGATCTGAAGATCTTTTTAGTTATCATGAGCCTTCTACGCTTGGAATAACTCAGCCAACTGGGAGAAGTTTTAATAACATACTACACTTCACACTGCCAACCACAGCCCACTTTCTGTGCAGCATTTGGAGACATGGGAAGTCATTCCTAAGGACTCCACCCTTTTCTTAACTTGGCTCTGACTCTTAGGTAAAAACAACTTGCACACTTCCTTTGTTATATCTGGTCTCTCCTCCACCATAAGAAGAAACAACATAGTGGCAGGGGAGAAAATCCTAAAACAATTCAGGGGTGAAAAGAGAGTAGATGGGGTGGAACTCTTAGATTAAGATTAAAGGTTCCTATGTTTATGACCTGCTATCCTCCTTCAGTACATACAGTCATTAAAAAAAGGACAGGCATCCCACCTTCAAGAAGTGATCATAATCACTATCCAGCAGTACAAGCTACACTCGCAGAGAGATAGTAAAAGAAATGACAGCTCAGCAACCTTGTGATACTCCTTCCATTTTTCATTGTTGTGTTGATGAGCAATTGAAACGGCTGTAATTAAAATAATGCTGTAATTCTATTTTTAGTAGATCTGTTCACTGTCACAATTTAGTATACATGGCAGTAAAAAGTAACCTGGCAAATGCAATAGCATAAACAGAGAGCAGATGGTGCTGCTACGGTGCCATTCTGTGGGCACAGAGAACCTCTGAAAAGCATAGGATATTCCCAGCAAAGACCCAAAATGTATTTATAGAATATAAAGTTTCCAACTGCTATGAATTCCACAGGTGACAAGTGTATCATAAGTTCAACAACTACTTGTCCCTAACTTGATGATAAAGTCATAGTGGCTATGCACAGGCAATGAGACTTGAACCTTAGTGGCAATCAGCTGGGAGCCCCCAAACTCAGAGGGATGGTAATGGAAAAGTGGCCTTGGTACCATTTCAAAGATACCACAATGCTGTGGTTTGGATATGTTTTGGGGATGTCTGCCAATGGTATATGCATTGGATGTCTGGTCTCCAATGAGGCAGTGTTGGAGATGATAGAATTATAGACAGGTAGAGACTGGAGGAAGACAGGTCATTGAGAACCTTGACTTCCAGAAAGGATCAAATTCTCATTGGATCCCAGATAGGGTCTATAAAAGAACACATTTATTTCTTTTCTGTGCGCAGTCTTGAACATGTCTCAGCAAATGATTAATTCTATACATTCTATTGCCATTATAATACTACCAAAAGGCTCTTACCAGAAATAGAATCAATGTTATTGGTGTATGTTGAAATTTCAGCCTCCAAAATATAAAATAAGTATACTCCTTCTCTTTATAAATCACTTAGACTAAAGTATTTCATCATAGCTGTGGAACAGATGACTACATTCAGATGAGCAACAGAATTTGAGACTCCTACAGTCCACTACTCGTCATTCAAAATTTACAGAGAAAAATGGCCCTTGGCACTGCAAAGCAGACTGGCCAATCTAATCTGAGATCCTGGACTCTGGGACTGGGAGATGCCTTCTGTTTTAAACACCTTTCCTCCAGGCAAGTACATCTCCAAACCATCCAGCACAGACGTACATTTCTTTCTCACCTCCATCTGCAGAAAAGAAAGGGGACTTGTTGATGCAGCTAAAATGACTTACATAATAAGACATGTCTCAAAAGGAAGAAAGTATCCCCCAGTAGAAGTGAATGTCCCTGCTGCAGGGAACACTGGGTAAGGCCACACCCCATTTCTGTCAGTGACACTATTACAGCATGCCAACTCATATCACAACACACATCAATCAGTGTCACCTGGGCCTTCTTCTCTTTCCAATAAAGAAAGAGACAGTCATAGCCTGACAGCTATCCATCATGAACCTTATTTTCCTGTTTGAGCAAGACAGGGAGAAATGATGACCAGAGCATCCTTGAGGTATAATCTATCTTTCCTTTATTTTGACCCTGAAGGAGACATTCCACAGTACTTAACACTTTTCAAGTCCAAAGATCCTCATAATGGATGCTATCAATATAATCATGATGAATATTATTATAGCCAGTCTCAGTTTCGTAGATTTTCTGTAGATAGGCTCCTATTATCCAAAGAGAAATTTTGAAAATTCTTGAAGACTGGCAGACATAGTGTCAGAAATACCAGCTAATATTCATTTAGCTGGATAAAAATTGAATACACCAGACCATAATTCACACCTTACTAGGATCGAATAGAAAAAAAACAACTGTACTTTTTTCTTCATAAAATCCATATATTGAATAGAAAGTAAATGAAATCTTATATGTGTAGCCCTGGGAAAGGGAACAATGGTTACCAAATTCTGTCTGCATATCTTTTAAAGAATTTTCAGACTAGCTCTCTGAAAAAGCAATAAGAAATGCCCAGTGCCCCCAACAGTATTGGATGCCAAAAACAAGAAGATATAAGTAGAACCTACCCAAAAAATCTGCCTTCACATAATTCAGCACCAGTATGATGATCTTACTTAATATGTTCAAGGAAATGTCTTGCTCTCCTTGAGATGTCTTTAATCAAGAAACGGTTTGCTGATTGTGGTGCATTAAGCCTCGTCTGGGCCTGGAGGGTTCCTATGCATTGGTTACAATTTGAACATAAAATCCTCCACACAGGCTCCAGTGTTCAATTCTTGGTTCCATCTGGAAGATGCTATTTAGGAGGTTTTGCAACCTTTGGGGAGTGAGGCTTAGCTGGAGGAAGTAAGTCACGAAGGATGTATATTTTGCTCCAGTCAGATGGAGACAGACATCTCCAGGAGATGAGCAGCTGCTGTTGATGCTCTGGCCACTGTGTTCTGCCTCATCTTGGGCCCAGAATTAATGGAGCCAAGGACCATGCACCGAAAGGTTTGAAATCGTGAGCTGAGGAAATTTCTTCTTTCCTATAAGCATTTTTTTTTCTCAGATAGTTTGGAGCAGCAACTCAGTCTAACTAACACAGTAGCCTTGGCTTAACTGTACATCTTCAGAGAGCGCTTGTCACCTCCATCATTTCAGTTCATGAAGCACTCTGGAAAACAATTGGTAGTTAGTTCCTTATGGCTAAAACTCAAAGAGGACATGGAGAGTAGTTGAATACGTTGGAAATGCAGCTTGCCACTGGGTTTACATGAGTTTCTGAGTTTTGTGGGTTATAGATTCCACCTAAGACAAGTGAGAAGAGGCATTATTCATGCTGTGGTATCTGACAGCATATGACACCAGAACACTTCACCATTCACTCTGATTAGCTTTTATCTTTATTTATCAGTTATAAGGAAAACAGCTCAGGACTTAACTCTTGGGGTCGCAGCCATCAGTGCCACACTGATGGTCCTGCTTTCCCTAAGAGCACAAAGCTGCCTCATGACCTATATACCAACTCCATTCCAGTAGATTTATTTCAGAGCTGGTGACATGGCTGGTGCAACAGCATCCCAGGCTGCACAAAGAACCCAGCACCAGCCCAGTGCACCGAGCCATTACACCATGTCCCTGAGTAACTATTTTTAATCAAATCCTGCCTTACATCTTTTCATTGTCTTCAAAGCTTCTTCTCAGTATCTTAGAACTGCAGACTTTTCCCTAAATCCCACCGCCCACCTGAGAAAAGGGATCAAACCTAGGCTTCCTTTTGATCCATATGGCACAATGCTATTCTCAAAGCTCTCGGGCTGATTACATTTTGTTCCTGTTTCTTTGAGGGAGTCTTTGTTCAAAAGATATTTTACCAAACAAAATCACAGCAAAATCTTTTGTTCTTACTCTGTCTTTGCACTTTCTCCTACTCTCCAACCTGTTCCATACGCTGAATTTCTCCCTAGCCAAACGATGATAAATATCTACATAGTACTGTATATAATTCCTTGGCAAATTAAAACTTCAGACCCCAGGGCTCTCATCTAAGTAACTGGATGACTCCATAGAGGGCTTGAAAAACTGATATATTTTTGTTATTATTTATTATATTTGGGGGGCCGTGAGTAAATTACCTTGTTAGTCTTGATGCAACTGGGGTGAGAAGTGAGAGTTCTCTTGCTGTAAGTAAGCATCCTCTCCCTCTTCCATCTCAAGCTAATTCTAAATTCATTTACACTGTCTCCGTAGTCTGTATAAAATAGCCATATATCTGCTTGACACAAAATGGGGACAGTAAGTATTTTAGCATTAACATAATGAACTATGATATAATAAATATTAAGCACAAAATTCTTAACATGAAGTTCCTGCCAAGCCAAAAGGGACATATACCGTGAGCCACTGAAGGGAGAAATTACAAAGGGTTTGGGTTGGCTGCATTCAGTTATAGAGATAGCTGTGGGGCACAGAGAGCAAAGAAATGGAGAAAAAAAGAAGTCTACTTTTCTAGAAACCTTGTTGGTCAAGGACATGAACAGCAGGTTAGGGCTCCTATGAAGGGGGTCGGGTTCGGAGGAACAGAAAAGGAGATGAAAGAAAGAAAGATGGCTGAATTGGTAAAATGCTTGCCTTACAAGCATGAGGATTAATCCCCAGCACCCATGTAAAGAGCTAGGGCATAGTGGTTCACACTTAGATTTACTTGGTCAGCTTAGTCTAATCAAACACACACACACACACACACACACACACACACACACGGGGGGGGGGGGAATAAATAACCATACAGGCACAGTAGCCACTCTGGGCAGGACATCTCTGAGCTCATCGTACCCTTCAAAGCCAAAGAAAATAACTAAAGACATAGTCTAATGAGAGGCAGGAGAGTCAATGACACAGAGCCTGTGGAAGGACAAAGCAGTGATGACAGGGAAATCAGGGGAGGGACTATTCAGTGTCTCAAAACCAGCCGATCATTTCTAAAACAGAAGAACCGTATCTTTTCTCAGGGGCCGTTATCCCATTCATTTTTATCTCCCGCTACTGTCATGGCTACCCATTACCAGCCCAGACTTTAATGCCTACCCCATCCAGAGTCACTTGTGGAATGAAGCCATCTTTCTGTCTGTGTTTTTGACTAGTCATAACATCCTAATACAAAATCATATATTTCTGTACAGGAGACCAGCATGTAAATATGGGCTTTTGTCCTAGAGACTCTCACAATTGGCAATTTACCAGCTCCATCCTCGAACTCTGGTGTACGCTGTTTGAAACGCCCTTTTAACCATCATAGAAGGGAACCAATAGTGAATGTTACTCCTTGACCTTTATGGGAAGATGAGCCAAGCTAGCAAAGGAAGGCTTCCCTGAATAGCCCTGACCCAGGACATGGAGTAACAGGAACACTGCCTCACCTCTGCCTTCTGTAGCACAGGTCTTCAGTCCACCAGTAAAAATATGAACTTTGAACCTGAAATAATTTCTTAGTATTTAATCTACTCCAGCTAAATTTGCTCATCTGAAGGTATCGCAGCTATCTCTAGAAGTAGCAAGAAGCCAGAGGAGAAAACACTGGCTCTGTAAGCCCTTCTTGGAGCAAGCCCTTTTGTCCTTTGTATTCATGAGATAATGACAGCAAAGTGCCAGCCAAGTATCTACTAAATGGCACAGAAATCAGATTTATATCTGGCCTAGGACAGACTGGATGAAGTAAAGTGATTCATAGAAAATCATCTAGTAAAAGCATCCCAAAGAGGTTTGTTTTTATATAAATTTTAAATGCAAAAAGGTAGATGCTTTAGATGCTATTAACCAATAAGTTGAAAAGTTAAAGCACGTTTAGAATAAGCGAACATAAGCAGTTTACCAGGTCCAGAGGAAGCATTGCCGAAGATGGTGTCAGGAGCTGCCCAGCTGTCCATCAAGTTCATCAGCTCGCTTTCCCTCCTCAGTTCTCCATTTGCCACTCCATTCTCTCTCACCCTGACCTCCTCTGGATCCAGCACAGTCTATGCAAATATCCCTTTTAAGATTCGTAGATTCATGATACACACTGCTCATGTGTGTTCTCTTGGCTGTGTGTTTGCCAATGGAATTTGAGTCTTGGTCCTCTGAAGCAGAAGGTCTTTGTGGACCTCTGTCATTTGACCTTACCCAAGTATGTATCCCAGGTTCCCATGTTGCCTATCCCTGTAGACTGTGATCTGGCTGGGCTTCCTCAGTCCTTTCCTCAGGACATCTTGACTTTTTTAGATCTTACTATCTTGATGTCTGTCAAAGTATCTCTTGCTTGAACAACTGTCACGCCTACTCAAACATTCTAACTGTGCTCTAAGTACTCGTGCTTACCCTCCCAGCTAAATGTTGCTCTTACCACTAACCAAGAAAGCTTCTTTTTGCAACATCTAGAGAAACCACTACAGAAATTTGCAACTCTATTCTGCCTTATCCTGACCTCTTCTAGGTCCAACATAGACAGTCTATGCAAATAGCCCTCTTAAGGTTCGTAGTTTCGTAGTACACATTAATATAGGCATATACTCTGTGCTTTGTGTTTGCCAATTGAACCTGAGTCTTGGTCCTCTGAACTAGGAGTCTAAGTAGTCAAAATGCACAGAACAACTAACTGTAGGATGGCCAGCTCCAGTTGGTACATCTACAATATGCTAAGGCTCCAGGAATATCACAGAAGAGGGACAGAAAGATTGTAAGAGCCAGAAGACCAGGATGAGACATCAGCTTTGAAATGGTATCTTCTATATATGACAGCAAGATATGCCCAAGAAACCTCAACAACATGGTGCCTAAACAAGAACTAAAAAGTAACAGCACCAATAGGCATGCCAGCATGGATAGGAAATTCTCACAGGGATTTGCCTCTAGAATAACTACAGGCAGCCTGTGACTTCTGGGAAAGGGAGAATCAGTCTTCTCCAGGGACCCCTGATGGATCAACCAATCCCAAGAGATCAGCCCAAAACACATATGAGCAATGCAAAATGATCTCAGCAGGTTCTATTTATAAATGTCATACATGAATTATATTCATTCATATATGAACAATTATAATTATATGTAACTATAATTAAAGAATAAGACGCCATTTGTAAAGGAATAGTAAGATTACAGGTGGGCCCAGAAGGTGGAAAGGGAAGGAGAGAATGATCTAAAATCGTGTGGGTTTCTGTGTGTTTGAGTTTCTCTTGCTTTTGTTTGCTGTTCTTTGTTTGCTTGCTAGCTTTGCTTTATTCTGGTTTGTTTTTTAATTTGCCTGTTGGCTCTCTTAAAGATAGAGAAAGAAGGCATGAAATTGAAAGGGTAGAAAGGGGATTAGGAAGGGAAAACCAAATATATTGTATGAAAAAGGTGTTTTTAATTTAAAATAATATGAAATAAAATAGATCTAACTATGGCAAAAGATATCAAGCAGAAAGTATACTGAAAACAATAATTTAACTTAAAGAAAAAAAACCCACAACACTTGTAGAGTCCTTCATTTTTAAGTCCTTCATTTTTAGCATAAGTAAATAAATACATGATATAGACCATTGGAACAATGACTTTGGAATAAACACCACTTATAAGAACACACAAAAATTTTCCCATCAAGTGCAGTCCACCATGTCTGGGGTTACAGCAAGCTTTAGTTCCCTCCTCAAACCGTGACCCAATGCCTGCCTGGGTCTATTAGGAGGATCACACTACATCCCTGACTCTCTGAGCTCCTGCCTCCAGTCTAGAATCTCAGGGCTGAACATTTGAGGAGAAGCAGTTGCTGCCAGACTGATGGAAACCCAGCTTCTGTCACAAACAGGCAAGTTAGCATAAGTGAGATCTCATAACTTGCTGGGGAATCTATCAGCAGACTTGAAGTCTATGTCAGAATAAGTTGTCAGGTAGGAAACTACCAACATTATGCAGTCTTCACCATAACACTGTCATCCTGGGCTGGGTGTGCCCTGAAAGTCCTGGTTTTGACCCTGGCAAAAGCAGTTAATTTCAAATGGTTATAAAACACTTTGCAAACCAATCAATGCAATGGCCTTTAATTTTTCTATATAAGTTATTTTTAAAAAGAGAAATAGAAGTTACAAGTAAACAAATAAACCTAAATTTTAAAAAGAAAGAAAGGGAAAAAACAGAACTACAGATATGATTCAACAGGTAAAGCCACTTGCTGTCAACCCTGACAGCCAGCGTTCAATGCCGGGAACCCACATGATGGAAAAAGAAGTGACCACAAAAGTCGTCCTCTAACTACTGTACATGTGCCATGGCACATGAACACATATGCAAAATAAACAAAGGTAACCAAAAAATGTAAAGATCTAAGAATACAAACACAGATGAGCTTGTCAGCCTACAGGAGAAAACCTCTGCACAATCAACAGTTGTCACTTGCAGTTCAGACGGAAAAGATGTGTCAGCTCCCCGGGCGGAAAAGAAAGAAGAAGGAAGCAAGGATCTATCTCAATAGCTGGAAAGTACAAAGTGGCATCCCACGGCTTAGTACTGTTGGGAGGATTGGTTAAGATCTTTTCCCAATCTGTTGGTTGCCATTTTGTCCCATTGACAGTGTCCTTTGCCTTGCAGAAGCTTTGCAATTTCATGAGGTCCCATTTGTCGATTCTTGATCTTAGAGCATAAGCCATTGGTGTTCTGTTCAGGAACTTTTCCCCTGTGCCCAGGTGTTCGAGACTTTTCCCCACGTAAGGCAAAGTACACTGTCAATAGGACAAAATGGCAATCAACAGATTGGGAAAAGATCTTAACCAATCCTACGTCCAATAGAGGGCTAATATCCAATATATACAAAGAACTCAAGAAGTTAAACTCCAGAAAACCAAATAACCCTATCAAAAAATGGGGAATGGAGCTAAACAGAGAATTCTCAGCTGAGGAAATTCACAGGGATGAGAAGCACCTAAGAATTGCTCAACATCCTTAGTCATCAGGAAAATGCAAATCAAAACAAGTCTGAGATTCCACCTCACACCAGTCAGAATGGCTAAGATCAAAAACTCAGGTGACAGCAGATGCTGGCAAGGATGTGGAGAAAGAGGAACACTCCTCCATTGTTGATGGGATTGCAAGCTGGTACAACCACTCTGGAAATCAGTTTGGTGGACCCTCAGAAAAATGGACACAATACTACCTGAGG
>CM052700.1:99633262-99679112 GCA_028551405.1 Uromys caudimaculatus
ATGCACTCACTGATAAGTGGATATTAGCCCAAAAGTTCAGAATACCCAAGTTTCACTTTACAGTAACCGCTGGACTGAGTGTGAGGTCCCAGATGGAGGAGTTGGAGAAGGGACTGAAAGAGCTGAGGGAGTTTGCAGCCCCATGGAGGGAGCAACAGTGTCAACTGGCCTGACTCCCCCAGTCCTCCTGGAGGCTGGACCACCAACCAAAGAATACACATGGAGGGACCCATGGCTCGGACCACATATGTGGCAGAGGAGGGCCTTGTTGGCCATCAGGGGGAGGAGAGGCCCTTGGGCCAAGGGTGTTAGAGGCCCCAGTAAAGGGGAATGTCAAGGTGGGAATATGGGAGTGGGTGGGCGGGTGGGTGGGAGGGGGAATACCCTCATAGAGGCAGGGGGAGGGGGAAGGGAGGGGTTTCCAAAGAGGAGACCTAGAAAGGGGGAAACATTGGAAATGTAAATAAAGTATCAAAAAAAAAAAAAAAAAAAAAGACTGTTGGGAGGCTGAGATAAGACAGTTGTCCCTGGGGATGAAGAGAACAGACTGCTAGTGCATAGCGAGAGAAACAGCATCCTAGAGACCAGTTGTATCAAGCTACTTCATGGCGACCCAGAGGGTCATTTATGTGGTGATAGGACCCTACGGCTGGTCCCAGTATTAGTTAACCTAAACTCTTAAATTAACAAGACCACAGAAACGTTTTCTGACTAGTAATTAAGCATCTGATAGATTCTTCCTAAAGACAAGACACAAGTGCATATAAAATACAAATTTACAGCCAGGCAAGGTACAATTTTCATGCTTAGGAGGCTGAGGTAGCGTCATGAGTTTGAGGCCAGCCTGGGCTACATGTGACCCATCTGAAAAATAAAATCTTTCAAACAAACAACCACCACAAAAATAACAACAAAAAATTCTATTTCTTAGGCCAAATTGTTGGGGGAGGGTATTGTAACTGGAGTAATTTAAATTAAAAGGTGGTGGGGGTGATAAACTGGAGCTGCATTCCAAATATGCAAAAGGCAGATTAGACACAATGCGCATATTAATTCAAACTATAAATGTTCTTAGTGAATTGTCCCCTCCTTATCAAACCTAGGAAGAGACATTCCCTGGATTGCTAATTACCTGTTACTCCTTTTCTATAACCCCCAATCACACATCTTTATTCTCTTTTTGTCTCTTAGTTTTAAAAATATTTTATTAATTCTTTTAAAATTTCATACAATGTATTTTGATTATAAACTCATCTCCCACTTTTTTCGCCTGTCCTCTATCAAGTCCTTCCTCTTTTCTTTTTTTACTCCTGACCACCAGTGAACCTACTCCTGGCCTGTGACGCATCAGCTAGGAACATGTTTCTACACAGCTTTAGAAAGCTAACCGCGCCCAGCAGAAAAGCCCCCCTCTGTCACAATGTTATTGGACTTCACGCTGTAAAACAGTCAGTCGGAGAAAAATATGAGAACGAGTCTGAACAAGGCACTGCTGCAACATCCGCCTGACAATTGCAGTGCTCTGTCACCGTTCCCCTTCATTGGCCACGTACGGAGAATAGATGGCGGCTGTCGTATAACCTGGAGGACGGCTACTCTGAAGGAACGTGTGAAGAATGCCAGACAGCACCAAGCAATCAATGAGGTGAAGGCCTTCTAGAACAAACACATCGTTTAGAATACATTTAAAATGGCAAAAACCTGAAAATAGCAGCAGACTGGGATAAAGGATGCTGTTTTGATAGACTCAATGGGAAGCAGTTGCCAGACATCAGTCTTTCTGGCCGCATCCAACCTGAGCGACAACAGTCCACAGGGTCACTTTGTGCCTTGAAATACTAACGCATTTTTTAATAAAAAAAAATATATATATACTGTTTGATTTTCCGAGTAGCTTTGAAAGGGCACTAGAGAGTTCTGGCTGGTTATTGGGCTGTTATTATGCACCATGAAACAAAAGAGAATGCATTTGAATTGGATTCTGTCAAGTGGTTGGTGAAGCATGGCGAAGCCCAGAGAAGAGAAAAAAAAAAAAAAACAACAAAAACCAAACAAGCAAACAACAAAAAAAACCACATTTGGTTCAGTTTATGCGGCTCTCCTTTGCGATGCAAGCGATGCAAGGCGGGTAGGAAGGGTGGAGCGCCGGGGAATAAATAAAAAAGAAATATATATATTCTAACCCTCCCTAAATGTGAGGCAGTATTTCATGCTGTGGGCCATGATTTTTCAAATCCAATTGTTCAGAAAAATTATCTATGTGGGCTTACAAAAAAATGGGGACACTTTAAAACATCTAAATTAGACCACCTAAGCCAGGGCCCCAGCCAGGGCTTTTTAATAACCACATCGGGTGGTTCGGATGTAGCTACCTGGGAAGCCACTGTGCTAAGGCACTTGTGAGTATTAAGACACTCTCTGTCATTATATTCTGTAGAGAGCAACCCTTGATAAATTGTAGAGTGTATATGAAGCATGAATATTCCGAGTGTTCACAGTGCATCCACATGAGGAATATGGTAATGCAGAAAGCGACTGTTTACTTCTGCTCTTGGACTGAGCACTGAGATGTGAAGAGTATGATGCAAAGACTGAGCAGAACAACAGAGCATCTTCACGTTTCACTAAATTATTTCAGGTTCTAATTTTAAGATGTATGTGGTTGTAAGAGGCAAAAAATAAAAGTATACTTAGGAAACCATGCAAATAAATAAAAAGATTTAGCTATGCCTAAGAATTAACCTTTGAGAAGTTTAATTATATTGTGTTGCATAGTTTTATGTCATCTTGACAAGCTAGAGTCATTTTGGAAGCAGGAATGTCAGCTGAGAAAATGCCCCCCCCACCCCCTGCTAGATTGGCCTGTGGGAAGCCTGTAGTGTTGTTGATTGATGTGGGATAGCCAAGCTTACTGCATGTGGTGCCCGCCCTGGGCTGGCAGTCCTGGGTTCTATCCATGGGGATCAAGCAGCACCCCTCATGGCCTCCGCATCAGCTCCTGTCAGGTTCCTGCCCTGCTAGAGTTCCTCCCTGGCTTCCTTCAATGCTGGACTTTGATGTGGAAAGAGAAGTGAAGTAAACCCTTTCTTCACCAAGTTGCTTATAATCTTGGTGTTTTATCACAGCAATAGAAACCCTAACTAAGATACATATAAATCATCCCCCAAACTAACAATTAGCATAGATATAATTACTTAATAACATTCATAATAAGAAAAATTCATTAAAAGAATATGCTAAATTGTTTAAATTTTAATAGCCTCTAAAAATATTCATTTTAATTCACCCAACTAATTAAATTGACCGTATTTGTCTTACCCAACATCTAAAAGCCTATGACTTTTATTAAATGAAGATGAAGGAGGAAAAGAAATATAAGAGCAGAAAATGTACAACAAATTAAGTGTTTTGCATGTTCTAAGTCCGATTCTAGACATTACTCTTCTGTCTTAGTGTTCACCCAGCTCAGGTCTGCTCCATGTTACCCCCTGCTGTGAGGCAAGTCTTGACCATCAATTAGCAAAACTAAAGTTATAGGCAGGAAGTACTGACTTTGAACTATTGCCTGTCCCCCAAGCTCTCCAGAATGCTGTTACAATGCTCTGACTCGTTCTATTCAACTCTGCTAGGGTTTGAATATGAATTCTTTCCCATAGACTTGAACACTTGGTCCCCAGCTGGTGGCACCTTTGGGACAGAAGGCATAGCCAGCTAATGTAGGTCATCCTGAGGATTATATGCTGGCCCTGCCTGTTGGCCCAAACTCTCTCCTTGTCTGTTGCTGGCAGGTAACCACAAAGCTGCCCTTGACCAGCCCTCTCTAGCTACCATGCTGTTCCAATTAAATTGCTGTTGTTATGATAAAATACCCTGACAACAAGCAAATTAGGAGAGGAAGGTATTCCTTTACGCTTACTATTCCAGGTTATCGTCCCTCACAGTTGGGAAGTCAGTTCAAGGACAGCTGTCCAAACTACATCCACAGTTCAGAACAGAGAGAAAGGAATGCAGGTTTGCCTGCATGCATGCACGCTTGTTTGCATGCTTGCATGCTTACCTGCCTGCTTGCTTGCATACTTGCCTGCCTGATTGATTGATTGATTGATTGATTATGTTCTGCTCCATTTTCCCCTCTTAGACAGTTCAGTACCCATTGCCTAGAGAACAGTTGTTCTCACCGTGGATTAGATCTTTCCCCATCAATTAACTTAAGACACTCCAACACAGATATGATCACAGGTCAGCATAATGTAGATAATCTCTCATCGCCAGAATGTCTTCCCAAATAATTCCCGGTTGTCAATGAGGAGAGCCAGTGATATAGACCAAAGGCAACTGTTTCTCTGTGCCATGACATGCTGCAGCGGTCCCTTTCTTAGGTCTATCACCCATGGTAATCTCTAATCAACATATATTTCACAGTGTGTACAATATCCCTAACAAGTATTTCATTTGCATTTGAAGTGCTGGATCTAATGCATCTTACCACACCCTACAGGTAATTTTAAGATACGAAAGAATTAATTATTAACTATTTTTCTGTCCTAATAGCACATCAAAGCCCTAGTTGCTTGCATGCATGAAAAAGAAGTTTAAAATAATTTATATATTCTTGGCAGGTTTAAGATATAAGAAAATATTGTATTTATTTTAAAAAATAGTAGAAACATTGTAAAGCAGTATAGAACAGGGTAAAACTTGTTCTGTGTCCTTCAAATATCTAAGAATTAAAAGGGAAACAATCCCTTTACATAGAAAGTAGTGAGGCACAACAGAGTAGAAAATTGCTCTGTGCCCCAGAGAAGCTAGTTGCTAGAAAGAAGACTGAAGGACTAAGAAGTGTCTCAGTAGATAAAGAGCTTCCCATGTAAGCATCAGGACCTGTGTTTGGATCCCTAGCGCCCACATAAACGCTAGGCATGCACCTCTAACCCCAGAGCTAGGGAAAAGAGAAATGTTGGTCCCCAACGCTCACCCACCAGCCAGTCTTGCCAAAGCAGCCAGTTTCAGCTTCTGGGAAGAAAGACTATGTCAAAAATAACCCCAAGACTGAGGGAGATAGAGGAAAACACCAAAAGTTGACCTCTGGCCCCCATGTTCACTTGTACAGGCAAGCATACCTGCACACACAGGCTCATAGGCCCCTCCCCCAATACACACACACACACACACACACACACACACACACACACACACACACAGATTTATTGGTCTTCTTGGGAATTTATTTCATTTGGTACAGTATACAGCTAGCATCTTTGTGGCCTTGGTTTCAGTCCCTAACACTATTTTAAAAACCAAATAAATCAGTGTTCATAACTGGAGGAGGGAAGACTCAAAACTACCATGAATAATTTTCAATGTCCCACTGTCCTTTCCATTGTCTAGATGAAAACATTGCCCACCCTATGATAAACCAGGCTAGAGGTTATTCAAGCTATGTTCTGGATACACACACACACACACACACACACACACACACACACACACACACACACATATATATATATATATATATATATATATATATATATATATATATATATATAGAGAGAGAGAGAGAGAGAGAGAGAGAGAGAGAGATATGACTATACTCTACCTGTATGTCAAGAACTTGCATGAGTCTAAATTTAAAAGATCACCCATCATCAGAGAAACTTTCTCCTGTAGTAGACAGAAATGAACATACTGACTAACCACAGGTTAATATGCACAGAGTGCTCTATCCTAAAATGGGGTGTCTCCTCAAACTCCTCCTCTTCGTGCCTGGGGAACTATGAGGAAGAGGAGGCAGAAAGACGTTCCGTGGCAATGTGGATGGAAGACACCAAGGAAACAAGGCCTTCTAGACCTAAGACTAATGAATAGACAATGGCAGCTTAAGCAGGAGCTGAACAGGTCTAAACCAGGTGTGGTTCCAGCTCTGCGAGTGGAAGTGGCCACATGCCTGCATCTCCAATCCAGAAGCTACCGCCCTGATAACCACTTACAAAGGAAAAGGTAGTTTTCTCCAACCAAGTCTCCCTGGGTATATAAACTACACTTAAGGGCCGGCCCCACGCCCAGCAGCAGACGGCCAACACACAACAAACTCAAAGGCACTTTGGAGGCTTTTCTTCATTTTGTTTTATTTTGTTGTCCTATAATGCTTTGTCAGGGCATGTTTTTGTGCTTAGTTTTTGTTTGTTTGTTTGTTCAGTTGGTTGGTTGGGTGGGTGGGTGGGTGGTTTTTACCTGCAAGTCTTTTGCATATTCATTATGGTTTTCAATTTAATGTCTTCAATTTAATGTCTTTATGGGATATGTGTGTGTGTGTGTGTGTGTGTGTTTCTCTTGTGATTTCTCTCTAGTTCTTTGGTTTGTTTGGGTTTTTTTTTTTTTTTTTTTGATACTTTATTTACATTTCCAATGTTTTCCCCTTTCTAGGTCTCCTCTTTCGAAACCACCTATCCCCTCCCCCTCTATGAGGGAATTCCACCTCCCACCTACCCGCCCACACTCCCATATTCCCACCTTGACATTCCCCTTTACTGGGGCCTCTCCTCCCCCCTGATGGCCAGCAAGGCCCTCCTCTGTCACATATGTGGTCTGTGGTTCTTTGTTTTTAATACTTCTTTCTTTTCTAAAAAGAGAGAGAGAAGGAAAGGGTGTGGATTTGGGAAGGCAGGGAGTATCAGGGCGGACACAGTATAAAGGGAAACTATAATCAGAATGTAGTATATGAAAAAGAAGAAAATTTTGAGACAGTGTAACATTGAATCTATGGAATGGCTATGATTGGTTACTCTTATGCAGAACTTCAAAGAAAAAGGTCAGTAAGTACGACAGAAAGAACTAAAGAAAATGTGCAGTTTGGAGAGAAAGGGATCATTGAAAAGCTTAAGGTTAGAGCCAAAACACGTGCTGCAGAAGATTGGAGTCCTTAAAGAAATTAGCACCAATTAGAGTGAAGCCTCTCCTTGGCCCTGGAGCAATAGGAAAGGTTCCCTGAGAGCAAAACCCAACCTGGGAGGAGAGAGCCTATTGGGGTTCTCATTGCTAGTAAGTAACTATCCGGGAAGGTTTTCACCAATGTCAGCTACAGAAGCTGCTACACATGTGGTCCAAGAGGCCAGACTCCATACTAAACTGGAAACAGATTGGCAACCTCATCCACCTGGTACTGGTTTGGCAGGCTTGAACGATCTAAGATTCCACGTTCAGAGGCTCTTCCCTCACTGTTCAGAAAGCCATGGAAGCAAGGTAGTGTAAAGCAGAGGCCAAAGTTCTGTGAAGTGTCCTGAAAAATTACTGCATGAAGCAACGAGGGTAAATTATAGGATGTGGTGGTAATTCCAAGATGTTAGAGATGCCAGAGTCATGTTATATCTGCCATACAGAATGTGAAACCAGCCCAAGGGGGGAGGGGGGAGGGGGGAGGGGGAAGGGGGGAGGGGGAAGGGGGGAGGGGGAAGGGGGGGAGAATGTTGCAGGCAAACAAGTAGGAGGGGTGGAGGACACACCCAATTCCTTTGTTATAATTTCATCAGGATCCCCAGATGCCAGACACAGAGCTACACAATTTTGTGTTTTCCCTCCCTAGTCTTGCTCTTGCTTTGGGCCTTACTATGGCCCTATTTCTTCCTTTTACAATGGGAATATATATTCTGTGTCATACATAGTATATTAGAAATACATACTTTGTCTTTTTATTTTGTAGGAGGTGGGTCATAGTTAAAAAATCGCCTCATGTCTCAGAAGACGTTTTAGACTTTGGACTTTTTAACAGTGTTTGAACTGTTTAAAAACTATGAAGATGTTTGAAGTTAAACTAAATGAATTTTGTATCCTGAGATTGCCATGACTCTATATGTATTACAGACAGAGAATTGTGGCTTGTATTCAAAACATTCCGCATAGGCGCATGTGTTGAACATTTGATTCTTATCTGATGGTACCATCTGGAAGATTATGAAGTCTTTGCAAGGTAGAGACTTGCTGGAGGAAGTATGTTACTAGAGGGTGGACCTTGAAGTTGTATAGCTTAGCTCCACTTCCTGTTCTCTTTCTGCTTCCTGGGTGATACAATGTGACAAGCTGGCCTCATAAGCCTGTTTGTCATGGTGCATTCTATCCCTCAGGAACTCTGAACCAAAATAAACCCTTCTTCTTAAGTTGTTGGGGTCAGAGTGTTCTATCACAGCCACAGAAGGGAAAATAAGGACTGACTATGATACATGGAGTTAGCTGAATGGACTCATTAAATGCATCCTCAAGTCAACTTCCCCTTAGCTGAGTCCTCAAAATACCCACTTCGGTCCTGCCTGAAAGCAGAGTAGAATAATAGAAGGAAAACCAGAGTAGAAAGGGCTATCTGCTATAACTGCTGTACTAACAGTCACACTGTGCCAGCTTCACAAACACGAGGACCCATGTAACACGTTACCAGGGCTTTTCTCAGAGACTCAGAAAGGACGCACTCAACTTGCCTTAGTGTAAATCTCCTTCGGGTTACCAAAGCAAACAGAAAGTAAACCTTATCTGTATGAGGCAGATAATACAGAATCTTCGTTTAATTCCCCTGCCCAGAAGCACTTTAGCCAATATATGTGTTGTGGTGGTACAACCTTAACACCCATGGGATATTTTTCTACCTGCAGTGACTCTGAAGGAAAGGGGGAATCAGGTTACTTCTGGTTGGCCTTATGGGACACACGTGTAGTCATTTGAAACTTTGTATTTGATACTTTTATTGTTTGTTTTTAAGATGTAGACTGTAGGAAATCCTCTTGCCTGTTTGGGATAAGCAGACTACACGGTGAGAAAGTATAGAAGTTGGAGAGCTTAGATTTTTAGGTTGCCTTAAGATTTGAAGTTGGAAGCCATTGACAGTGGAGAGCTGCATACTGGAGAGGGAAGAGCACAAGGAGTCTCCACTCTGGCCCAAAGCCCCTCCCTTTGCCTTCTAGCTCCCTGCAGGAGGGCACACCTGTGGTCAGTCTAAAAGGAAAATGGACTAATAAGACCCATCCCTTCCTTGGGAGGAGAGAAGATGAAAATCAGAGCCCGGGTTTTTGATGTCACACTTAGAAATTGAGATTGTATCCTGAAATCTACAGAGGTTTCTGGTCATCAGCTTGGAATCTGACAAGGTAGCCACTTCATGGAGAGGTGGCTGGAGTGACCTAGGAAGGGCCCAGGAGAGGATACTGGACAGTCTAGGGTCTGTGGCACTGGTCCAAGTGTAAGATGGTGAAAGGCTGACTGGAAACAAGGACAACATACAGCATGAAGACCAGGAAACAGGTAACAGCACAGAAGGAAGGGAACACCAGCAAGCACCCTCCTATGCAACCGAGCGTCCCTACTTCCAGCACAGCACCTGCTCTCCGTTCTCCTTCTGTCTCCTGGAGGCAGCCACACCACATGCCACTGATGCTGTCTTCTATCCGGTCTTATACCTATGCCTGCCACACAGGCCTCTTCAGCTTTCAGAAACATTGATATCAAGGAGCATGAAGGGGTCTTCAAGATGAACAGGAGCAAACTGGAGACTTTGCAGGGTCCAGCTGATCTGTTCTGTGTGCGATGATCAGAATCCTGTTCCAAACAGATTGCATCTTCTACCCCTGAAGTTTCTCTGTGTTCTAACAATATTAAACAGGCTAAGCAACTCCAGACTTCAGTGTCTGTAGGAGCCAGGCCTGTCTGGGTTTCTTAGACTCCCCCAGCAATTTCCTGTCAAGCTAGACAAGCTTCAGAACTCCCCCTAATGTACCTGTTAGACTCAGAACTGCCTTCTCTGCCTGATTAATTTCCCAAGGGGACCAATCTGCTTGTTTTAGAGCCTTCCTGCTTCAGAGCAAGGGCTGAGAAGATCCAACTAGATCAAGAGGGATCAGGGAATGAGCCATGAGGGACATCCTCTGAGAGACACAGGGCAGTGTTAAGAAAACCAAGGAAAACAAAAAAACCTCGTCAACAACCACAAACCTGGTAAACAGAACCTGCAGGACCAGCTGAACCTGCCTTTCACGGAAGTTCTCACAACCACTAGAAATAAAAGAAGGGGCATATTTTCTTAATAAAAAAGAAATATTCTTCTATAACATTTTTACCTATAAACAGAGTGAATCCTTGGATATTCTTCCAAATAAAGTTATAAATAAATAGATGCTAGAATGATATAGATAGATAGATAGATAATGATTAATATACATATGCAAATAACATCTTTACAAAAGAACAGCGTGTGTGTAAGACTCTAAGGAAATGTTTTATGATTTCTTATTTATTTATTATTTGGAGGTGCACATGTTCTCTGGTGTGCATGTGGCATCAGAGAACATTTGAGAGCTTATTATCTACACCTTGGATTCCAGGTTCAGACTCTGGCAAGTACCTTTCCTTACTGAGCCACCTCCCTAGCCCTCTAAAATTATTTTAAACATGTATCTCCATTGAAAATCATTACTAGAATAAACACCATCACAATCTCATGTCTGGTCACTTTAACAAAGCACCAAAGTTCAGGGAGGGTAAGTGACTACCTAAGGTCACAGAGCAGTTCAGCCCCAACATGGAATTCTTACATTCTCACTCCCAGACCTGTATTTATTTTCCAATTGCACCAAGCCACTGCCTTTCCCAGGAGATAGGGAACAATTAAGAATCAAATTGAGCAGGCTTTTATTTCAGTCTTCATGCTTTGTGTGATTCCAGGCAATGCATTTAGCTTCTCTACACCTCAACTTTTTTTTTTTTTTTTTTTTTTTTACATGTACATTGGTGTTCTGCCTGCATATTGGTCTATGTGAGAATGTCAGATTTGGGACCTCATCATAATAATGGAAAGAGTTAAATAGGATAATATATACTAAATATTGATAAAAGTAGGCATGCAAAAATATAACATAGCCAATACTGTTACTATGCACTTCATTTAAAATGCTCAATTAAAATATGTGGTGATGTCTAGGTGGCTCGTTTTCAGTCGACTTTTAATTTGTTTTTATTTGGGGATGTGGCATTCATGCCATGCATGACACCACGAGGAGGCGAGAGAACAAGGTCTGGGAATTGGTACCCAGCTCCACCTTGTTGAGGCGGAGGCCCTAGTTCCTGTCATTCCACGTGATCCCTCAGATGGCTCTTGAGGCCTCAGGTAATTATCTTATCTCTGTCTCCTACCTTTTCATAGGAATGCTGGGATTACAGGTGCATGCCATGTCATCAAGATTTTTTTTTATTATAATTTTTACAGTCCAGTTGGTATTCCCCTACGGACCACCCTCCAACTAACTGTTCCTCATCCCACTCCTCTTCTCCTGTCTCCAAGAGGATGTCCCCACACCCCCCACCCCCACTCCACCAAACCTCCCCACTCCCTGAGGCCTCAAGTCTGTGAGGGTTAAGTGCCTCTTCTCTCACTGAGCCACACCAGACAGTCCTCTGCTGTATATGTGTCGGGGGCCTCACATCAGCTGGTTGGTGGCTCAGTATCTGAGAGATCTCAGGGGTCCAGGTTGGTTGAGACTGCTGGTCTTCCTATGGGGTCACCTTCTCAACTTCTTCCAGCCTGTCCCTAATTCAACAACAGGGGTCCCCAACTTCAGTCCAATGGTTGGGTTTAAGTATCTACTTCTGTCTCAGTCAGCTGCTTGTTGGGCCTCTCTGAGGACAGCCACGCTAGGCTTCTGCCTGTAAGCACACCATAGCATCAGTAATAGTGTCAGGCCTTGGGGCCTCCCCTTGAGCTGGTTCCCACTATGGGCCTGTCACTGGGCCTCTGTTCCCTCGGGTTCTTCTCCACTTTTGTCCCTACAGTTCTTTTAGACAGGGACAAAGATTTTTACATAGATTTTGAGGCTCAAACTCCAGTCATCTGTCTTTCCTAGCTACCACTTTTTCCCTCTGAGGCATCCTTCTGGTCCCATCTTTACTCGATTTTAAGTGGAAAAACAAAAATTTAAAAACCTTAAATAGATTTGTAGGGTGAGACAATGTACTAACACAAACTCTCCATAATAAGGAAGCTGACATCTGAACATGTACGCTTCCTTTCTCCATGCTCTCAGGTGATGTTCTCAGCTTTAAAAGATGAAAGCTCTCTCTGAGCTTAGTGACACACACCAGCCATCCTAGACCCTTGGCGACTGAGCTAAGGGAATCAGGAATTGGAAGAAGTCCTTTGCTCTGTAGCAAATCTGAGGCTAGATTGGGCTAGCTGGAAAACAAAAGACAAAACTTGAAATTTCCCAAGAGTTTTTGGGTACAAAGCTTATATAAGGGCCATCACCTTTCAGCTAAATTTCAACTCACAACCCATGACTCTCCCCTATTGTATTAGTAAAGTCCCATGACACCCCTACAATTTGGACCTGATCAAGTAGAACCAATGTCTTCTACTGAACTCTACTCCTCCTTGTCTCCTGTCAGAATATAACAAAGGGGTCTCCGAAACATACTGTGGTCCTCCTTTCTTCTAGTTTTCAGTTTGCTGAACTGCTTCTCTAGAACGTAATATTCAAACTTGTTTAAATATTGGAATTATGCAAAGAACTTCAAAAATACAAACGTCTGCCTCCTACCTTCAAGGAGTATGCGTTTGTTGGTCTGGGACACAGCCTGGCATGCAGATTTTTTTTTCAGAGCCTCCCAGATGATTCTAAAGTACAGCCAAGGAAATGAGCCTCTGATAGCTGACAGGGTTAGAAGCTGAGGGAGCAACACAGGCAGCCCTTGTGGCAAACCTTGTCAGTGCGTCCCGAAGTCGGGTTAACCACATCTCCCTCTGCTCCTCAAAAGTGCCCGCTCTACAGTTCTCCCAAACTGACTTGAATCCATCTGCTTATATGGCTCCCCTCAGCTCTTCACTGTGAGCCCCAGAAAATAGAATTCTCTTTTCTGTGCTTTCTAAACTTCGAACAGAAGTGACATACAGACGGTGCTCAGCAAGCTCTAGTCATCCCAAATGGGGCTTGTTCCTTCTATTTCTCTGACCCAAGTTTCCAGGTGAGAGCAAATTTTTCCAAGTCCTGACTAGGCTGCTACAAAAGGAACATTTCAAGGACACTCAAAAGCTACCCAGTGACAGAGCCAGCCCCCATCAATAAGTCAGAAACAGATGTGAGGCAGCTCCTGTTGGCTTATAACTTTCAAAGTGTTCTTCCTAGGGCTTCTCGAGTAGGAATATAATTAAAGACACTGCATATTACCTGTTCCATTGTGCCTGGTCCTGGTCCCTGCCCACTGTTCAGATAAGACAAGACTGATGAATGTGAATATGTCTGAACTTAAAGCAGGCAGGAGATAATGAAAGCGGCTGATTGGAAAGTCCTTATCAACTTAAGAGAATTCTGAGATACACAAAGCAGGAGGACCGCATGCCAACCTGTCTCCCAAAGTCACAAAGTTGAACAGCAGTGGATGCAAACTCTGCAGGCTTCTCCCCACCACTGCCCACAAGTCAGAACAGTCCCCTATGTAGAACCCTGGGGAGATCCAGAGCCCAGGCTCTGCAGTTCAGCCGCAGCCCCCAGTTCCATTCGAATGGAAGGGTTAGAAGCTGAGGGAGCAACACAGGCAGCCCTTGTGGCAAACCTTGTCAGTGCGTCCCGAAGTGCATAGAAAGAACATGAAACCCAAGGTTATTGTCACTGTTAATAAGCTTTTAAAAGATCAAAATCACTTATGCGAATTGTTGCCACTTTCTACAGCTTGGGCGTGGCTGTCCCGTTCAGACCTCTGCTCTCCATTCATGTTCTATCCAAGTCCTGAGGCGCTCTGGCTGCAAGGATTCATCTCCTTCAAGCCCCTGCTTCTACTGTGTTTCTTAGAAACCTTTGGAAACACTAGGAAACTACTGCTGTTCTCAACTGTGTTGAAAATACGTGTGGTTTTCTTGTTTGTTGCTATTGTTATTTTGTTACAGTAAAGGAGCCTTTAATCTTCAGTGTTTCTCCCACTGTGAATCTCACCCATGATACCAGTCCATTCTTACAATGAGGCAACACTTGTTGGAGAGCACATTGGTCTTCAGTCAAGGCAGTGTAGTCGAGGCACGGAAGGTTGTAATGTGACTATGGAGCTGGAGTATCTGGGCTCAGAACTTATGCATAATTCCTACTGTGATGGTTTGTACATGCTTAACCCAGGGAGTGACTTAGAAGGTGTGGCCCTGTTGGACTAAGTGTGGCCTGGTTGGAGTAGGTGTGTCACTGTGGGTGCGGACTTTAAGACCTTCATCCTAGCTGTCTGGAAATAAGTATTCTACTAGCAGCCTTCAGATGAAGATATAGAATTCTCAGCTCCTCCTGCACCATGCATGCCTGGATGCTACCATGTTCCTGCCTTGATGACAATGAACTTAACCTCTGAACCTGTAAGCCAGGTCCAATTAAATGTTGTCCTTATAAGAGTTGCCCTGGTCATGGTATCTGTTCACAGCAGTAAAACCCTAACTAAGACACCTGCTTACAAGCTTTGGCAGGAGTTGTGCTTCAATCATGAAATCTATAAAATCTATCTGAGACATCGGGAAATACCTAAGACTGTGTTGAACATTGGTGTGCATCCCAACATGAGCAAGTCTATTTGTCACTCATGAAATAGTCATCCTTTTAGGCAGCACCAATGTTGTTTTCTCCCTTGCCACTGGTTACATTTACTGGGGTTATTTTGTAATATTATCCTTATAATTATTAATATAATTAACAATATTCCTAATATCATTGCCATGTTATTTAAAATGCCCATGGCATTTATCTTTGTCTCTGGGAGTATAATCATTCTGTCCTTTGGCAGTTTTGGGGCTATATAGTTCATCCTCTTGCTTTTGGTCGATTCTCAATGGGTTCTTCCTTCAGTCATAGCATGCCTGTAGCTCTCCCACTGCAGACTTTCAAGTCCTACCACAGGTAGAAAATTGTAAGGTCTCCTTTCTGTATTTTAGTCACACTTTTAAATATAGTCACACTTTAAAAATATATAATGGATGTCTTAAAAACCATAATTACCATGTATGGTATTATATTACTCTTTGGTATTTTAACAGAGGATTAACACCAGAGAGTTCCCATACTTGAAATCATTTTTCAGAACATGAGATACTTCCCTAAACCAAGAATGAAAAAAAAATCTGGCAAGTCAAACATTGGACTAACTAAAAAGGATGCTATAGCATAGAACAGAAAGGAGAAGTTTGTATTTTGGATGCTTTCTATGATACAATGGCAGAAAATTGACATGGACTACAGTAAGTTCCCAAGTCAGTGATCTCTGCCTTGGAGGGTCACTCTAACACAGATTTTGTTTATTTTCAGCCAGAACACTCTTGGGAGCTATTTTCTGCTCAGCTGTATAAAGGAACATACTCCATATTGTGGGATTGCATGGAGAAAATGCACTGGGAAGGCATGTTATTATGAAGAGTTTTGTAGAGCCAACATCTAGAATAATTTGACTATGGTTGTTTCATCAAAGCTGTATAGATGCTAGAATCTATGTTCTTAACATTTCAGAATTTATTTTCATCAGCTTCCTGTCATTTGAACTCTACCTACCTCTTTTGCATAGCTGTTCATCAAGAACACTTCACATCCTAATGGGTATGTCCCAGTCTCCAAGCCATACGGACACATCCTAACACAGGGGATTAGAGAATAGGAAAGAGAGATGGCTAGGAGAAGAGTAACTGAAGTATACAACAAGACAGGAAACCACGTTGTTAGTTTGTACACTCACACATGGCTATTAGAAACCCTATGTCCACTCTCCATCACATAAGACTCTCTATCGTTTCATTACAAAGCACTTTAATTTTTTTCCAATAGCCTAAGAGTGACGTAAGCCCGCTTATTCATCATTCTTCCATCAAAAAATGCTTCTAGGGGGTGATGATTTAGTTCAGCTGTTAGAAAGCTTGCTTCCTATTCCTGGGGCTCTGGGTTGATCTTTGGAACCATAACAGATTCTAATATGCCACCTCATGTTTCAATTAATAAGATTTAAATAAAAACATAATTGGATAACTAGCAAAAATGGTATTTGAGGGGGCAGCAACTAAGGTAAACAAAATTGAAGATTTAGGTCAATTTGGAAGAAACGTGTGTGTGTAAGTGTGTGTGTGTGTGTGTGTGTGTGTGTGTGTGTGTGTGTGTGTGTGTGTTTGTGTGGGGGGGATGTAGGGGTGTGTGTGTGTGTGTGTGTGTGCATAATGGGTAATGCTGGGTAATTTTTATTGTTGAAATGTCACTACACTAAATAGAAATTGGGCAAAAATTCTATGCATAATAGAGGGACATGGGTAACCACACTAACAAACGGAAGGGTGCAGTGTGTGGTCAAGTCATAAAAACCACAGGGTCCTTGAGACTTTAGACAGAAAAAAAATAAAAAACATGTATTTCAGGCAAAATAAATATCTAGTTCAAGACAGACTTAACAGCTCCATTCCTTCCCTACTGCTGCTGCTGCAATGAATTAACCACAAACTGGACTGCTTCTAACACTAAGTTATTGCTTGACATTCTTGGAGGACCAAGAGCCAAAATTGGTCTCATTTGGCTAAAATTAAGGTTCTAGCTCGCTCAGGACGATATTTTCAAGTTCCACCCATTTGCAAGCTAAAACCTTAGTTTTAGAGAAATGAGACCAACTTTGGCTCTTGGTCCTCCAAGAATGTCAAGCAATAACTTAGTGTTAGAAGCAGTCCAGTTTGTGGTTAATTCATTGCAGCAGCTCCTGAGCGAGGTAACTCAGTCACAAAAGAACGAACATGGTATGCACTCACTGATTAGTGGATATTAGCCCAAAAGTTCATAACACCCAAGTTTCACTTCACAGTAACCGCTGGACTGAGTGTGAGGTCCCAGATGGAGGAGTTGGAGAAGGGACTGAAGGAGCTGCGGGAGTTTGCAGCCCCATGGAGGGAGCAACAGTGTCAACTGGCCTGACACCCCTGGTGCTCCTGGAGACTGGACAACCAACCAAAGAATACACATGGAGAGACCCATGGCTCAGACCACATATGTGGCAGAGGAGGGCCTTGTTGGCCATCAGGGGAAGAGAGGCCCTTAGGCCTGAGGGTGTTAGAGGCCCCAGTAAAGGGGAATGCCAAGGTGGGAAGATGGGAGTAGGTGAGTGGGTGGGGGGGGAATACCCTCTTAGAGGCAGGGGGAGGAGAGATGGGATAGGTGATTTCCAAAGTCGAGACCTGGAAAGGGGGAAACACTTGAAATGTAAATAAAGTATCAAAAAAAATTTTTAAAAATGATTAAAATGAAAAAAAGACAAAGGGGGAAAAAGGTTTTAGCAACACTGTGTTCTCTCTGGAGCCTCTAGGTAGAGCCCGTCACCCTTACCTTCTCATCTTCTAGAGGCCACCATCTTCCTTTGATTTCTAACCCTTTCCTCTGTCTTCAAGGTCAACAAGAACAGGTTCTGTCACTCTTATAATTTTGACATGCCTCCACCCTACACTTTTACATTTATGCACCCCCATGGTAACTTTTGGACCACACCTATAATATAGGCTAATCTTACCTCAGGGCCAGATAAATTAATATAACTCCCTTTCTATGAAAAGTACCAGAGCTTCTGACATGGGCATATTGGTGTGGGGAGGGGACCTGTGATCCCAGCTATGACAACACCACTGTGGGAGAGAAGAAAGCAAGAAAAGAAGCACATAAGAAATGATGCATGAGGAGACAAAACCCTCGTGTGCAGGGTGACAGAATGGAAATGCTCAAGTGTGAGTCTAGAGTCATATTAAATTGGGAATTACAAATTAATATGACTTTAAGGATTAGCTGCACAGAGGCACTGTATCCAGCAGAACAGGCATCATGGTCTGACTCCTAGTCACCCATAATGTCTCCAATGAAGAAGGGCAAAAGGCACGCTACCCTCTTCATATCTGCACATTAATTGAAACAAAACTCAGGACAAGAGGTTACTTAATATACTCATCATTCAGGGAATAACTCGGGTACGGAGTCTCCTTTGGAAGGGGCTCTCCCTCCTCTCCACAGAATTAATGTCTCCTCCATGGATAGCTTTTGCCGGTGCCTTCCTTTCCAGAGGTACTTATCATTCTGTAATATAATTTCCTGTCTCGGCACCTGTCTCTTCTCCAGGATGATGAGGTCCTTTCGAGGACAGAGAGTGTGACTTAAATATCTTTGTATTCTGTGCAGCGATCATAGTGGCTAACATAAGGGAGAGCCAATGTGTGTGTTGAATGAAACCCTGTGAGGGGAACTGAGAGCACGCTGAACTCCGTCATCAGTGAGAAGGTGGCGTTTAGGGAATACAGCTAAAGGAGAGCAGCTTTCAAATTAGAATAGGAAACAATAAATCTCTACATCCTGCAGATGCGATTGCGAAGGGGAGACAAGTGACTAATAGGAACTAAGAAGTGGAGGAATTTTCCTCCAATTGACTGGAGATTAGAAAAGCAAGGTCAAAACTCAGACAAGAACGCTACCTGCTATGACTTTATACATTGTTGACCACACTCAGCATACAAATGAACGTTAGGGGGAAGCAAACATGGTTTCCGAAAGTAGAGCAGGAACGTTAAAAAGATAAAACTTTTAACCCATGATATGTAGTTTAGAAAAATGTTTCTAGGCGTCATTTATTCTGAAATGCTTTGTGGGAAAAAAAATCTAACACTAGCTGACTAACTAGGAAGCAGGGAAAATGGGAATTCTTCTCATCCTCTGAAACTAAAAAAAATCAAGTGTTTTGCCAACTCCAAGTAGAATGAAAAAAGGAGACTGAAACTCTAAAACTAGCTGTCTTAGTCAATGTTCTGTAAAGAGACACCATGTCCATAACAACTCTTATAAAAGAAAGCAGTTAATTGGGGCTGGCTTATAGTTTCAGAGATTTAGCCCATTGTGATTATGGCAGGAAGCAGGGTGGCATGCAGGCAGACATGGTGCTGGAGAAGGAGCTGAGAGCTCTACATCCAGACCTGCAGGCAGCAGGAAGAGAGAGCCACTAGGCCTGTCTTGGGTTTTTGAAATTTCAAAGCCTATCCCTAGTGACACATTTCCTCCAACAAGGTCACACCTACTCCAGCAAGACCACACCTCTTAATCCTTTTCAAGTAGCACCACTTCCTGATGACTAAGCATTCAAATATATGAGCCTATGGGAGTATTCTTATTAAACTACCACACTGGGTAAGTCCAAGAAGACAGGGAACAGAAGAATGAATATGTAGGTATGTAACAGAATAGGTGTTCGAATTTTCTTTCCTTTAAAGAGGCTTTCCACTAAAGTTCTTCTCTCTGTGTAGCTATGAAGTATGTGGGTAACTCATCCTATGCATGCTAGCTGCTGAGCTGAGACAACACAAGACGAGTAAAGAGCTAGGCCTAAGTCTCAACCTTAGTAATGATTGGAACACAGCTCGGTAATGTCATCTTTTTCCATTAAGTGCTATTTTCACTATTGCTAAAAGTAACTTTCAATTTCTCATTTCTGGACCAAGGAAGTTACAGAAGAGAGTTGGTGGGTCTCCAGTCTTCCTCTCCTGTTTATCATCCTGTAGCATAAGAAACTATTAGGAGTGGTAAACAGACAGGAGAACTGGTGCAGACCGAACAGGCTGGAGTTCCATGAGCACGGAGCTGATGAATCTTCGCATGGGGAAGAAATGTGTAAAGAAAGAAAAATGGCAACCTCCAGGAAATCTCAATATTTTAAGGGTCAAGCAAACAAAATGAATTCCATAAGGGCAATTTATAGAGAACAATTGAAAAGTCACAAGGACAGTGAATTATGGCTTCAATGTCAACATCTCAAGGACTCAGTTAGCAATGCCATCAAGTACTACAAACAAAAGGACATTTGGTAAGCAGAATATTGAGTTAAATATCTCTATTGTGAATAGCACAAAAGAAAGAATTAGCTCCTAGCAATAGTAGAATCCTCCTCTGTGGAGCTGACTTTGACAGCATAGCATTTTCTCTAGGAATTCATTCTCTCCCAAACACATGGATTTTTTCCCTAACACATGGCCACCCAGGCATTTTAAGAGCCAAACAACACATTTTGGCAGATTATGAAAGGTACCTTGTCATCATTAGGTAAATCTTGCATGTCTCAGAACATCAGAATATGACTCACTGGGTTTCAAGATCAAAGGGTACAGACTAGAAAGACTATACCTGAGGGAGGAGAAAACAGAAGCAGTGGGGAAGAGAAATGTTGTTATTGTTTGTAAGGAGTTTGACAATTGACATATCCTGGAGGGTGGTTCTTCTTATTCCAGTTTCCACATAAGGAAGTGGTCTGGGATGTTCTATTGCCAGAACTACATCAGGCTACCTTGTGAGATGAATCAAGCTGAAGGAAGCATCCATGACAAGAGCTACCCAATGAGAATCTTGGTGAGAAAATTGTACATCAACCATGTTTTCTACACTTATAAACAAGCTCGAACTCTTAGCAAAGTCCTGCAAATGGGCATGCATTTGTGAACATTAAGAAAAGCTGAATCCAAGATGAGACAGATGGCTAGGTGGCTCTACATTCAGAATGGAGGCTGAATTTGGAACATGAAACTTGACCTTCCAACTGTCGAGACACATAGCTGCTACGAAGGGTCATGTTGCTTCCCAGACCTGACCTGTGAACTATGATCTGCCATAAACCATTCTAGACCTCATCCCTCATTTACATCAATGGACCAGAGTGGGCACTCCCATTAGAAGTGGGCTGCTGTCTTTGTTCTCACAAGTGCACTTCCAGTTTATACCAATATTATGTTTCCCTTATCTGCATGGTAGACTGAAATTTCTGAAACTGTTAGCTTAAATCAGTATTTCCTTCTTTTAAGTTGTTTATATCCCACATTTTTTTATAGTGGTAAAAACTAACAAAATTAGAAATAATGGCCTTGCCCAGTTTTAGAGAAGAAAAAGTCACTCGCCTGTTAGCCCATTATTGGGCACAAGCCTTTGTTCAAGCATGACCAAATTTACATGCTGATAGCTGTAAAACAAACGTTTTACATCACCTGACTGGACTGCGATAGAGTATCGTCAACACAAGCTCTGAGTAAGCCATCTTGCTCAAGCTCAGCTTTCTGTCTGAAAGTGTGTGCTCACAATGTATCTATAGACTTGGAAGGTGAAATAAAGCTTTAACATTGTATCCAACTGTGACAAGTTATTTCTAGATGTGACCTACTTTACATTTTTATTTAAGTAGAAAAGCTTGTGGATTATCATTGAATAAATATGTTTTGTGGTGAGATAGGCAAAGAGCCATGGGACTGGAGAGATAGCTCTGCAGTTAAGAGCACTTGTTGCTGATTAAAGCACCTGAGTTCAGTTCCCAGCTACCAAGTCAGCTCAGAAACACCTACAACCCCTGTTCCAGGAATCCGATGCCCTCTTCAGGCCTCTGCAGGCACCTTCACACATATGACATAGAACACACAGAGACACATACACAGATACATACTAATACACAGACATAAAAATCAATCAAAGTGATAAATAAAAACAACAAAATCCAGAATATAAGATTGGCGTTCCCATTGAGACTCCACATGTAGCATTTAGCCAGCCCCTTACTCTCTGTGACTCTCAGTGTTTTCACTGTTAAAATGGACTTATGGATATTTTCTTTTTTTTTTTTTTTTAAGATTTATTTATTTATTTGTTTGACTACACTGTAGCTGTCTTCAGACACACCAGAAGAGGGCATCAGATCCCATTACAGATGGTTGTGAGCCACCATGTGGTTGCTGGGAATTGAACTCAGGACCTCTGGAAGAGCAGCCAATGCTCTTAACCGCTGAGCCATCTTTCCAGCCCCTTATGGATATTTTCAAATCATGACCCATAAACATGAGAGGACTGTGAATTTTCTCCCCAAAGGATCCTTTAAAAGGTTGTCTTAAAATAGCATTCCTTAAATGCATACATTATAAATGATTTTCAACCTTTAATAAAAACAGCAACACATTCACATGTGCCGTGTATTATATTAAAAAGTAGTGGAGACCACTAGCTTATTAACTTGAACTGTTATTTTACCTCGATTTTGACATTCCTTAGAATTAACCTCCCACTGCCACGTAGATGCATCTACTTCGACTTGGGTGAGTGTCTGATTAAGATACCTGTGACTCTGCATTGGTTTTGTTCTGTTTTGCTTAACTTAAAGCTAATGATCTCCCAAGCCCATCACATTTTCTTCCTGCACTTTCAGTATCTGTCTCACATTCAATGCCAAACCTGCATTTTTTAGCTTCTCCTTGTGATAGCATCCCTTTATCAAAATCTGTGTTAGAGTAGCCATAGATTGCTGTTTAATACCACCCCAAACTTAGCAGCTTAACACAGTAATCATTCACTCTCTTCCCCAGTTGCTGGCTATCTGGGTTTAATGGATGCTGAGTTGAGGAGCTCTGGCTAATACCTGTCAGGGACTATGATACTGGGCAGTAAAGCAGTCCCCTAAAGCTTGTCCAGAGTTTGACAGTTCTCTTCCCAAATGGATACCTCTCCTGAAATGTTGGTGCTGATTCCCTCATCTCCCTCCACATGTCTACCTGAGTGTTCTCACTGGATGGTGACTGGCTTATCCACAGAGCAAGGGCAAGGGCAAAGGAACCACAAAACAGCCTTTCTCTGACCTTAGATACCAGCATCTTCTTTGCTGTGCTCAATTGGAAATGAGCCACTAAGTCTGGTTAATATTCAAAGCCAATGAATCAAACTTCATGTTTAAAGGACAAATAATTTTAAAATGTAAACATAGTTTTAGCTTATATTATTTAGTACTTTACAAAAATGTATACTAGTAAAATTGCACTCCTTGCTTGAAAAAAAAAGTTTATACTAGTTAAAGAAAGCAAAATGGCATTAAAACATCAGGGAAAAATAGATAAGATTGCCTTGTTTGTATCAGAGAGGGATTTTTGTACCATTTCATAATGGAGGAAGAAATGAAATAACTCACAATAAGATAAGCACTGCAATAAACTGGTGCATAAGCAATAAAAGACAACATGCACAAACTCAAAGAACACCCAACACTTCTGGTAATGAACAGAGCAAGCCCAGATGGGCAGCCACCTCGGCCCCTGTCTCCTGATTTGGTTTTCTTGCATTGGAATAGGTATGAGCTAAGATGGAGATCGCCTTACATAGCAATACCTACCTTTATAACTGCATTCTTCCTTTAAATGTGACTTCATCTCATTTATCCACAAAATGTCACTTTGCTTTCAAAAACCTACCTAGCTCTTTGCTCCTCAATATGCTGCTGTTGTTAGTAATAAGAAATCATAAAGTCGACTGAAACCTATCTGTCTTCAAGAGTATAAATTCTCCTGCCGACTCTTGCCAGCTGCCCATGGTAAACGTTTATTTTCTCACCAGGAATTGGGGGAATACACAAATGGGCAGTTCTGTAGATATTCATCTGTCCAGCTTTTTATGTTTTCACTTTTCTACTTAACTCTATAAATCCCAGGTTCTACCTGAATGCTCTTCTACAGTTTCTTCCCAACTGCATACATCTTTTAAGAATTAGAGAAACCGACTTGATCACAGCGTCATTACAGAGAAGGAATACTCCCCCTCTCCACCCTGTCTTTACCCTATCTTTTACACTACCCTTCATTTTGCTTTCTGCATCCCAACTTATCACCTGTGCTTTAAAGTGCATTAAGATTGGCTTGAAAGAATTAAATATCTGTCGAGAAAGAAGTATAATTTCTCTCAGACCAAGTAAGTTCTCTGACAGCAGACAGGCTTAAGGATAACATAATTAAGAGTCAGGAAGAGGAGTTTCTAAAGAAATTAGTCTTAAATAGACGATAGTAATTAATCAGTAAAACTAAATACCTGGCGGAATGGGGGAGTCGTCCTGGTAATTGGCAAAGCATAGTTAAGGCTGGATCCAGGACACTGATCCGAGTGCACACTACGATGGCTACCTTCCCATTCCGACCTTTGAGGAGATAAATGGAGCATAAAGCTCCTCGATTCAAATAAGCAAGAGCAGGGCATGCTGAATAGAAGGCGACATTGCTCAACAGCTTCAAAAGACTCAGCTAAAGGAAAGGTGTCAGAGCTTTAGCACCTGGAAGGGATGGCCAGAGGCTTCCGGGCTGAGACTAATCCCCAAATGATAACATTTGAGGACACATAGTGACATTTAAATACAAGAACAGACCTAAGGCTGAGACAGAGACCATATGAATAACACAAAATAGTACATAAGTATTGATTTCTACAGGCGTGTTTTTTTATAAAACTACTTAAGCCATATTATAGCTGCATTGAGAGAGATCCCATGTTCAAATTCAGTTATGCTGCTCAGGAATCGATCTATTCAACTTAGTATTAAAATAGCCCAGACAAGGAAGACTACACCCCAATATCAAGTTTATTATTACACATACGAGGTATTCAATAAATATTCATTGAATGAATTATAGACATTGTCATGGGCTACATAATATCATTTATGTAGAAATGGGTCTCAAATATCCCAATCCAACCTCAAACTCACTATGTAGAGACAAAGATGACTGTGCGCTTCAGATCGCCCTGTCTCTACCTCCTGGGACATTAAGGGAATTCCTATTGATGTCATCAGATGTCATCCCAAACACAACTTTCCAATTCACTACTGATTCACTCTAGTCTCCATTTATATCTTGAATTTACAAGCACACTTTCTTGGACTCTCTCTCACTCCGAATTCAAGTCAATTTTCAACCTCTTAATTAATTTGAATAACCTAGAAATGTAGCAGCTAACCAATACACAGATCAATATGCAAAAAAGTCATAATAAAGCCTATCTTTGTATTTCCGGCTGCCCACTGATCAGTCAGGAAGGTTGCATGTGTATACTGTATACGGTTCTAAGGATACAGGAAGAACTACATCACCGTGTTGACTAAGCTCACAGCAACATGAGCAGTAAGGGCTGTGTCTACCTGACAGTGTAGACTCCAATCATGTTCTAAATTTTCTAAATACAAGGTGTAATTAGAATAGAACTATTAAATTAAAACCTTCAAAATCCCTTGATGTGTGATTTGGAATTCTTTGGATCTCCTGTGATTTTCATTTACGATACTGTATGAGGCTAACTTGCTTGTTCGCATCATTGTGTGCTGTACCAACCTCAGATGCTCATCTTACTGAGGAGTGGAACAATAGTCCCAGTCTCACTATGTGTGGTGCTATTCCTGGCTGGGATCCTGGACTCCATGGTAGAGAAAGGCAAAGGGGGCTGAGCAGCAGCATGCACCAGTGGCTCTCTGCTTCCTTCCAGGTCGTGGGTGTGATGTAACCAGCTTCTCCAAGTTCCTGCCACATTGACATCCCTGTCACAATGGATTGCACCCTGGAACTCTGAGCCAGAATAAACCCTGTATCTTCATGTTGCTTTTGCTAAAGTGTTTTATCACAGCAACACGGAAAGAAACTAAAATGCACACCTACAAAGATGCAGAAAAATTTTAATTTAGTATAAACCATGAAGACCGATATAAAACCTGGAATTATGCCATTAATTTCAATTTTCATGGTCCTGTTTGTTTAAGAACATTTCTTGATGTTTAAGCCCTCCAGGCTTGCAATAAAGCACATGAAGCTATAATTACATCTCTTCCCTTGGGTCTATATCCAAACTAGAAAGAAAACAAGCAGCCTCCAGCAGAAAGGGGCAAAAGGAAGATTGAGACGGAACATATGAAGACAAGTTAAATGTTCTATATGACTTCCTGGACTTAGTCTGGGAACTTGACAGATGCTATGAAGAGCCTAAGTAAAACACCCTGGGATAAATATCCCCCAAATCAATGCTTCGAGGAATGGTAGTGAACTGTAATCTCAACATAATAGTCTCAGAAAACTGAGGCAGGAGAATCACAAGTTCTAGATTAGCCTGGGCTAACTACTGAAGCTCTATTTTAAAAGTTAAAAATGTAAATGCAACATACAGAGGTAATAATTCAGAATATCTCTCCTATACAAAGCCTACAGTCCACTGTCTGGGAAAGAGCATAGTCAAGAGCCAGTATAGACAACAAGAAAGGTTTAGCTCTTCCAAAAGCACCATTGTCGAGCTTGAATTTGTATTTTCTCCTTGAAAAGTTAACTAAGCAAAAGGGGAGTATCCAGTGTGCAAACACAATGAAGGAAGGTACCAACTCCAGAAAAATAAATCCAATCCTTTGCTATCAATTCTATAATAAGAGAGAACTAAATCAAAAGGCAAAGGTGATTTGTAAATAGGAAAGGGAGAAGGAATCCAAATGGAAAGGAGACCCAACAGATGAGTAAAGACTGCAAGGCCTCTCTCTTTTTTAATTATTTTATTTATTTACATCCCAAATGTTGCCTCCCATATCCCTCCTCCCAAAGTTGGGGGAAGAATTGAGGGGCTGAAGGAGATGGCAACCCCATAGGAAGACCAACAGTGTCAATAACCTGGACCCCTGGGAGTTCCCAGAGTCTGCAAGATCTCTTAAAACCCATAGATCTCCTATCTACACATGTGTCACAGTGCTCCTTTACTCCAGAGAATCAGTAGTGAGAGTGACAAGTTTGAGGTGGAGTTTAAGAGTACGGAGAAGCACATTCAAAGCAGAAATCAATGTGGGTGAAAATATACACAATTTCAGAAAGAAAGTAACTCCCACAAAATGGAAACAAAACCATAATTTGTATAAACAGAAAACAAAAAAAAAACAAAAACAAATTCCCTGTTTAAAAGTGAGCCAAACTCACCAATCACAAAAGGTTCCCTTGTCATATGGGTAAAAACAAAAGCAAGTGTGATATAGACCTAATTTAATGGGTTTTAGAAAAGACTGAAGAAAATGCTTATGTAAGCATCCAGTGAGGATAAATATCATCAGGGAGAAAAAAATTATATTTTTGAGGTTGAACATGGAGTTCTCCAGAGCCAAAAATGGATGTAATAAAATGTTTAGATTCTGATGAAAATAACCATGAGTCATGGTTGGCTCTTTGCCTCTGATTAGGGAATCAGCAGATATTAATCAGCACAGCAGATCATTACAGTGTTAGGAATCCAGAGGGGTTTTCTAGTTCTTGGAATAAAACCTAGAGCCTCACACAAACTGAGCAAAGCTCTATCACTCAGCAACATCCAGCCCAGAAAATGTTTACAAAGGACAAAGCTGAGATTATAGGAAGAATTTAAACTTAGATATAGAGTCTAATCATAGGACAATTCAGGTATGTGAAAACGTGACTGTCAAAAAGACAGTAGTGGGGTTCAGAGATAGTTCAGTGCTTAGGTGCACCCTGCTCCTGCACTGCGCCTCGTTCCAGCACCTATGCTTTGTAGCTCACAACTACCTGTAACTCCAGCTCTAAGGGATCCAGTGCCCTTTTCTGACCTCCAGAGGCAGCAGAACTCATGGGCACAGACCCACACAGAGACACTACACAAATGTGCACATTTAAAAAAAAACTTTTAAAAAGAAAATATGATAAAAATAAGTTACATATTAAAATAATTAGTAAAGACTGCCTAACTTTGCTTAAACTGCAATTGCTTAAAACAAAACAAAACCGGCCAAAAGTAAGCAGAGAATAAATTGTCTAATTTACATATCTAAAGGAAAGCCAAAAATCACTTCTTAATTAATTCTTCTACATCTTGGAAAGATATTTTGAAGGTATAAAATATACTTTTAAGCATGACAGCATGACGTATAAGAAGTTTTAGCTTCATCCAAATGAGTATAAAATTAGTTGTGAAAATTAATGGAAAGGATTTTATAAGAGGCGTGCTCACTTTAATTGGGCTCAAATAAACTGTAGACTGTTTATAGTAGACATATTGCAAATTGCATAGAATCAATAAATTAAAATAATTAGAAAAAAGACTGTACTCAGAGACAGATAGAATTTAAAATGACAATATTGCTATTGTAGGTGAAAAGTCACACTGTTAAGACAGTAAACATTGGATGGATTTAAAAATATGACATTAAGATCTGGTGCATAATTGTAAGTACTTATAAGCATTAAAATCTCTAACAATGTACCAGAAAAGTATCAGGAAAGAATAGAAAGTACAGCTATGGAGTACCTCTTATTCAGTCTAAGATACACATGGTAGGTTTAAATAAAGATGTGGCGAATGTGGACTAAAACTGAATTAATATGAGAACATTTATTCCATAAGCTAGACACCATGTAGACACGCTGCATTAGAGGTAGAGACTACGTCCTACAGATCTAAACATCTGCTGCTAACCAGAAGTAAAATTCCAAGAATTCACACCCAATATATAATTTTGGCATATCTATACTTTGGATGACCACCAGGGCAATTATGCTGAGTTGCTCTAAAAAAAATTCATCATTCCATTTATAAAATATCCACAAGATACCAAATGAAAACAGAGAAAATTAGTGATTACTAGAGATTTGAGGAGAGGGAAGGGAAAGAGGAGGATGGGCAC
This sequence comes from Uromys caudimaculatus, assembly GCA_028551405.1. Taxonomy (NCBI): domain Eukaryota; kingdom Metazoa; phylum Chordata; class Mammalia; order Rodentia; family Muridae; genus Uromys; species Uromys caudimaculatus. The sequence goes on from CM052700.1 coordinate 99,661,739, forward strand.
GTGTCTGTGTGGGGGTAGGGTGAGGAAGACAGTGAGGATGGAATGCCTGAGGTTCTTAATGGCAGGTGCTTACACAAGCTCACACACACACACACACACACACACACACACACACACACACACACACACACACACTCTGTTGGAGCTGAGTGATTCGCAGTTCTGTGCTTTGTACCCGGGTGAATATCCTGGTTTTGACAGGTCTGTATACAAGGTGATGTAAAATGTTACCTACGTTTGGGGAGTATCTTAGGTTTCTCTTGCTATGATCTAACATCATGACCAAAAGCAACTTGGAGAGGAAAGAATTTAATTTTTTCCACTTTTGTGTTGTGATCACAGTCCATTTAAAAGGAAGTCAGGACAGGAACTTGAGGCAGGAACTTGGAGGCAGAAACTGAAGCAGAGGCCATGGAGGAACACAGCTCTCTGGCCAGTTCACACTGGTTTCTTTTGTCCATCTAGACCACCTGCACGGGGGTGATATGTCCCACAACCCCTAGTGAGCTGGGCCCTCCCACATCGATCACTAATCAAGAAAATGTCCTACAGACTTGCCTACAGACTAATCTTAAGGGGTCATTTTCTCAAAAGCATAAAATAAAATAAAGATTCAGTTAAATGAAAAATTAAAAAGTATTTAAAAAATGAAAAGTAAAAATGATTCCCCCTTCCCAGCTATGACTAGGTTTACGTTACGCTGACAAAAGTCAACCAGCACAGGTGTGCTGTGTGAAGACAGAATGTCCCAGGACAAAGGAGTCTCCCAGGACATTTCTTTGTAGCTTCATATTAGTCTAATTCCTAAGGATTTAAAAAATTAAAGTCATTGCATATTCAATCTAAAATCGATAACTAAGAGTTACTTTTATGCTCAGGAGGCATGATCAATTGCCTTGGCTGAGGGGGAAAGAATGTTTCCCACTGTCACCCTACCTCTGTCCCTTCAAGAGAAATTGCAGATTCCAATTTGCACTGCCCAAATACTCCTAGGTGTAGCCCTGAATATGGTCAATGTACCAGGTGCCACTGAACTGAAGAAACCTGACTTTTTCTCTCCTGACAGCTAAGGAGTTAAGAAGGCTAGAGGTGGGTCTTCATGTCCACTTCCTCTCCTCCATCCTGGGGTTTTGTCTGGGCTGGGCTGACGCAGGACACAATCTCTGTAAATTCATATATGCATCGGCACTGTTCTTTCTGGAAATACTGTTTCTTTGACATCAACCACCAGCTATGGTTGTTACAATCTTTAACCTTCTTTGTTTCAATGGAACATCTTGTATGTATCAAGTTTCTTATTTTTAAAAAAGTAATCCTGCATGTGTGCATGTGTCTCTGTGTGTGTGTGTGTGTGTGTGTGTGTGTGTGTGTGTGTGTATGCCTGTTCCACACATTTAAATGCCAGAGGATTACATGCAATAATAAATTATTTTCCAGTGGGTTCCAGAGCTAGAACTAGAGTCACCAGGTTTGGCGACGACTGCCCTTACCCTCTGAGCGCTCCCATCAGCCTTGTGTCAAGTTCTAATATCCACTAGAATGCTTTTCCTGGGTAGATTGTTCAGTGTTTGTGTTGTGTAGCCTTAATTATTATGGATGTATAGTTTTCCTACACACTGTGGAAAATCTTTTGCTATACTTTATTTTCAGTTTATTCTTTGACACTATAATCAATATATTTTTTAGATAAATGAGGCTTTTTTAAAATTCTAGCACTTAGACCAATGGTTCTGACTCAGCACATGGGTCACGACCCTTTTGGGGGTTGAATGACCCTTTCACAGCGGTCACTTAATACCATGAGAAAACACTCATATTTATGTTATAAATCATAACTAACAAAATTACAGTTTTGAAGTAGTAAGAAAAATAATTTTATGGCTGGGGGCTACCAGGACATGAGGAACTGTATTAAAGGGTGACAGCATTAGGAAGGTGAGAATCACTAATGTAGACTTTCTTATCTACCATCTTGGGCTATTTGCAGATTTTGGAGCCTCGCTTTATGCCTCTCATTTGGATTTAATCATTTTCTTCTCATTGTACCAACACTTACTTGGTGAGGTCATTCCTCAGCATCTATTTATGCTTTGGGCTACAATTATCAATGAGAATAAGCCCCATCTCCCATTGCTTTTTAAAACTGGCTATTAAAATTGATTTTTTTTTTTTTTTTTTTTGCAGTAAACCTATTCATGCACTTATTCTGAAAGCTGTGGGCTGTGTTGTGGACTTGTTTTCTGTCTCTGGGTTTGGGTCTGTTCAACTATTTGTTTTCAGTAGATGGCAGTGATTGGTGATATAGGGGTGCTGCCACTCTGGCTCCTAACTTCAGAGAGAATGCCTGCAGCAGAGAATTATGAAGACTGCCATTTTAAATGCTCCTTTTTAAACCAAAGGCTGGTACTGAGATTTTTGCATTCCTTCAGCTTATTACTTGATCACATTTTTTGTCTATCCACAAACACTGATATCATTATTTTTGTCTTTATTGAGATTTTATTTTAACCACCTTTATTGAGTAATAATTAATAAACAATAAAAGGCACTTATTTAAATCAAGCGTTTAGAATGTGGTAAATTTTGAAAGATGCACATATCTGTAGAAGCAAAAACCAACATTATATTTCTGTCACACCAAATACATTATGTGCTACTTTGCAGACCATCTCTCTGTGCTAGTAGCCCCAAACACTGACCTGCTCTTGTCACTATAGATCAATTTACACTTTCAAGAAATTTATAGAAACGAAGTCAAACACTACGCATTCTACTGGCTCTGGTTTCACTCACCAAGTGCAGTTAGTTTGAGACTTGTCTGAGTCTGCTTGTGCTATTATAGCAAAATACCTTAGGCTGGGTAGTTTGTAAACAATAGAAACATTTCTCTCAGAGGCTGGGGAGTGTAAGATCAAGACAAAAACAAAAGGGATGTCTGGTAACACATTTCTGCTTCAAATATGTTAAATTACTGTGGGATCGCTGTGTTGGAAGGGCAAGAGGCTCCCTGAAGGCACCACTCTCATCCTAGCACAGTGCAGTGCGATTGGGTCTCAGTATGCATTTCGGAGGCTCACAGACATCCAGGCAATAGAATGATTAATCAATGCTGTGCCGGCGACCCGTTTCCTTCCTTATTCCCGGGTGGTGTTCTATACTAGAGCACACCTCACATTTTCTCTGCTTGATTGCTGAAGGCGTTTGTGTCTACCATGAATGGCTATGAGCATTTATATATAAGTCTTTCTGCTAATGTCTCATGTGTCTTTGGTAACAAATTGTAAAAGTCATAAGAACTTTTCGATCTTACATAAAAGCCATATATCTCTCCATCATCTCTGGTTCATACTTCCATCAATGGAGCGTGAAAACTCCCTCCGTTCTGCATCCTCTCCAGTAGGTTTCTCTGTTCACTTTCTAAAACTTAACTCTTATAACAACGGAGTATGTTCATTGTAGCATTAATTTACATTTCATTGATGAATGATTTTGAGCTTTTCATATGATTATTAATAGATTTATTTTAATAAGGCATTCTGACATTTTGAGGATAAATGCTTCGTGATTGTGATGGATTTGCTGCAGGAAACTTGTAAATCTTCTAAGATATTGCCAAACCACACTCTATTAAAATAATGTAGAACATTGTCATCATTGTGTTATCGGGAACTATGGAATAGAGGGATTCATTTCAGCTCATAGTAGCTACTGAATTAGCTAACATGTAATAGCATTTAATAACATTTCTATTGCAGAATGTTATTAAGTAAAATGATAAGGTTAATTAACAATGAAAAGTTATAATGGTTAGAGCCAAATATCAACTTGACAAAAATCTAGAATCACCTGAGAAATGGGCCTTTGATCATGTCTAGGGGGATTATTTTAATTATATACATTGAGGTGGGAAAACTCGCCCATTGTAGTTGATACCATTTCTAGGCAGGGGATTCTGGGCTGTGTAAGGTTAGAGAAAGCAAGCCAAGCAAGAGAATGCATTCATTGCCCTCTTCTTCTGACTGCAGACTTAATGTGACCAGCTGCCTTCGGCTCCTGATGTCTTGATTTCTCTGCCATGATAGACAGTAGCCTTCTCAAGTGGTGAGCTACAAAAAGCCCTTTCTCACTTAGGTTGTTTTTGTCAGAGTACTCTATCCTGGTGACAGGAAAAGTAAGTAAGACAATACCATGTGGTGCAAAATCTTTTCCTGCCCCATAAAATGGCTGCTGTTTCTTTAAGTAAAACTAAGTGAGTCTATTCACATGGCTCCGTGTTGGTTGTTCCATTCAGTTTCTGTGGTCCATGTATCCCTGCACCAGCGTCACATCATCTTGACAACTGTAGCTAATGGATGAATTCATATAAGGTAGAGTGATTTCTCCTAGATGTTCCTCTCATTAAGACTGTTTGGCCCACAATGCACCAGTGCTCCAGTGTGGTGTACACGGCAGCTCATCTGTCTGCTCATCTTCCATGATTATGGGTCAAAGGTTCATAGTCTAGCAGTGGCAGTTGACCAGTTAACTATGTATTAGATGATTTAACTAAGAGAGATGGGTCCATACTTAACAGCACTGGTTGCTCTTCCAGGAAACCCGGGTTTGACTCCCAGCCCCTGCATGGTAACTCACAACTCTCTGTTAATTCCAGTTCCATGGCATCCAGTGCCCTCTTCTGGCCTCCATGGGTACTACATCCAGGTGGCACACATATACATACAGGCAATATATCCATCTGCATAAAAATAGAAATTTTTTCAAAGAAAATATTTAAAAAACTATTTTGGTTGTTCTAAAATATTCTAGTTACATTATATATTAACTTATCTTTTTCATCTCAATAAGAAACGGCTGGCATTTGAATAAAATCTATGCTTAACTTATAGACCAATATAGGAAGAATATATATTTTTATGCTCCACCTGAATTCATACATTTTGAAAATGTGTACTGAGAATCATTAACAAAAATAAAATCACATAATAAAATCAAAAATAGGAATAAATACTAATACTTTGGGCAATATGATGGTACATGGTAATACCAGGAGGCAGTAGAGGATGCCAGCCTAGGCTACAGAGAAAGTTTGAGACTCTGGACTACATAGTGAGACTGTGTCTAAAAAGTATATTCTAAATATACAAAACTATTATACAAATAAATGCTATTATCCTAATATATAAAAATAAATTGGATAGAACAAACTGCAGAAATTGTTCTAATGCCTCAATTTCACCAATAATCATAACATTCAATTTTAATAGTGCAAAGAGAAGAAAAGCTAAATATCCAGTGGTATGAAGTTATTAAGTTAACAGTCGTATAGTCATATAGTATATTATTATTTACCTGCTTAAAAAGCATATATCTAAAGCTTGGCAGGAGTGTTCATCATATGAGAAAAATGTCATATGCGAATCTTAATGGAAATACAACCTCAAAACTATTTTATCTTTTCCAAGGAAGAGCAAACTAGTTGGTTGTCTGGTACCATGTAGTCAACCCAGATAGTATGCATACATGCAGATAGTATTGTGCAAGAGAAGCAGATTGTACTTGTGTGTGTGCACATGTATTTGTATGTGTGTGTGCATGTGTGCATCGTGTGTGGACACGTGTATTTATGAAGCAGTGGTAGGTAAGGGAGGAGGCCATGGATTTGGATGGGAGCAGGGAGGGGTGTGGCTGAGGGATTGGATGGAGGAAAGTAGGAGAGGGATTTTGAAGTTATATTGTAATCTTGAAAAATGAAAGAAATTATTGGAAGAAAGAAAGGAGAAAATATATCTTTAAAAGTACTTCATGTAGAAAACAACATTTGTCAATGTTAATGTTGTATCATTTTCTTTTTATATGTTTTCTGAATATTTTTATAATAAACATGTATCTTTTATAGTCAGAAAATCACTCATTAATAATATGTAAGTAGCTTTAGAAATTATTACTTCACAATAAGAGGGCAAATTTTCCTGTCTTAGACTATGGCATAGCATTGGCCCTCTTCAGAAACCCTTCAAAGGGCAAACTCTATGAATTAGATAGAGAATCTGATAAATTTAATTCATAGAAATATTTTCTCTGTGAGAACAAGTTCAAGAATGAATTACTGGGTTGGGAATATAACTCCATAGTAGAGTGACTGGCTAGCATCCCAAGTCTGATGGCTAATCTTGGTTGTCAACTTGACTGCATCTGGAATCAACTAAAATCCGGCCAGCTGGGCACACCTGCGAGTGATTTCCTCTATTGTATTATTTGAGATGGGAACACCCACCCTAAGTCTCGGCCACACCTTCCAATGGTAGCCCATGTACAAGGACATTGGAGAAGTAAGCTTTTGTTTTTTGCCTGCTTGTCTTCATCCTTACAGGCAAGCTCATCCTACTGCCAAGACATCCCTTTGCTGGTATTGAAGCCTAATTCTCAGGGATTCTAACATTAACTGAAGACCAGCACCTCTTTAAAGTCTCCAGCACCAGACTGGAACTTTTAGACATCCAGACTCTTGGGCTGAACAGCCACCAGATACTTGACATCTCTCTCAGGAGAAAGCCATTATTGGACATTTATTAGACCACAGCCTGTAAGCCACTCTAACAAATTTCCTTTTAATAAACATATATAATATATTTATCATCTATATAATTATATATATATATATGCACATATATCCACTCTATGAGTTCTGAAAACAGTACTTGGTACCTTGTAGCATTTGATTCTCTGCACCATTATCAGAATAGAAAGTCTGCCTATGTCTCATCTTAAAGAGAGCTGAAAGTCAGAAAAAACTCACAGGAAGCCATGTTGCTCTCTAATTAGCAATTGGGTTCTTCCAAAACTGTTACTCGATGTTTTGTCACTTTAGTAAAGAGGGACCATAAGCTCACAGTTGTTTAGATAGAGAAAAAAACCCTCATTTCCTCATTTCGTGTAAGTGCTATGCCAAATGGAAATCTTGAAGCATATTTCAAAGCATCAAAAGCTCAGGCCTCATTAACATCGTGACCACACTCAGGAATTACTTAGCAATTTAAATAAACTTCAGGCATATCAAATTGTTGCCTCTGGATGCTTATGATCAGATTAATGATACAGTTTATAGTCTAAAGCAGGACAGTTCTGAGTGTGAAGTGGGTACCTAAGAGTTAAGTTGAGATAATGTAGGAACTGTTTGGCCTCTTATTTCCTTAAATCCCATTCTTCTACCTCACTGAGATCCACCCACCACCCACCCCACCACATCCCACTCCCAGTGCTGCAGGTTCATTCTTTCTTCCCAGACATTCATGGTTTTGTTTTACATCCATCCCCACACTCTGTGGTCTATGTGTTCTTGCCAGCTACTATGCCAGATACTCCCAAAGTCTCGGTAGCTTGATATGATTAAGGTTTCTTGCTTGCTTACTGAGAGTCAGCTATTAGCTGGGCAGCTATCCTTGGCAACAACTGTCTACAATCCACACTGACTATATGGCGTCTGACATTTTGTAAAAGGCAGAAACGAGAGGACAAAACTTAAAATGAAGATATTTCTAGAGCCAGACCACAAGTAGATCACTTCTATTCATAGCTAGGGAAAGGTCACATGACCTTTACCTAGTCCCGTGGAATGCTGGGAAATGTAGATGTTCCTAGTGTCCAGGAAGGAGAAATTAAATTGGTCAGTATTTAGTTAAGACTTTGTCAGGGTAAAACTTGGCTTTATGTACAGCCACTCTCATTTCCTGTTCCCTTACAGCAGCTCGGAATGTTTTCCACAAATATGTTATTTTAATCATTGAGTTTTACTACTTCACATTTCCTGATATTCCAGAATATAACAACACTGTCAAGAAAGTTTAGGTTACTACCATTAAGAACTTCCAGTCTCAGTGAGACTTTAGCATGGGTTGCAAATAGTTCCCCTGCTTGATTTCAACAGTCTTTCCCAGTCTGCGGGACCACGTGCAACCTTCTTCCCTCTCCTCCTCCCCAGAAAACGGTGTCTACAAATTCAAAATAGATTGTTGTGAGTTGGGCTTTATGGCCCCAGTTGCCAGGTCCTAGATAGTCAAACCCATCTGGACAGTCTTGTGAAGGTTCTTTTTTAATTAACATGACCATTAAGTCAGGAGATATTGAAAACAACAACTAGGCCTCCATGTGTGACAGAGCCCACTCTTGTTGATCCAGACCCTTAAGAAAAATAAGAGGACGTCCTCTGAAGAGAGTTTCTACGAGCAGACTTCTTCCTGGATCTTCAGTCTGTTGAACTTACTATCTTCCACAATCAAGTGAGTTAGTAGCCACACCATACAGACATGCGTACACAGCCTTTGACGAGGCAATCCCTTTAACATAAATTTTTCTCAAAGAAATAACAATTTGACTCCAATTTGGCTTATCACAGCATTTATCATAGTAGAAATTGTGAACAAAATAAACGTTAAATAAGAAGAAATTTTTAAAACACATAAGGCATTTTTATTGATCTACAATTTGAGAGCCATTGTTCTAAAAGAATATATATATATATATATATATATATATATATATATATATATATATATATATATATAATTCTAAGTTCACAATATATAATTTAAAGGCAAAAATAAAGTAACAAAAGTTGTGGTTATATTTTTTCCTTCTTGCTAATCTTATTTTCATTGCTGAGCCTGAATATAAAATTATAAAGAGCATTCACAAAGAGATGATCCATAAATGGCTGAAGAGAAGGCTCAGTAGTTAAGAGCGCATGCTGCTCTTCCACAAGCCCTGAGTTCGACTCCCTGCACCCATGCCAAGCGGCTCACACCACCTGTGCCTCTGTGTAGAGTGGGGTCATCCAACACTTCTGACCTCTGCAGATACTGTATGCACATGAGCATCCCCGCACACAGACACACACAGACACGTCATTTAAATAAAAAGAAATCTTTACAAAATGTATTTCATAAATATATCTTTCTATAACAATAAATGAAATGCTGTATATCCCATTTTCTATTTTAAAATGGACAACTGCAATTAAGAACAAATAGCTATTCCGTGAATATCATGCACACTGCAAAAAATTAAGTGAAGTGTAATTAGAGAAAAATAAAATAAAAATGACTGAAAAGTAGTTGCAAGAAAATAGTCTAGGAAAACAAAGGGAAAGCAAGGTGTGAGCCATGAATTCCACTCTGGTAAATGGTTCCCAGTAAAGTTAGTAGAAATGTAGGCAGGTGTTTGTGGACAGAGAATCCATCAATCACAGAACAAAATACTCTGAAAAGTCAATGATTGGGAAGAAAAAATATATATATTTTGCTTACGGTCTAATCCAAACATTATAAGCAAAATTTAAGGAATAGTTAAAGTCTAGAAATTATCCTCCGATGTATGGGAACTGAGTCGTAAACACCTGTGCACGCAGTAGGATCAAAATTTCTGCACGTATTTCTATACTCAGCCAACACACATTTATTTAGCTTCAAGCATGTGCTGGACCTTACAAAAAAGAACCTGTCAGGTCTCTAAGTAACATTAAAGGCAGACTTACGTCCTGTGTCTATTCTTTTCTGCGTTTTACAGAATATGGTGGAGAACCTAGCAAGCTACTTTGTGATTAAATCATGAATAAAAATTTGTTCTAAGATATAATGGAAGAATAGAAGTCAAGGGAAAAAAATGTAATTTCAGTTTCAAGTACTTTCTGTTTAACAAGGGATAGAAATTTAAATTTGGATTCATATTTGAATTCACCTTTGAGGGCAGACAGGTTCTTTGGGACAAAAAGAAAGGCTATATTGAGACTTTTAAATTATGCATGGAGAAGAAAATATAGCTAAAGTGGGGAAGTTGGACAGTCTTAGGCACAAAGTCTGAAAAGAAAAAAAAACTTGGGGCAGCAATTTGGGGAAAGAAAGACAGTTTTAAGATAAAATAGTTGAAATTCATGAAAAAAAGGAGAATAATGAAGAATGTCGTTAGTGACTTGAGTTGTACTGCACTCTGAGAAAAGGGGACAGCTGAGGTGGAGGGTTGTCCAGATAGTAACAAATATCAGCACAAAAGGCAATTGCAAGATGTGTGATCTGGAGATATATATGTATATGTAGACATATACATATCCAAGAGTAACAGTAAGCCCAGTCTTTTGAAGAGCTCTTAACTCCTCTAAAGCAAAGACCTTGATGTTCCCATAAATGAGGACAGCAGCTACTCTCTTGCAAGTAGCCTTGTTGTCAACAAGTGTGGACAGCTGGGACCTGAGGCAGGGAAAGTCATATCAAGATTGTATGTGGAAGCTTCATGACAATAACAAATGGGGTGATTTGAACTACCCCAAGGCTTTACTGTCACTCTAGGGGGCCCTTGGGCTTTGTGAGGAGGACACAGCTATGCCATAGTCAACAGCAACGCGCTGGAGCATGAGTATCTGTGGTTTCTGCAGCTGCACCTCTACCCACATTTTCAACAATGAACATGCTTCGTTTAGCATCAGACAGAACAGCAGTGTCCCTCCATTCTGTAGTATTCCTTGCCTACATATGCTCTCACCTTTCCTGGGAGGAGCAAAGACTTAAAGATCCTTACGCTGTGCTCCCTCTAGACCTCTCATCCCACTGGAATCTCTGCTGGCCAACCTAACAGGCTCTTCCAGCCATGTTCGGCTTCGCTGTCTCACACTTAAGGCAGTTAGCAATCCAGGCTCCCTGAGTAGTCTCTGCGCTACTGTCCCTCCCTCTGCTCCCCCTCCTGCCATTCTCCCTGTCTCTTCCTCTGTTCCCCCAGCTCTCTTCCTTCCATTCTCCATGTCCATGTTTCTCTGCTCCCCCCACCTCTTCTCCTGATGTTCTCTCTGTCCCTTGCTCACCTTTTGAGGTCTTCCTGAAAGTCACCCTTGAAAGTTAAAGTTTTCAGAGCTCCATAAACCATCTCACCTATCCAAACATGATCTCACTGTGTCACCTGAGAGCCCAACACATCCTCAGACACTGGAGGTGTGTCGTGTGCAGTGACCTACCTGGCACCACTGACATTAAGAGCAGGCTACTCTTAAACACCCCCATCTCTACAAAATTGTAATCCTGGTTGTTTTAGGGGGGGTATTTTATGAACATCTGTATGTGTGTGTTTGCATACGTGTGGTGCACATGTGTGCACAGGTGCACGTGCACATGTTAACAATGTGTGAAAAGCCCCAAAGTTGATGCCATGTGTGTTCTTTGAACACTGCCCATTCTATTAACTGAGGCAGAACCTCTCGCTGAACCTGGTGCTAACCAGCCACCTTGCCCTAAGAACCTCTCTGCCTCCTCCCCAGGGCTTGCATTTCTCTCCTACATTCTGGATTTATTTTCCTAGTGGTATCTTCATTCATATATCCCACCAGAACCTCAATTGTGTGACCGCCAAACACTGTTCTTTCTGACCTTTCTGGGTAAATAGCACCAGATTTTAGATATTGTATATTGCTGTCTCCCAACATGACATGCATCTGTTCCCCTCTGTTTCACATGGATGTTCTGCACAGAGCCATTCCTGTTACTCCTCATGCTCAGTCTCTCTCTTCAGCATTTATCCACTGTATTCTCTTTCAATTTCCATAAACTTCATTTTTAGAAAAAGATATTAACCCCAGCTACAAATGATTGCTGCAGCCAGAGGTTAAGAAATATGAGTGTGGTGCCTAGAAGAGTGTCTATCCATAAAATACACAGATAATGTGTCTTCCCTCATAAAACACTGTTTGACACTCTGCTGCCTCCAAAATCTGGATGCTTTGAAGAAAAGTAATTGTATCTGAAGACTGAATTAATGAACCATAATTTTATATGCATAAAAACCAAATTATGTAGATCATTTCAGCTGTATAAATGAGATTTAATCCCAAGTATTTTGAAACTCTTTTCTTATTGTCAGCAACAAACATCACCACAAAACATAAGCCCCATAAGCCCCATATTTGTTAACAACACAAGTGAATATCTATGTCCTCAAAAGTTTTATAATTTCCATGCATGCATGTAACTCAAGGTGCTATAAGATAATACAAAATAAGTGCTAAACAGTGAAAGTGGTAGAGAGGGAGAGAACCAGACTGCATCAATCAGAACAATGTCCTGAAAAAGAAAAGAAAGAAAGAAGATTGATTGCATCTTAAAGGAATGATAACCATCTAGTTCAGGTATAAGAAGGAGAGATAGAAACTATGTTACAGACACAGAAAAAAATTGCAAGGATGTAAAATAGGAATATTAATAAATTATGACAAGCTTGAAGAAGATGCAGAATTCATCAGCAGACATAGTAATAGTAAAATCTGAAAAAGAAAATACTGGGGACAATGAGTAGATGAAACTTGGTGCCAATAAAGGAGCTTTAAAAAGAAAAAAGTAAAAACCACTAACACTTCAATCCCAAATTGATAGAATGAGCATAGTTTCTCATCAGGTTGTCTCCACCATTGATGGTCCTCTCTTCTAACGTGCCTTCTGCTTAGCTGTCATCATGTTCCCCCAAAACCCAAACTTGACTATACCATGTTCTTGTCTGAATTCTCTTTCTTAGCTCTTCAAAGATGAGCAAATGGACAATAAGCACATGAAAAAGTTCAATTTCTCTAATCATGGGGGAACTGAAAATAAAAATGAGATCAGATATCTCCTTCCTCTCATGACTGCTATTAAAGAAGAAAACAAAAACTACTAAGTGTAAAAGTAAGTTTTATTCACTGGATGTAATTGTCATCTCTGAGGCTTACTGCTAAATAATCTCGCCCTTTTTAGTCCTTTCTGAACTCTGGCTGGCCAGATCAACTCAGCTGTTCTGGCTCAAAACTCCTCTCCAAGCTGACTGATTCAAACTGGCTTCTCTCAGCTTCTCATTAATGGCCCTGCTTGGAAAACTGCCTCTGCATTCCGTGAACTGAACTGCACTGACTGCACTGAACTGAGCTCAACTGAACTCACTCAGCTGCCCTCCGCTCCCGACTCACTCTGTGCTGCTATCAAGTAGCCTCTCTCTTGGGTCTGTTCTCATGAGAGTTGAGAATATGCTATCTCTGACTCATTCTGTCAAATCTTTCTCTGATTTGTCACTTTGTCTGCCCCTCAATTAGACATTACTTTCAAACATGGCTGCTTCCTTCTATAAACTAAACTTACTTTCATTGTTAAGAGGGATGCACACACCATGGATGGAATGTAAAATGGCAGTCCTCATAAATCAAAAGCAGGATGTATGAAACAGAAATTCTGCTTCTAGAAATATAAACAAAAAAGTTGATGGCAGATTATGAAGAAATATTTGCAAGCCATGTTCCTTGAGGGAGTCTCACAGCTCAAACTGGAAATAAAGCAGTGCACAACTACGGAAAGAGGCATAAACAGAGTGTGTCACAGATGTTTTTAATGTTTATTTCTATCTTCACGTATGCATATGTACGTGTGCACATGGCACGTGTGTGTAGGTACCCAGGGAGGACAGAATGCACCATATAACACAGGGTATAGCATATATTCATGTTAAAGACGTTGTGATAAAACCCATAAGTCAATCACAAAAGCAAGCATTTTGTAAATGTGCTTGCTAACACACTGGGAACAGTCAAACTCACAAACACACAAATTAGAACCCCAGTTGCCAAGAAGGGAAGAGGGGAAACAGTTTCTGCTTTACAGGTGTTAGTTTTGCAAAACGGAAAGTGCATGTTTGCACCAAATGTAAATGCACCTCACACTACTAAATTAGATATTAAAAAAACTTAAAATAGAAAATTTTATGTTACATGCATTTTACCAGGATTAACTACAATTTCTTTAAATTGTTTCTTCCGTAGGCTTCCATCAAAGGGATCCATTTTAAGCACTATACTGCAGCACCCAACCCTTCATGGTCTGACTTCTCTGGGAAAAGAAAGAAGAAATATCACCAAGAACATTAGTTTATACTTAAGTTCCAGGAAGAAGTCGTTTCATTTTAAATAATATCATGAACAGGGGAAATAAAGAGCAGAAAAACTGCCATTAATAAGAAAGTCACAAACAGGTTTTTAAAATCTGGTACAATGCAGTGGTGGCGCACGCACGCCTTTAATCCCAGCACTTGGGAGGCAGAGGCAGGTGGATTTCTGAGTTCGAGGCCAGGGCTACACAGAGAAACCCTGGTCTACAGAGTGAGTTCCAAGACAGCCAGGGCTACACAGAGAAACCCTGTCTTGAAATAAACCAAAAAAAAACAAAACAAAACAAAACAAAAAGACAGTGGTAAGATTATTATTTCCATCCACCAGTGTGAAGTCTGGAGCTTCACTGATTTTCATAATAACCACTGTTGTGTGACTTAGGTAATTTATGCCAACAGCATTTCACACACAATTAGAACATGGGACTCTTACAAAGCATCCCAATGTAGGTAAGAAGAAATAAATTTAAAAGTTCATTCGTGCCGAGAGGATCCTTATCTTCCTCCTACATGTCAGAAGCTAGATGGAAGTTCTCAGTCGTATTGGTGAGTATTTTCCTCATTAGAAGCTAATTTCTACTTTGAAAGAGCAAAGTCCTATTTTGTGTCTGTTTTCTTACAAGGAGGAATATGGATGCTCTTCTTCCACAATCTCCTGACACCAGCCAAACAGGCAGACCCTGGCCTTTGCATCCATGTACCAGATGAACTGCCCTCTTCTCAGTCTAGCAAGGATAGTATGCATTTTTTTTTTTTTTTTTTTTTTTTTGGTTTTTCCAAACAGGGTTTCTCTGTATAGCCCTGGCTGTCCTGGAACTCACTCTGTAGACCAGGCTGGCCTCGAACTCAGAAATCCGCCTGCCTCTGCCTCCCAAGTGCTGGGATTAAAGGCGTGCACTACCACTGCCTGGCTGATATCATGCATTCTTGTAAAATGCTCCTCCCTGCCCTGTACGCTGAATTTTGCTAGCTCCTCTAGGTTCTCCAAGAATAGGATGCAGAAGTGGGCAGCAACTGTCTCATGTTCATATCTGTGAAACCAGCACAGAGTTTGTCATTTGGGGGATTCCAACAGTGTTAGCAAAGTTGGACAGTTAGCACTTTGATAATAGATGTATTTTAAGCCAAAGGATGGCCCAGTAGGTAAAGGTACCTGCCACTAAGCCTGACAACCTGAGTTTAATTCCTGAAACCCGCATGGTGGGAGGAATGAACCAACTTCCATGAGTTGACCTCTGATCTCTACACAGCACACACTCAGCCTCCACCCACCCCCAAACACTCAATAATAATATAAATAAATACAATTTTTAAAAAGTATTTTTAGGAACATTCATCTGGGGTAGGGGGAGGAGAACATGTTGAGTTGGCATCCTGGGATCATTGCACTGCAGACCCCAAAATGGGTGGCTTTAAACACAAATATATTCTTCATTCTGGGGATCAGAAGTCCCAAATGGTACAGCCAAAAAAGTATCACAGAGGCCATGTACCCTCTAAAGGAGGTATTGGAGAACTGCTTCCTTCCTCTCGGTTATAACATCCCTTGCCTGTTGGTCCTTTTCTCCATTTTCAAAAATAGAGTACAGTTGGGTAGCCACAGACTTTTCTACCCAGCCACTTTGTTTCCAAAAATAGCAAGTCTAAGACTTAATATATATGAATACATGCTTAGGTCAATAGCTTTGACTTGTTCCCAACTAGCTCATAACTTAATTACCAATTGACTCTATTCTAAGTCGTGCTACATCGTTAGCTACCTCTCCTCAGGTTCATGTCTGTCTCCCTCAGCATTCAGAGTGAATCTCCCAGGCCTCGCTAATATCTCTCTCCCTCCCTCCCCCCCCCTCTCTCTCCACTTTCTACCCCTGCCTCAGCCTATTGGCCACAGGCTTTATATTGACAGGTGATGTTTCCACTCAGTATAAGGGATTCTGTCTATACCACTGCACCATCTGTTTAAGCCGTCTTTCTTCCATCTATTCTCCCTCTACCCCCTCCCTTTTGTGATTCAGTGCACATTTGCGTATTTCATAGTAATTCCTGTATACAAAGGTATGGGTTCCAGGAAGGAGGATCTTG
Organism: Uromys caudimaculatus; assembly: GCA_028551405.1. NCBI lineage: Eukaryota > Metazoa > Chordata > Mammalia > Rodentia > Muridae > Uromys > Uromys caudimaculatus. The sequence goes on from CM052700.1 coordinate 99,677,759, forward strand.
GAACCTTTAGGAGTCATCAGTCAGCCAACCATGAGCAACAAAGTGGCAACGGGCCACAACTGTGAACTACCACAAACTAAAAGCCAATTATTGACAATTACTAAGCTGTTTCACTTTCTTCTTTAAAACTGTTCTTTCAATTGTATTATTTGGATAATTGCCTCAGCTCATAACTTGACGTCATCACAGGTTTTAAGGGACCACAGAGGTAGCTCGCCAAATAGAAACACCTGCCAAAGCTTGGCAACCTGAGTTTGCATTCCCAGGACCCACATAACAGAAAGAGAGAACCAACTCCAGAGGGTTCTCCTTGACCTTACAGATGCTCTATGGCATGGATACATACACACACACACACACACACACGCACACATACACACACACGCACACACACACACACGCACACATACACACACACATACACACATACACGGCATGGACACACACACATACACACACACATACACACATACACAGCATGGATACACACACATATACACACAGCATGGATACACACACATGGCATGGATACACACACACACACATGCACGCACACATACACACACACACATACACACATATACGACATGGATATACACACATATACACACAGCATGGATACACACACACACATGGCATGGATGTACACACACATACACACATACACACATATACACACACGACATGGTTACACACAGATACACACACACACGTGGCATGGACACACACATATGCACACACACAGCATAGATACACACACATATACACATACACACACGGCATGGATACACACACAGCATGGATATACACACATACACACATACACACATGGCATGGATACACACACACACAGCATGGATACACACACACACACACACACACATACACACACAGCATGGAATACACACACACACACACGGCATAGATACACACACACATACACACACACATATACACATACACATACACACACGGCATGGATACACACAGATATACACACACACATACACACACACACATGGCATAGATACACACACAAACGGCAAGGATACACACACACACACACATATACACACACGGCATGGATACACACACACACGTGGCATGGACACACACACATACACACATACACACACACAGCATGGATACACACACACATGGCATGGACACGCACACACACATATACACACACGGCATAGATACACACACACACACGGCATAGATACACACATACACACACACATACACACGGCATGGATACACACACACACACACACACACACACAGCATAGATACACACACATACACACACACATACACACACGGCATGGATACACACACATATACACACACA
>CM052700.1:99679612-99709241 GCA_028551405.1 Uromys caudimaculatus
TACCCAGAAGATGCTCCAACATGTAATAAAGACACATGCTCCACTATGTTCATAGCAGCCATATTTATAATAGCCAGAAGCTGGAAACAACCCAGATGTCCCTCATCAGAGGAATGGATACAGAAAATGTGGTACATTTATACAATGGAGTACTACTCAGCTATTAAAAACAATGACTTAATGAAATTTGCAGGCAAATAGATTGAACTTGAAAATATCATCCTGAGCGAGGTAACTCAATCACAAAAGAATGAACATGGTATGTACTCACTGATATTAGCCAAAATGTTCGGAATACCCAAGTTTCACTTTACAGTAACTGCTGGACTGAGAGTGAGGTCCCAGATGGAGGAGTTGGAGAAGGGACTGAAGGAGCTGAGGGAGTTTGCAGCCCCATGGAGGGAGCAGCAGTATCAACTGGCCTGACCACACACACACACCCGCGGTCTTCCTGGAGGCTGGACCACCAACCAAAGAATACACATTGAGGGACCCATGGTTTGGACCACATATGTGGCAGAGGAAGACCTTGTTGGCCATCAGCGGGAAGAGAGGCCCCAGTAAAGGGGAATGTCAAGGTGGGAATATGGGAGTGGGCGGGCGGGTGGGTGGGAGGAGGAATTCCCTCATAGTAATGGGGGAGGCAGAAGGGATAGGTGGTCTCCAAAGAGGAGACCTAGAAAGGGGGAAACATTAGAAATGTAAATAAAGTATCAAAAAAAAAAAAAAGATTCTGGTACAAGACAATTGTATTGATATCTTTAAAAACCTTGTTAGGGACAAAATGATAAATTAGTCTAGAGTCCAGACATATTGCAGAAACCATAGAACTCAGAAAGGAAACATTAAAATTCTCTATTTGTAGATGGCTTGCTTGTCTATATACAATATACTAAGGAATCAAGAAAAAAATCTTTAAATAAATGAGTTTGATAAAATCATAGGATAGAAAACCAATACACAAATCAACCATATTTCTACATTAAATTTGGAAGGTAGGGTTGAAATTTAAAATGTAATGGTCATTTACAATGATTTAAAAGAAGACAAAATACTTAGGTACTTTCATAATAAAACAGAAGGGCTTTGTGATGAAAATAACAAACTGCCAGGAACAGAAATGATGAAAACCTAATCAGACATGCCTTGCTCATGGTTTGGAACTCTCACTGCAGGCAATGCTTGCTGAATGCCTACTCTGTGCTAGGCACTGTTCTGCTCTTCAAGAATGTATAATGACACTAAGATATTACCACATTAAAATAACTCATGTGGTATTTATTAGGGCCAAGACCTTTCTAGTAGATCAATACTGTGTTTTGCTGTGTTTTATCATACAGCTACAAATATGATAGTCTAACTTGTTCCTTTCCTTTGTTAAATACTTTTTATGTCTTTCTCTTGCCTGATGACCGTAGCTAATATTGAGCACTCCACTAAATGAGAGATTGGAGAGAGGGCATCTTTGTCTCATCCCTGGTTTTAGACTCTCAGTTTGTCTCCATTTGATGTGGTGTTGCCTACATGTTTGTTGTTTATTACCTTTACTATTCTGAGGTACCCACCATCCATCCCTCAAGTCTCCAGGTCTTTTATCATGGAGGCACCTTGTCAAAAGTCTTTTCAGAGTCAATTGAGATTATTGTGTGGTTTCTGCCCTTCAGTTTGTTTGTATGGTGTATTATATTCACTGATTTATTCACAAAGCCTACCTGGTTGGGATGAATATTCTTTTTTGTGCATTTTTAGTGAATTGGTCTAATAGATACAGTGAAGTTACAGGTTACAAAACCATTATAAAAAATGGTATCTTGCAGAGAAATCCATTAGGAAAAATATCCCACTCAAAATAATCCAAATAAAGTTACCTAGAAATTCTCATTACCAAGGAAGAAAAAGAGTTCTAGAGTGAAGACATCATGACCTTGAAAGAAGATTTTATGACCATGAACTCAAAGAAGCTGCTATATGGTGGGAAGACCTTCATGCCCAGAGCTTCAGAGCTTCAGAATGGCTCTTCTCATTGTGTAGAAGTTCATTGAATGTGTAGACTTTGGCCTACACAAGCACTTATTTGAATGACTACATTAATCTAGCTGTGTGATTTTTTTTTCGAATAGAAGGGTTTTTTAAATAAAATAATTTTTATAAAAATAATTATTAAGGTTAGTGAGATTCTGTCCAATCCAAATCATTAAAATTAAGTGAGTGGATAAATGGGAAAATAAATGGCTAGACAGTATAGACTAGTAAAAGCAGCTATTCTGGGGTGTACGATTATGGCAGACTCTGTTTGCTCATTGTTCTGTCTGATGTTTTCTAAGTTCCCTTTAAGGATGTATGTTATGCTTTTAAATCAGAAAAATACCCACTAGATTAAAATTCTATTCTAAATGTTAAGATCTAATAAGTGAGGCATGAAGCCTTGCTTCTTCCCTACATCATACATGAGATACACTCTTGTGTCAGGGAACTCTGAGCTAGACACAAAATTCTCTCATTTAATGTGGATCTAGATCCCAAGGCTAGGCTTCCACATCAACTCTATCTAGCCCTCCAGGGACCACCCTTTCCTAGGACAGTGAGGGAAATCTTTTATACTCTGTTGGATTGTTTTAGCCTTCTTTCCTTCAGCCATGACTCTGCTCTCCAGACCTCTCCCTGCCAGTTCTACACGTGGAATAAATAGTTGCCTTATGCTGAACAATGGCCTGTTCCTCCCAATGTGCTATGCTTTACAGGATTAATCTCCATGGAAACAATAATTCCCATGCTCGGCCCAACATGTTCCTCCCTCTATAGCTAGATAGTTGCCTTCTCTTTCAGGGCTGTCTTTTGTGGACAGTTTTTTCCTGAGCTGCTCTCCTCATACATCTCTTATTAAGTTCCCTCAAATAGTTCAAACTATTACTAACACTTGCATGTCACTACTTCAAGAACTACATGGGGAAAGCCACATGTAAGAGTCAAAATATTGTCTCTACCTCATTGAAGACCCTCCATCCTATTATTTCACATGGCAACAATAAAGTGGTTATAATTTAGACTAGGACCAGGAAGAGAGCTCAGTCTCTAAAGTGCTTGTCACATAGGTGTTAAATATAAGGATCTCAATCAACAGTACCCATGTGATAAAAAAAAAAAAATTGGGTGGAGTAGTGCAAAATTGTAATCAGAGAGTCACATAGTTAGTGTACTGGCTAGTTTTGTGTGTCAACTTGACACAAACTGAAGTTATCACAGAGAAAAGAGCTTCAGTTGAGAAAATGCCTCCATGAGAACCAGCGGTAAGGCATTTTCTCAATTAGTGATCAAGGGGGGAGGGCCCCTTGTGAGTGGTGCCATCTGTGGGCTGGTAGTCTTGGTTTCTATAAGAAAGCAGGCTGAGCAAGCCAGGAGAGGAAGCAAGCCAGTAAGTGACATCCCTCCATGGCCTCTGCATCAGCTCCTGCTTCCTGACCTGCTTGAGTTCCAGTCCTGACTTCCTTTGGTGATGAACAGCAGCATGGAAGTGTAAGCCAAATAAACCCTTTCCTCCCCAACTTGCATCTTGGTCATGGTGTTTGTGCAGGGATAGAAACCCTGACTAAGACAGTTAGTAAGGAGAAACTGACCTATTCCAGGGGCTCTCTGGTCTTCAAGCTTACACTGTTTTGTCTAAGAGAGTAGGAGAAGCTATCTCCAAAATAAATAAATAAATAAATAAATAAATAAATAAATAAATAAATAAATAAATAAATAAATAAATAAGATGAATTGAGCCTGGAGAATAATACCAAGGGAGAATAATACACATGCACACACATAAGCATGCATATGTACACACAGAGAGAACAATGTGAGCTAAATGATTCTCAGCCATCTTACACCTATCAAATAGACAGGATTTAAGGCTAATGTCAAGTCAGTTCATCTCTAAGAAAAATTATGTAGGAAATTCATATTATATTTTATTGGCCTATTTGAGTAACTCAAGTCAAGAAACAGTTTATAGAGAGAATTAAAATTCATAGTATGAATTAGGATGATGGATAGGGAGATGATTTATGTGTGAAACTGTAAGTTCTATCCAGTAATTACTTAACAAGACAGAAAATAGAGACAGGGGAGTGAAAGTATTCTCAGATGAACAGAATATTGACATAAATACTTGGTGTGGAGAAGGTGAAGAATTGCTATTCTCTGAAAGTTTATAAAACGGATAAATGCTGGCTTACAATGACTTTCAGGGATGGAATGATGACTAAAGTTTTATTCACTGGCCTTTGACATTTTATCAGAAAGCTTTTCCCCCAGATTAAGTGGAAATCAAATCTGGCAAGCCATTATCTATTACATAAAGTTCCCAGGGCCATTTTGGAAAGGAGAAGGGAAAAATATTAGCAGAACAGATTAAATATAAAGTTATTAAGTTGCTGCCAATATATACAAGATTGTGTGATAAACAGACCTGAAGTCACAAACCAATGTTATTTTTTTCTAGAACACTATTTGATATCAGGAACAGGCTGAAAAATAAGCTTTTTTATCCTTGCAAACTCATGTCAAGAAACTTATCTTAACTGTTCATTCACCTGAGACAGCCCATATTGAAAAGAAGCTAGATCCGTCTTCTTTGCCAGAAATGTGCTATGGCTGAGAGCAAGGAAGTAGGTTCCGGCTCAAAACTCCCCTTAGAGTCCCACTGTGGAGAGCTGCCCTTTCTGTTGCATACACCGGAGGGAAGCCGTGCTAGCAAAGATATGCATTCATTATCCTTGTCCTTGATTCCCATGACGGGGAATCATCCTTGATTGGTGCTACATTTGACCAAAATCATTATTCTTATGAACTCACAGAGTTCTCCTCCAGTTGACATGGACAAAATAACTATGTTTAAAGTAAGTCATTTATTACTCCAGCTACTAGAATGCTGTTTCCAAACAGATGGACAAGTGGTGTGGCATAGCTGTTGGTCGGGGAAAACAGGGACTAGACTTGTGCAGATGAAAAGACCCACCTTAGCATTTTTCTCCACTTCTATCAGCTGCTTCTTTGATTGCATTTCTCAGAAGGTAACTAATTGGGAACAATGAGGCAGGAAGACTTTTCATTTGTGAGGGTGTACATTTCAGAAAATAGAGCATTCCTGGCCTCACCAACTAAATACTGACATCTCTCCCTGACCCAGTGGCAATCTAAAGGCCTGGATGTTCATTAATGTCCTCTAGAGGGTGCTACACAGTCCCTTGAGCATTGCTGGTGGCAAAGTGAGCAGCTTACTCGGAGATATTAAACAGTAGTCAGAGTTCTTGCTTCTCTTCTTAAGTTAAAATAAATTTTGTTCAAAATGAATTTAGAATACGGATCAAATACAAAGAAATACGATCACAGTCTCTAACATGAATCTAACACATTAAATTTGTTTATTTCCTTTCTCTGGGAAAAAGCTACAATTGATTGACTTTATTCCTTTAAAAAAAAATTATCTCAAACATTTAATACAGATTCATTCCCCAAATATTTCAGATAATTATAGTTGACTGGCTAAACAAGAAACACCAAAAAGGTCACCAGAACCTTAATCATTCACTATAAGAGAGGGAATCAAGTGCTAACTAAAGACAGGAAAAAGAATGTGGATAACCTACAGCCACAAAAGGAAAAACAATCCAGGTCTAAAGCTTGCAATCTAGAAAATTCTGATCCCATAGATTGCACTGATAGCATTTGATAGACTTTTGGGTCTCAGCTCAATGGGATTTATTTTCGCAATCTCTTCAGTCTAAGAGTTATTACAGGTTATGAGCTCTAGAGAGCCCTGGCTCTATGGTGCTGGATTCTAGCTTTGCATTTGCTGACTATGTTTTGATCAAGTCACTTACCCGCTCTGAACTTCACTCACCTTGTGGGTGAGAAGAATATTGATGCAGTTAAGGATAAAAACAGAATTGCAGAAGTTGAGGTATGTGGTGATTTGAATAGGAATGCCCCTCCCTGTGGCCTCAGGTTTGAATGCATGGCCCCTGGGAGTGGCACTGTTAGAAGGTGTGGCCTTGTTGGAGGAGGTGTGGCCCTGTTGGAGGAAGTGTGTCACTGTGGGGGCGGGCTTTGAGGTCGCAGAAGCTCAAGTCTGGTGTCTCCCTGCTGCCTGGGGATCAGTTGCTGTGAATATTTGCAAGTGAAGATTCATAGAGGAGTCTGCTGTGGAACACACTGGCACACTACAGCTCCCAGAACGAGATGCTTTCTATGCTTTGTTTTAGCTTTTTGCTTTTGTTTTTGTTATTTGTTTGTTTGTCTTGTTTGTTTTTATTTTAGGTTGCAAGGGTGGTGTACTGGCTAGTTTTGTGTGTCAACTTGACACAAGCTGGAGTTGTCACAGAGAAAGGAGATTCAGTTGAGAAAATGCCTCCATGAGATCCAGCTGTAAGGCATTTTCTCAATTAGTGATCAAGGGGGGAGGGTCCCTTGTGGGTGGTACCATCCCTGGGCTGGTAGTCTTGTGCTCTATAAGAAAGCCGGCTGAGCAAGCTAGGAGAAGCAAGCAAGCCAGTAAGAGAATCCCTCCATGGCCTCTGCATCAGCTCCTACTTCCTGACCTGCTTGAGTTCCAGTCCTGACTTCCTTTAGTGATGAACAGCAGCATGGAAGTGTAAGCCAAATAAATCCTTTCCTCTCCAACTTGTTCCTTGGTCATGATGTTTGTGCAGGAATAGAAACCCTGACTAAGACAGGTGGAGGGCAGCTCAAAGGGACAGGGAGATGAGTGGGACTGGGGTGCATGATGTGAAATTCACAAAGAATCAATAAAAAGCTGGGAAAAAAGAGTGTAACATGTGGGATGCATGGGGCTGATTGTATGTGACTTATGAGATGTGACAGTAGCCAGCCTATCACTCATCCTCAGCGGCAGAAGGGCTACATGTACTAGCCTCAGGACTCTCCGTTTAGGACCCAGAAAGACCTGCTTGAAACATGACTGTTTCCAGCCATAAGCAAATCAGAAAATAATACATAAAATGATGTGCTAGGCATTGGACAACAGAAAGCTCATGGGCGTGATGGTCAAAAGAGGTACCTGACATTGCTCCACGATGTTGTCTTAGGCAGAGGTCAAAGTTCAGAGAAATCAACCAAACTCTATCCATATTCTCACTAAGCTAAAGAGTCAGAGTGTAAGAAAGTCAAAGAACTGGTACTGGGGAGAAAAACTGAGAAAAGGGAATGGTGTAGAGACAGACAGAACTCTGGAGAGGAGTGCGTCCTCACTTCTATGGTTGAATACAGATCCATGAACACATGAGAAGAAAATTCCTGAGGTTAGAAAAACACAGTTGAAAGCTGTTAACTTCATAATTCCAGAACTCACGTTGACTTCAGAATGATCTGTGATCCCACAGTCAAAATGTAACAGTGGGACATTGGTTAGAATCCTTAGGAGGAAGTGTGTGTTTTTAAATGTTGGACTGAACAAGACTGTACCCAGAGCTGTGCTTCCAAGGCTTAAAGGCAAGGCTTGCAAGAATCCAGCTTATCTGGAAAATGCTTAGCTCTACAGCAGAAGAGAAGCTTGAAGACCTCTTAGAAAAGACATATTCCAATGAAGAAGTTCATAGCATTCAGCACCCCAATAAACAGTACAGAGAAAGAGATTGGCTTCAAAAGTTTTAACATGTCTTATGTCGACAATACAAACCTCAGTATCAACAAAAAAAAATGCCATGATATGAGAAGTAGCCAAATCAAACTTCCAGAAATTTAAGACATAATAAAAGGAAAATATATTGAAAGTTTTCAGATACAGGTTTCAAGAGAACACAGAGACAGATCATTGGGAGTAAAAGGTTTATTAGAAGAGTTATTAAAACTATGGGCAGACAACTGACAACAGTTGGTGTGGAGCTTTAAAGAGGGTTAGACACCAATTCCAACAGACAGTATGCCAGAGACTCTAAAAAGAAGAATCAGCCCATATGGTAGAATCAAAAGAACCTTCTAGGTCCCTGGGGATGATTTAGCAGGAGCCTGAAGCTAGATTTTCTGATTCCACAGCAGGAAGCAGGGAAGTGGGGCCAGAACCAGATGTGTTGTTGCTGGTATCCCTTTGATGTAAACTCACTTCCCTTGGTAAGAGGTCTAGGCACCTGGAAGTCTATTTAGCTGGAGATCCACAGACAGTGATCTCAGTGGGGTGCCTGTTGGTATCATGGGGCAGGGGAGGCTCCTGTGGGTATTGTGACTTGAACAGCAGTCTGGTCTGGATTCTAACAAATATATAATAACACTGATAGCAGATTAAACAGTGCAAAGGAAAATATTAGGAAATTTAATGATGGAGGACAGCCAGATGTAATGGCTCCAATCTTTAATCTCAGCACTCAAAGATACTGAGGCAAGAGAATTACCACAAATCTGAGGCCAGCATGAGCTACATAGTGAGTTCCAGGATATCTTGGACTATAGTGGCTATAGTGTGAGACACTATCTTAAAAGAAGAGGAAGGTAGAGGAAGACGAGGAGGAAGAAGAAGGAGTGAAGAAAGAAAAGGAGCAGGAGAATGGGATGGGGTGTCGGAACATGAAACATGGAGGAAGGGGGAGATTAAGACAAAGGCTGTGAAAGACCTGACCCTCTTGTGAGGAGGGTTGAGACTGGAAGCTACATGCCCGGGCAAAACCTCCTAGCAAACTTAGAGCCAAGATTAGAAACTGCATGTCCGGGCAAAAATCCCACCCAGCTACATTCCTACAGGTGACTTTGACCTGACCTCAGGGCCAGAGGCACAATGTTTCAGGATGCAATTGACTTGTGACTAACATTCTGTACTTCCCCATAATGCAAATTCCTTCTGTTCCCCACCCCTTTGTGGTTTTTTCCTTTAAATACCCCTGACTTCAGCTGCTCGGGGCCGAACCCCTCTGCCTCAGCGTAGGTTACGGGTTCGACCCCAATGCATTGGTCTTCTCAATGCCCCGCCCCCGAATTAAACCTCATGTGATTGCAGCAAGGACGGTCTTTCGTGAGTTCTTGGGGGGTCGCGCCATCCCGAGACTTGAGTGAGGGTCTCCCCGTCTTGGGGGGTCTTTCAGCTGAACTATAGGCTGTATTAAATCACTTACCAGGTATAACTGGAGCTCCAGAAAGGACTGAGTAACAGAAAATATATAGAACTATTATTACTTTTTTTTTTATTTTAATAGGCCCAAGAAGCAGATAAATCTAAAGTGAAGAAAGGACATAAAATTAAGTCCTCTAGACCAAAAAATAAATAAAGTGTGTGATTGAACTTAAAATTGAAGCTGGTGATTTATAAGAAAGCATGAAAATAAAGAGGGCAATAAAATAGCCTCTGTAGGGGCATAAAGGAACAGAAGAAACTCATTTAAATTTGGTAAATCAGCCAGGCAGTGGTGGCGCACACCTTTAATCCCAGCACTCAGGAGGCAGAGGCAGGCAGATTTCTGAGTTCGAGGCCAGCCTGGTCTACAGAGTGAGTTCCAAGACAGCCAGGGCTACATAGAGAAACCCTGTCTCGAAAAACCAAAATAAATAAATAAATTAATTAATTAGCTAAATCGATAAATATCATTTACATATTAATTAGTATTATAGAATGTTAATCTTAAGTAATCTAATACAGAAATCAAATGTGAGTATTTTATATATATATATATATATATATATATATATATATATATAGAGAGAGAGAGAGAGAGAGAGAGAGAGAGAGAGAAAGGTATAGTAAAGATTTTAATCTCAATTTTCATTTTCTCATGCTACTTGAATTTTTATTGCCATAAAAATGTATTACTTTTGTAACTGGGTACTTTTAAAATTCAAGGTACTTTTGTTACTGTATTTTTAAAATTCAAGGTTCTATCATGGGTAGGAAAAAATCTTCATTGTATAACATTGTATAAAAAAGACATAAATCATACAACTGAAAGACTTCCCAAATTAAAAGATATATAAAGGTAAAATAAATACTACATGTATAAGAATAAAGATACGCTACTAAAACTTACACTATAATATAAAAGCTTGTTTAGACCAATGGACCCCTGAGATTTCGTGGTGCCACTTCTCCATCGTGTCTAGAAGACACGGTCTGCAGTAGGCACTGTGCTCTGCATAAGGCACCGTCTGCCTCTTACTATCCTCCCACCTCCTCTTCTCTGCTTTTCCCGAGTCCTGAGTATAGGGTTTGCACTTCAGATGTTGCCTAAATAAGACCTGCATAAGGACAATACCAGTTGGCATAGACGGGGAAATCTCACAAGGCTTCACACCAGATGGGGACCTAAGGGCATCAACGGCATCTGAGGGACAGGGAATCCATTTTCTCCAGGGAAAAGCCTTCCCTAACAGGTTACCCGATCCCAAATGATCAGGCTAAACATATATACATATGAGCAACAAGAAAGGGACTCGGTAGGTGGTGACTATGTATGTATATGTGTGTGTGTGTGTGTGTATACATATCTGCAAACTTAAAGAAGAGGTTATGAATTTGAAAGGGAAGGGGATCACAGAAAGAGTTGGAGGAAGAAAAGAAAGGGGTAGAAATTATATAAATACAGTACTCGTGTGTGAAATTCTCAAAATATAAAAGATTTAAATTAAAAATTAAATCTTCTTAAAATAAAATTAAATGATGTGACATATCAACTCTTATTGAAACAATACATTTTAAAAAATTTTTTAAAAAAAATGCTCAAGTATGAAAGCCAGGCAGGATCTCACCATCAGAGAGGATGAAAATGTGAAAGTAAGCTCATACTTATTCTGAAAAATAAAACGTATTTACAATCACAGCAACAGAAACACGCTATTTCTTCTTATGTATGAGTCCTATAGGAATTAAACTCAAAACAGGGAAAGCAGAATACTAAAAACTAACATAGAACATTTTTACTGCAAAACTTCAGTACATCCATACAAGGTTTAATGAACTAAAATAAACAGTGTGGTATTTTCGACAATCATTTAAAAAACACCACAGCCTGAAATGAAGCTAGTGAAATTTATTTAGATATAGAGTATTAGATTTAGCATAGTATAAAATGAAGGCGTGGAGAAGTATCATGAAAAAATAGTCAATGCAAATAGCCATGAAGCAAAAATAATTTGTTCTACTTCCTAATACAAATAGAAACAGAAAACAGTGTCACAGTAATCACCTGAAATACAGTAAAACCAGTGTAGCCACAGGAAACCAACAGCCTTCAGAGGTTCAGCAGTGGCCTTGATTAGTTATTTTAAAAAGTTGAATAGACTATTATGTGTTGATTTTTAAATAAAACTAATTTATAAAACATTTTCCAAAGACTTTAAATGAATGGCTATGAAATACATTCATACAGAAATGTGTGTATATACACATTACTAATCTTCAATTGTTTGAATGTATTCATTTATGAGGAGGATTTTTATATGTTTCTATGTGTGTATAAATATGATCAGTCTTAAAAGTTTGAATGTATTCATTTTATGAGAAGGATGTGTGTGTGTGTGTGTGTGTGTGTGTGCGCGCGCGCGTGCGCGCTTCACAGCACACATGTGGAGGTCAAGGACAAATATACAGACCTGGTCCTCTCCTCCTACCATATAGCATCCAGGAATCAAACTCAAGGTTATCGGGCTTAGAAGCAAGCACCCTTCCCCACTGAGACATCTTGCCAGTTCAAACAAGGAGTTATCAAGGAAGTGACTCTCCTCCCCTCTGTTCTAGACACTATCAAAAATGTTTCTCCAAGGAGTTTATTAGAGTGCCATTAGTTTGGATGTAATGTTTTTTAAACATAATTAAAATGATTTTACTTTTCCAATAAAATTAAAGTAAGAAACAGAGCCCAAATCCAGGTTTGCAAATATAAATACATCAGAGTTTAGGAAGAGCAAATGAAGATTCCAGCCACAAAGAGACATGTCTGCAAGGTGGAAACAGAAGGTTTACATTGATACATGAATCTCAATCATTCTACCCAACTATGAGCGGACCTTTAAGGACAGTGCCTCAGCCAGTGTAGCCAGGAGATGACTCATACTCTGTCTAGATAGTTTAAAGTCTTCTTTGTTCATAACTGAGCACAGCTACCCTTGGCATATATTGTCTTTATCTTATTTGCATTTTGTCCCCTAGAAATCATCCTTCTAATGGTAAAGCTGTCCTCAGTGTAAGCCACTATTTATGCAATGGTATTTGTACCAGTCGCTTTTGTCACTACAGTGACAAAATATACCAGACAAGAAGTGACTCGAGAAGAGAAGGGTTTATTTTGGTTCATGATTTGAGAAGATAATTTATTGTATCAAGCAAAGCATGAGGTGGCTGTTCGCACTGTGTTTACAGTCAAGAAGAAGCAGAGATGAATGCTTGTGCTGACATGTCTTTTCTTTCTTCCCCTTTTATTCAGTCTGGGATTCTACCACACTGGATGGTACCACCCACATTTAGAGTGAGTCTCTTTTCCCCATATTGCTTACTTTCCTATTGCCAAAGCAACTCAAGGAAGAAAGAGGGTTTGTTTTTGTTTTTTGTTTTGTTTTGTTTTGTTTTTAGCTTATGGTCCCAGAGAGATAGAGTTTGTCATGGTGGAGATGGCATGACATAGCCTAAAGATCAGGAAACTAGCTGATCACATTTCATCTATACTGGAAACAGGGGGGGGGGGGGAGCTTCACAGACAAACCCTGTCTCAAAAAAAAAAAAAAAAAGATTCCATGTCCTAAAGGTGCTGTAGCCTCCCTAAACAGTTTGCCATCAACTGGGGGCAGGTGTTTGAATGTATGAGCCTATGACAAACATTTCTCATTCAAACCAATATACCCCCTCATCAATCCTCACAGACACACCCAAAGATATGCCTTATTAGTATCATAAGTGTTTCTTATTCCAGTCCAGTTGACATTCAAAATTAATCATCAGAATACCCAAATAAAATTCATTCATTTATTCAATAGATTATTCAATGAATACTTTCAGGACTTGGCACTGTGTTGGTTTTAGAGTATAGATTAGTGAAAAAGAGATATTTGTTAACATGGAAATAGCAGGTGAGTTAACAGTTTAAAACAAAAAAAAGAAAGATGAAGTTCCTTTACAACAGCTTCTAACACCACATTTTGATGGCACTGTCCCTAGTTCATTGACAGAGTAGTGATTAATGTCTAAGGAGAACAAGACACATTATTCTTGTGGCTGACTGTGAAGTTAACAAAAAAAAAAAAAATCAATTGTCCTCTTCTTGCTGTTATTGAAGATAGTAACAGCAGTTCTATTCATACACATGAAAGTTTCCGAATGATAGGCAAAGGAAATCCCAAGATAGATCCTAACATCATTTTCCATTCAATAAAGAAAAGTTGCTTAAACACAATAAACAGCATTAGTTATGAGAAATGTTTCTTTGGCTGTGCAGGTTAATTAAATGTGAAAGAGAATTTTTTTCAAATCAACAGAAACACAGCTGAGGCATAAGTCATGAATTCAAAGGATATTAAAAGTGAAATAATTGGCTCAGATCCTTCAGAGTTCAGTCTTCATTGTTAATTAATTAAATCTGAAATTACCTAGAAGATGTGCCTCTAACCATATCTGTGAAGATGTTTTCCAAGTGAGAGAAGACCTACCCCCAGTCTAGGAAGCACAACCCCATGGGCTAGTGTTCCAGACAGAATAAAAATGGAGTTAGCTGAGTGTCAGCCTTTGTCACTCACTCTTTGCTTCCTGACTGTAGATACACTGTTACTAGCTGCTGTCTGGCTTCTATTCCCATGCTTTTCTACCATGATGGACTATATGTTTTCTTAAAGCATGAGCCAGAATGATTCCTTCCTCCCTTAAGTTGGTTCTGGCAGCCATGAAAAAAATTAATAACACAGACTCAGACAGCCAACTTACTGATGATCTCAATTCATTACACACACACTAGATTTCAGTGAAAACTGGCCCTCCCAACATCTAATCACTACATTTTTTTCTTACTGGGAATTTTTTTGAGGTGGAGAAAGGGGTCCCTCAACTTAACATAAAATAGAGGCTATTTTTTTCTTAAAGACAAGAGAATAGTTGATAGTTTTTTTTTTTTCTTACATTCTTACATAACTCTCCCAAAACTAAATTTCCCATGCATACATCACTGGTTGATTTCTTTATGCACAAAATACCAAAACCAATACTGTGACTTATTTAAAAAATAGTGTGGCTAAGAGGATATAGTTCAGTCAATAAAATGCTTCAGTCAATAAAAGGACTTGAGTGCAATCTCCAGAACACACATAAAAAGTTCTGACTGTAGGGGTTGGTGTAGAGTTGTGATCTCAACACTGGGGATATAGAGACATGTGCTCAGTTGCTAGCTATCCTATCCCAAATTCCATGGCTCGGGAAAAACTAGCTCTCAAAAAACAGTGGATGGTAACTAAGAAACAGCATCCAAGGTTTTCCTCTGAAGTCCACACGCAAAGACACACAAATGTACACCCATACACAGACACACACACACACACACAAACTTTATCTATCTATCTATCTATCTATCTATCGATCGATCTATCTATCTATCTATCTATCTATCTATCTATCTATCATCTATCTATCTACCTATCTCAAAAGGTTAATAATAATGATGTATTAAAATTCAGTTTGCTGTGTGTATATTCTTATCATTGAAAATCAGTGGGTATTAGCTTTTGGGAGCTGAGGTCTACACACTGAAAACAATACGCTAAAATTTAGTGTTTGGTTCCTCTACAGAGCTTTTGACAGAAAGCCTCCCAGTTTATTTAAACTTACACTCCTGTACATGCTTTCAATCTCTTACTTTATCTAAGGTATTTCTTAGCACCTGAGCCTTTGTCCTGGAATCCGAAGGTCTCTTTCTTTGCTGAAGTTTTTTGTGTCTAGGCTTTCCAGAAAGAAAATATGCTAGAACCAACCAGAAGAGGGCAAGGGCAGAGAAGTTTAGGACTCCATTTTTAAAATAGACACTATTATTAGACATTATTGTACAAGAAATAGGGGGAGCATATTTTTTTCTCTCAATATCCATCTAGGATACATGGTTATGGAATTTTGAGAGGTGCATTCCAGAGGCAGGAGAGAAGCAAATAAATACTATATTTTAACATATATGATGACCTCAGAGCTACTACTAATCTTTCGTTAATTCAAAGACTATTATTTATTTAACATATAATAGCAGGTTAAGATCTAATAACATCAATGAATAAGACAAAACAAAACAAAACAAACCAATAATCATAGAACAGATGGCATGGAGATGTGGGACTCAGTACCATTTTTAACCATGTGACCATATTTTCTATTCAAAATAACATTTAAACATAAAAACATGTTGCCCTCATGAGATTTTACTGTAGGTAAGAGAGGAGACACATGATCAACCTGAGAAATATATAGTATGAAATCAGATGTTTAAAAAGTAAAGACTCAAGGAAGGTGAGTATCAAAAAGATAGGAGGTCAGAGCACTGAAGAGAAGCCAGAAAAGACATCCTGAGAAAGTCAGAACTGGGTGAAGATTTGCCGGAAGTGAGTAATTTTAACAAGTTGTCTGCCACAGAAAGACACCTGCTGTTATGTTTTGACTGTTTCTTAGATATTTTCAAAGATGTGATCATATAATAATTGAGACCAGAATGTGGGTCACTGGAGGCTAGGGAGGGAGAGGGAAGGAGGGTTAGAGGGACATTGAATTCGTGGGTGCCCAAGAATAGCTGTATGGAGAAGTCATTTTAATGTTCTGTAGCATAGCAGAAGAATTATATAAACTATAAACCAATTTACAGAATCCAAAATAACTGGAGAAAAACTCAAAGATTCCCAACACATAAGAATTTAAATATTTCAGAAATTAAAAATGTTGAGCACTCTAATTTGTTTGTTAGCTCTCTCTATATATATATAAATTACCATGAATAAATATAAATACTAAGGCAATTATTTTTTAAGGGATACAAGAAGGAAATATGTTCCACACAGAACATGGGAGAGACAAGCAAGTCTGGGAAATGGTAAGTGGGCAGTGTGTTTCAAAGCAGAGAGAAGGAGGAAGAGGAGGAGAAGGAGGAGGAGAACAAGAACAAGAAGAAGAGGAGGAGGAGGAAGAGAGGACTCAGACACAACAGGAGGTAGGTTGTGTCAGATCTTGTGACTGGCTCTTACTCTGGCAGGGGGCTGGAGAGAGCAGTAATTAAACTGGACTTCTGTTTTAGCAGGAACAATGCAGCTGGATGGTTTAGCCTGTAGTAACCCAAAGGAAGAAAGACCCTTAGGAAGTTATTCTGCTAACTCCGGTGAGAAGTGATAGTGTCTCAGTAAAAGTGATGATGTCACAGTAGACCGGAAAGAAATACTTAGACCTCCTAGAATTTGATGATTTTCTGAGTTAATGCAAGAGATGAGAGAAAGATAATTCTAGTATATCTACTAGGTGCTATTACAAGCACAATAAGCAAAGCACTATCAGCTGTCTGAAAGGGCTACAAGAAGCTGGGTGCAAGGTGTCTATTCAATGTGACTAGAAATACTGAGTAGGCCATGAGATGTAAGGAAAGAGTTCTAGTATAAACATACACATTTAAGGGTCATCACTTCGGGCCATTGTTTAAAGCTAAGAGTCAAAAGAAAACTACCAAGAAAGTTTGTAAACATAGAGAAGAAGACCAAGTTCTGAGTCCCAGAGCTATCTAGCATTGAAAGTCTAAAGAAGCAATGAGGGAGAAAGATGAACCTAGGGAAAATTGGGCTGAGACGTCAGCCCAGACTTGTCAAGTGAGAGAGACATGAGAAGAAACAAGAAAAGATTAAAAAATAATAGAAATTCTGATAGGAGGGGTCTTCAGATTACTAGTAGAGTTGGTAAGGAGTAAGTCATGTTGGCCTTGGAAGGGCAGTTTTAGTAGTGTTTATGGTAACAAAAGCCAATTGAAATGACTTAAAAATTATTGGAAAAAGAAAAAGTGGGAAGAATTAGTATTTTGCTTAAAAAAAAATAAAGAAATATATTAGTTAATAGAGGAAATTGAATCAGAGATTTTTTTGGTGTTGGGTTGAAAGTAGAACAGCATATGGAAATGTTGGTGGCCAACCCTGGAAAAACTATGGAAGAGATGATACAGAGATAATGGAGCCTGCTCAATCGATGTCTATGTAACAGACTAGATGAAATCTTGTGAACCAGCCATATTTAGGCTAAGGCAAAGATGCTTTATTAAGGAACAGGCAAGGAAACAGAAATGTGTCTATTAAGTGTTGGTAGCAATGTATAGGCTTCTAGAAATTCTACCCTGATTGCTTTTGTCATCTTTTTGAAATAAGTTTTTCACCTGAGCATGAGATCACAGGATCTAAACGGAATGTATGACAGTCTCCATGGGAGGAAGGGATCCAGAAATGACTTGTATGACTGCCTGGCTACATAAGGAGACTGTCCAAGGTGTGCAGACAGGAATCAAAAGTGAAACAAGTCAGCATGGTGTTCTTTTCCTCTAAAGATATTCAGTTGTGTGGTGCAGACTAAGAAAGGCAGAGATTCTGTTTATCTGGGTGTGGCCTTGCCAAAAAAGAGAGAGACTTTTGTAGCAAACACACAAGAACAATTATGATAATGGAACAAAGGAAAAGGCTGAAGCTCCAGAGCAGAGCAAACCCAAGTCCACACCATCACTTGCCCTTCTAATTCTGTCTTACCTTGCATGTGAGAGACCGAATTTTGTCTACTTTCTAAAACTAAATACAATAAATAAGCCCATATCTGAGACCACTCAGTTAATAAGCATTGATGTTCTAGTCACTTATGGGTGTGAAATATAGCAAGTTCCTCAATCTCCAGAAACCCTTCCAAATACAAGCCCCACTGTCCTTGACAGATGGCCTATAATTTTTTATATTTGAAACACCATATGTCGAGTGCCAAAGCTCTATACATACTTAGCTTTGAGTTCTTCGGTTTGGGTGATAATGTATTTGGTAGCACCTGTGCTTTATAATGCGCCTTCCAGAAGCTTCTATTTTCTCCTCCCCACACATTCATCACCCCAACCAGATGCTCCCAATTTCCTGCTTCCTCAGAGCACAGCCTGGCCAGTCTGGGATGGCATCCCACTTCACCAGGTCTTATGTAGGAGCCCCGACCCAGGAGCACTGAGCTGCTGGCCATCTGTCTGTTGTCCTTCCCATTTCCTAGAGATCACTGGATCCCGATGTCTCCAAAACATTTGAAGGATGAACTCTTGTTTTCCATCTCATCAATCGCTTCAGTTCTAACTCAAAGATGTCTCTGATCCTCCGTAGGACTGCCATACTTAATCAGGGCTTACCCACCAGTAGAATAGTATTGAGTTCTACAGCATAGATGCAGACACCCCCAACCTCATTCAAAAGACACAAAAGTACAAGCATCCTGACATTCTTACTCCAATTCACTCAACATCATTGTGACAACACAGATTTAAAGTTATTCGCATTCTCACTTCAGTGCAGTTGACAAAGTAGTACTTTAAGTAGATCTTGCTGTAAGGTATAGGCATTCAAGATCCGGTCCTGGGAACAAGATGCCAGGGACCCCGATGAGAACATACCTCAATGCAAATGCTCTGTCACTTACGTCACTCAACTTTATTTCAGGCACAGAAACCGTGTGTCCACAAACATGTTTTGTTTTGTTTACCTTGAAGACTTTGACTTCTATTTTTGAAACTAAAATCATTTCTATTATAATTATTTTTAAAGTTGGACATAGATATCATGAAACTAAACTAGAGCATCACAAACTAGAGCAAGAAATTACAGCCAAAGGCAAATGTGTTATGTACACAATTACTTATAATTGGTAATATTAGGATTCTAAAGGCAGACACACTGTACTAGGCTCAGGGCATACAGAGACTAAGGAAGTAAATACAAGTTCTGCCTGAAAACTGATGGTCTATGAGGAAAACAAATATATATGTATATTTGGAATTATGTTACAAAAGCATTTCTAGGCTAGAAATATGTGAAGATCCCCTGAATTTTGAAGAGCCATCATTGATACTATATTTCTAAATGTGAGACAAAACCAAATATTCTACCAAATAGGAGGTTGAAAGTAGTAATTCGGTCAAAAATCAGGAATCATAGTAATGAACTCATTGTCCCATTTTACCGTGGACATAGAGATCCCCAGAATTAGGGTAAGATTCATCTCAGACATCTTAATCCTTCCGGCTTGACATCTAGGCATATTTCTTTGCAATACTGGCTCAATTTCCACTTTTTCTAATTTTCTATTTCTAAGCTTCTTCACTTGCCAATGCTTGTTTATGACACACTTGGCAAAAGCATGTCATAAACATATGCATCATATATTTGTATATATAGGTAGCAACAGGTCTCACACATGCAATTATACATGTAGAATAATTTCCCCACAATGGAGAGGGATGTCAACTGAAGTTGTACACACACCACACATGGAGCACATCTTATTTAGAGTAGGCAGCTGTCTACATGCAAACTTGAGGCTTGTTGGGATGCCTTCCTTTCTAACACCCATTAATTTTGACATTTCTTAAACTGGGAAGAAAGATATATTTAAGAACTAACATTTTCTGTGCAAACATAACAGCCTTTCCACTTTCAAAAAGGCTGTTTGTTCACAGTCTTGCTACATAGCCCAGACTAGTCTCAAACTCACAGTCATCCTCCTGCCTTGGCCTCCTGAAACCTAAAATTACAGGCATGCACCACTACATAGGCTCAAAACAGTCTTTCTTTTCTTTTTTTTTTTAATTATTTATTTATTTTTTGATACTTTATTTACATTTCCAATGTTTCCCCCTTTCCAGATCTCCTCTTTGGAAACCCCCTATCCCCTCCCCCTCCCCCGCTTCTATGAGGGTATTCCACCTCCCATCCACCCACCCACCCACTCCCTTATTCCCACCTTGACATTCCCGTTTACTAGGGCCTCTCCTCCCCCTGATGGCCAACAAGGCCCTCCTCTGCCACATATGTGGTCCAAACCATGGGTCCCTCCATGTGTATTCTTTGGTTGGTGATCCAGCCTCCAGGAGGATGGGGGGGGAGGGCCAGTTGACACTGTTGCTCCCTCCATGGGACTGAAAACTCCCTCAGCTCTTTCAGTTCCTTCTCCAACTCCTCCATCTGGGACCTCACTCTCAGTCCAGCGGTTACTGTAAAGTGAAACTTGGGTATTCCGAACTTTTGGGCTAATATCCCCTTATCAGTGAGTACATATCATGTTCGTTCTTTTGTGACAAAAAATGGGGAACAGAGCTTAACAGAGAATTCTCAACTGAGGAAATTCATAGGGCTGAGAAGCACCTAAATAAATGTTCAACATCCTTAGTCATCAGGGAAATGCAAATCAAAACAACTCTGAGATTCCACTTCACACCAGTCAGAATGGCTAAGATCAAAAACTCAGGTGACAGCAGATGCTGGCGAGGATGTGGAGAAAGAAGAACACTCCTCCATTGTTCGTGGGATTGCAAGCTGGTACCACTCTGGAAATCAGTTTGGTGGACCCTCAGAAAAATGGACATAATACTACCTGAGGACCCAGCTATGCCACTCCTGGGCATATACCTAAAAGATGCTCCAACATGTAATAAAGACACATGCTCCACTATGTTCATAGCAGCCATATTTATAATAGCCAGAAGCTGGAAACAACCCAGATGTCCCTCATCAGAGGAATGGATACAGAAAATGTGGTACATTTACACAATGGAGTACTACTCAGCTATTAAAAACAATGATTTAATGAAATTTGCAGGCAAATAGATGGAACTTGAAAATATCAAAACAGTCTTTCGTCACCATTTTGCTTAGTGAGCCAACCCAAACTGAGTTTGATTTTTACAAATGTCTACTTTA
The DNA here is from genome assembly GCA_028551405.1 of Uromys caudimaculatus. Taxonomy (NCBI): domain Eukaryota; kingdom Metazoa; phylum Chordata; class Mammalia; order Rodentia; family Muridae; genus Uromys; species Uromys caudimaculatus. The sequence goes on from CM052700.1 coordinate 99,700,502, forward strand.
ATGCTTCATAAGTGTGAGCATACTGATTCCCCATTCCACAGAGAGAGAATTGAGGATGAGAATTAAGGATCAAGGTGTACAAAGAGAGAAATAGCTTTGCAGCTCAGATTCCAGTTGGCTTGGGCTAGGCACATACCCCTCTTCTAGCAGTGCACTTAACAACTCAGACCCTCACCTGCACACACTGTGAGCACATACCCTCTCCTAACCATACACCTAGCATGCGTCAAACAATGGAAATAAGTTAGTAACCTTAGCAACCCCTTCATGATGCCTCCTTTCTACTCAAACATGTTCCTTGACGTATCCGACATTGGGAGACAGGGGACTGATCCTGCCTAGACTGAGTCGCAAAGCTCCCTCCCCCTTTGCACATCTTAATTCCCATCCTCACTTCTCTCTGTGGGACGGGGAAAGCATGAATACACTAAACTGATTTCGTTGGCGCTCGAAGTTAACCACTGATGGTTTGAATATGCTTGCCCCAAGGAGTGGCACTATTAGGAGATGTGGCCTTGTTGGAGTAGGTGTGTCACTGTGGGTGTGGGCTTAAGATCCTCACCCTAGCTGACTGGAAGTCAGTATTCTGCTAGCAGCCTTCAGATGAAGATGTAGAACTCTTGGCTCCTCCTGTGCCATGCCTGCCTGGATGCTGTCATGTTCCCACCTTGATGAAAATGGACTGAACCTCTGAAACTATCAGCCAGCTCCAATTGAATGTCATTTATAAGAGTTGCCTTGGTCATGGTGTCTGTTCACAGCAGTAAAACCCTAACTAAGACAACCACTTATACACAAAGGCAAACTCTGTCCTCTGAGTAAACTTGTAGGGAGACTCCTCCATTTACCATCTCTGCTTATGCAGCATCACACATACGTATGATTAAAACCAGATGCATCCTGGGAACAGACACGTGAAGTAGCGACACTTACATAACCCAAGTCTGTCATTGAAAACAGAGAATGACACAAGCTGAACCCCCTAACAAGTAACTCCTTCTTCTTGGCCCTTATAAAGGAAGTACCAAGTGATTGCAAAGGCCCTCATGTATCTCCATCCAGGTGACCTCTCTTAGAAATGTGTCCAATACTTTACTTTGCTTTTGACAGAACGGCCTGTTGCTTGAATTGTATGCAATGCTTTTTCTACTTCTTTGATGGGAACATCAAGAACCCTGAAACAATCAGGCAGTGACCACCTGTAGCAGGACTATTGTGACTCCTCCCATGATCTCCATGAAGACAACAATCTCCTTGCTCCACATCCAACTTCCCACAAAGGAACCAGATTTTCTCGTACCTGACATCTTTTTCCTGATTACGTATGCTTTTTCAGATTGGTATTCTGTGCCCCCAAAATACCAAAGTTTCCATCTAGGTTAACTTCTGGGTGGGAAGAAATCCAAACACCATAAGTAATAGCACAGGAAAAGAGAAACTTAGCCAAACTTTAAAAATAGACCTAGGCATGAGTATCCATGGCTTATTCATCTCCTTACTTTAAAAATGAAAACTCTGGTATTTTGTTTCTAGTAGCCAGAAATGACATACCCCCCTTAGGCACGTTAGACAACCAGGATTTGCCTAATTGTTTGTCCCACCTAACACACTGCAGAGCCCATTTAATCTTTCTACCATGTGATAGGGGAAGAATTGTGAGTTTCACCGCTGTTGATAGATGGATCTTGTAAGTTGCCCTGACTCCTTTGAAGCCCAGACCCAGTAATTAACCCTTCCATCTAGAAGCATCTTTTCCCACACTTCCAGTCAAGAGACATCTCACAATCCTAATAGCTGTGACTTCAGCGGGCCACCCGCTAATGATACTTTTTGTTTCCGTTCCCGTTTGCTGGAACGCTTCCCTCTAATTTAGTGACCTGAAGAGGGGTATTAGGAAAAGTGGAAAACAATCATTCAGAAACTCATTAAAATATCTCAGTGCAAAATGAGAATGGCCTGCACGGGGAGAATAAAGAGCGGAAAGGATTAATAAAGATTTCAGAGTCGTTACTGCAGCTGTCAGGCTGGCTTTCATCAATCAGAAAGAGACAGGAAAAGAAAGGGGAGGGAAAACAGAGTGGGGAAAAAACAACAGGACAGGATCTGCTCGAACAAAATGAAAATAACCTTCCACCGCCATCACTATCTGCTCAAGAGTACTCGTTAAGAAATCCAGTCTCTTCATGAATCCAATCACTGTTTCTATAAAACTTAAAAATGCTCTCTTTCTTTCACTGCAAAGTATTTTGGTAGAGACAGACAAGTTCAATAGCCCCTGGGAATAGGTTGCCCTGAGTTTAATACAAGCTGGCTATTGATACTTACAGAGGCAGATTGCCTTTTTGAGTGTGATCAAGGAGACTGAGACTCAAAAGATGGATTTTATATATATATACATATAAACCATTTACATGTTATTTGCACTTGACCTAAACAGTTGTCTTGTTGGTACTTTCATGCCCTCATGCATACCAGAGCCATTAAGCATGTAGATGGCTAGAAATCTAACAAGAGGCAGCAAAGCCTGTCATCCTTAAGATCTCAGGTGAACTATCACATATGCAAAAAGACTTCTGCCTTCTTCCACACCCTCCTGGCCAACATCCATACATTCTTACAGTATCATACCCTTCCCTTCCTAGCTCTGTACAGAGTATGTATGTGTTTATGTATTTGTACTTCACAAGACTAGAGACTGAACTCTGATCACCACTGTATCCAAATATAACTAAACATAGTAAATTAAATAATTCCTTAAGTGTAGATCTAGAAAGAGGAGTGTGTAGATGCTAGATCATTGCTTAATCAAAAACTATTTCTCTTCTTTTTACAGGAATTAAAATTTTAGATAAAATAGCCAATTCAATAAAACATTGTCCAAAGACTCACAGGTCATCCAACTGTGTCATGGTCTCCAGACTGAAGCGTTCCCAATCTGGTACTGCCTGCCCCGTGTCTTTTAGGACTTACTGGGTTGGTTTGGCTTGGTTTGGTTTGGTTTGGTTTTTGAGTTAAAAAAAACAAAACAAAACAAAACAAAAAACCAAAACTGGTTGGGGAGATAGCTCCATCAGTAAAGTTCTTATTTTACAAAGAACCCAAGTTTCATCTCAAGAATACTCATGAGGTAAGGGAGAGACTCAGGAGCTAGTATGCATTTGTAATCCCAACACTGGGGTGTTGGGGGATCCTTGGCCCAGAAGATAGCCAACCTAACAGCTCCAATGCCAAGGAGAAAAACTGCCTTAAAAGAAAGAATAAAGTGTGGGTGCCCCTGAAGAATGCTACACAAATGTTCTACGGCCTTTTCAAGCATTCACCCACAAATGCACATGAACACACACACACACACACAGCACACACGCATACACAGTGATGGTTAAACATTTAATTCTGACAAGGCCTTTGGGTGCTTATTACAAAGTGTCAAAGTGCAGCTGTGGGTCACCCTTCCAGTTCTGTCTTCATCCTTCCCCTGTGAACCTTGTGCTCACCTGTGGCAGGTCCTCTGCTGTTCTGTAGCAAACACTATCCTCACAAACACTCAGGCATGCTTTAAACCACAGAGATTTCACAGATGCTGTTTTTCAAATGAACTAAGTTGTTAAAGGGGTCAGCTTTGTTCGGCCATCCATATTGAAACAGACAATCCATTTTCCAGCTAGTTCAAAATGAGAAGGTAATATAATTGTTTTAATCCTGTTCAGACTGCATAAGCAAAACTATTCAGATGATTAACTGCTTGTTTTTCTCATGAATGTAGTCTGCTTAATAGTTCTGTACTTGAAATGGTGTTGATCCAGAGTGAGGGAAGTGGTGGGTGTTCTCCTAAGTAGCTTGTTTAATAATAGCACAGTTGTCTGAATATTCTGTTTACTTCAGTAATTCTGACTGACTCTCAGTCCCGCTACTCTGATTCCGATAAAGCCTTACACTGTCCATCTATTTGGCATCCAATTATGTACTGCAGGATGAAGGAGTACCACAGAACTCATGGAGATCAGAGGACAAGTTTCAAGAGTCTGTTCTCTCCTCCTACGGTGTGGGTCCTGGGTTCAAATTCAGATCATAAGACCTAGCAGCAAGCACTTTTCCCCACTGAGCCATCTTGTTCACCTTTTCACTATCTACCTTTAAACAGGTGATCCCGGGGTATTGATTATTGCTGACATGGTTATTCAAACATTTATCCAAGTTTTATTAACTAATACAATGTATCAAAAGCACTGTTAATGTTCTGTCTGCTCTTTCAGTCCCTTCAAAGTAATGAACAGACTCCAAACACTTCCACGTTTGTCCTTTTTTTTTTTTTTTTTTTTGATACTTTATTTACATTTCCAATGTTTCCCTTTTCTAGGTCTCCTCTTTGGAAACCCCCTATCCCCTCCAAACTGAGTGCTTCCAGACTGTCCAGCCTCCACCTTGTCCCTTCCCTAGTAGCTTAATGAAATAGATCAAGCATCTCTCTTATGACAGGAAAAGCCAGTCCTTTCCTAAACGTATCTGCTGACTCCACGGGTGGGCTAGCGTGTACTGGGTGTACTTGTCTCTTCTGACTTCAAAGGGTTCATGCCTTTCCTCCCTCAACACTCTCTGTGTACCGCTTCTCCATGAGACAGCCTTTCCTGCCTTCCCCAAGGTGGCTGCCATGCTAACCAGGCTTTAGAACTAATCAGCTTAGAAAACTCCAAGGCATCCTGTGGGGCTAAAAGTGCAGAGAAGAAAGACAAACTGAAGATCATTACATGACCCTTGGAGCTGGGGGTGGTGCCACACTCCCAAGAGGCCACATCTTCCGTTGGAGGAAGCAGAACACATCAGCTAAGAAATGTCTTGGGCCAAAGAACAAAACTACCATTTTATTTCATGACTATCTTCTTTGCCTTTATTCCTTCTCCCTTCTGGCTGGGCTTAGTCCTTTCTGAAAACCTACTGTTTTCTCAGACTGAATTCCTTTCTCTGGGATGAATTCTGGCATAAATATTAATATATGTAAATACGTGCAGTCGACATTTTGCTCCAGTAAATAAATACGGGGTTTTTCCTCCCTATGTTATCTATGTACTATAATTTTGTCTAAGCAAAAAAACCCCTTTTTTTCAGCCTAAAAAAATAATTAAAAACATTGAATAATTCAACTGGAGTCATTGGAGGCTTTAGAACTTCCCTTAAGGAGAAAGGGTTTACTTTTGAGACCTGCCCTCTTCTTCGACTCCTACCAGTATTCTCCGTCCTCTCCAAAAGATGAAGAGCGCAAACCCTTGAGCGTAAGCCAAATACAACACTCCTGGGAGAATGTAGGAGCAATCAACACTTCACACTGAGCAAGGCCAATTCTGTTTTGGTTCAATCATTTTAACCCAAACCAAGGACGTGTTTCTTAAACAGAGTTCTCTGAATAGAATATTGTTTCCTGTTTTAGTCCTAGAAACGGCCTTCCAGATGGCTGCTTAACCCCAGTTAATAAATGGGGGAATTTTACATCAAATATGGCTTTGTTTATGGCAACCCATAGCAACCCCCTCAGATATTCATTATCACTTTCTGCACAATGTCTAAACACCTGATCAGAAAGCTAAAGCACAAGCCACCCAGCAAGTGTAAAGCGACAGGTGACTGGGAACTTTTCACCTTTAACCTGGATGCTTGTCGGTCTTGAAATACCAAACCCAATCCAAGTTCACCCATGCAATGACAACTTTACTGTCCCTATGGTGCCTGCTAGGCAGCCTCAGCTTTCTCAGACTGACAACAGGCCCAGAAACTAGCATGAACACATTGGTATTTGGTGGATAAGTCCTTAGTATTAATTACATTGTCGGACTAGCTGTCAAGTCTGCCTCTGTTATCTGTTCTTTGACCTTAAATTAGTAGCATCGCTCTGAAAATATAATACTTTCCTAAATATCCCTGGTAATTACAAACAAAGGTGAAAAATAAGATATTTTCAAGATAAAATAAGTCATGACTTCACCACTGTAAAGGTAATTTTATTTAAATAGGTTAAAAGGTACTCTGCAGTCTAACATAGAGACCCCATACACAGTGCTATTTAAATTCTGTTGACTACAGGTCTTTAATATTTTAAAGGTGTTCCATTGATCTAATAGCCATTCTGATGATTAAAAAGGTATACTAGGGTCACTCAGTGGCCTCAGTGGAATCTCTGTGCAGTCTGAGCCTCTGCAGTTCCTTTCTGGAGATATCTCTGGGATGCTGACAGATGATGACTCATCTGAAGCCCAAAAACGGAATGTATTCCAAAGAGTCAGTCAGAGACTGTGGCGCTCTCTCAGACCCTAGAGGACAGGTACAAGTCTGACTTCAGAACAGTGTTCTCAGCTCATAATTCACTTTAAAGTTCACTTATCAGTGTTTCCTGGCTACGAGGAAGCAGGTGAGTCTGAAGGTCCAAAGCAATTAAAAGTTATATTCATATGCATATCTATAAGATACTCACCAGAAAGTAGCTTTGGGGACTGAGGAGTCTAACAGAAAAGGGAGCAAAGCTCACTGCTGTGTAGAACCGCCTTCGGTTGATCAATAAATTGTTTCTTTATTCTGTTCATAACCACCATGCTTTTTCTTAAAGACCACGAAGGGCTTTAATCCCTAATAACATACTGACTTCATGTTGCCCTCTCCGAAGCCAACTCCAAATGCCACCTCCTCTGCAATGAATTTGAAGGATCCTGATCCTGGCATAGACCACTCAGAGTCCCTTAGAGAACAGACTGAATGGGGCTTCCTTCTATCTCATAGAGTCATGAGAAACAAAGCAGCCTATGTCAAAAATAAACCCTTTGTCTGTTCTTTTTAAAAGACAACTCCTACTTGTTTGAGCCCTGGGCAAACAAGGAGACAGGCAGACTAATGTTCTGTGAGTCATTTGAGTCCTCTATGAATTAAGTGGCTGCAAAAGGGTAAATGAAGACGCGTTAAACAGAGCACCGTGAGCCAAACATTTGTGTGATGACGGTACCCTCAGGTATGCCTGCTTCATCACAAAGAGATTTTGTTCAATTTCTCTGAAAGACAAATGGTGGTGGCTTACTCTTCAGCATTGAAAGCCATTGACCCAGTCTAGCAGAATAGAACAATCATGAGGAAGGGGTAGAGGAGAGAGAGGAGAAAGATGGAGAGAGGAGGAGGAGGAGGAAGCAGGAGGAGGCAGAAAGGAGGAGGAGGCAGAGGAGGAGGCAGAGGAGGAGGAAGAGGAAGAGGAAGAGGAGGAGGAGGACATGGCTTCATTGTCCTAGCTCTGTTTTAACGACCTCATTTAATCCTTACAATGATCCTAGGAAACAACTGCTACTTCTACCTCCATTCTACAGATAGGGAAGGTAGCATGAAAAGGCTTTAAAAAATTGAGTGTTGTGGTTAGGACAGTAGGCAGGGTTCAGAGCCAGAAATTAAAGGTTGTGTCTACATCTATATATAAAAACAACAACAGTGTGCTGGGTCAACACTGTTGATTTTTCAGAAGTGTGAAGTTGATGCAGTTGGCTGAATTGTTTTCTTTTCATGTGAATGACTTTATCATGAAAGAAGTCTCTACCTAAAAGGCTAAAACACAAAAATTGCTTAAATAGGTGGTACAAATGGATACCTTCTGGGTTGGTTGGTTGGTTGGTTGGTTGGTTGGTTGATTGGTTGGTGGCCATAGGAACTAAATTTAGGGGTTCGTGCATGCTAGGCAAACAACCTAACTCTGTTGTAAAAGGAATTATTTATTCTAGCTAGCCTGTATAAGACATCGGTCCTGGTATTTTTTTTACAACTGTAAGCCTAGATTTGGAGCTTACATCCCAGCCATATGTCCCTTGTTACTTGTTGTTTCTCCTGACCAGTTCTCATGGCCCATCTCCTCTCATGGCAGCTTCCTCCTCCTCCCTTCATCTCCCTTCTTCTCCTCTGGTCTCTCCTCAGATCCCTCACTTGATCCTCAAATCCTTCCTTTCTCTCTCTCCTGTCCAATCACGGACTCTAGCCTTTATTAACCAATTACCTTTAAATTGTGAAGCAGGGTTTACATAGCATCACTTGGTGTACATGAGCATCTCCTCATTGGGGTCAACCAGATCTTGAGGTACAAAATTTAGTATTTGAATACATAACAGCACCAGACCAACCTCCATCACTTTGGGCTGTTTTTTCATTTCCTGATAACTGAAGTTGCATTTTATAATGAAGAAAATGTGTCCCAATCATTTACATTTTGTATAATAAAGCTCAGTTTGACTGGAATAAGACTGTATTACAAGAAATCTCATTTGAAAAATAATTATGTAAACTCAAATTAGACACATTTTTAATATGTTTGATAGCAAAAATCTACTCCTTTTCTTATAGAAAATTAATTTTCTTTATAGTCAAACAACAGCTTTTTAATTTCTTGTTTCCCATAAGTCACTGAGAATTGGAGAACAAAGGGCAGGCACATTTTTTATTCTGTTGCTGGGATCTCTTAAGTTCTCATGTGAAGAACAAAGCTACATGTACTGATAAGGATCTTCATCTGATTCCTTAAGGATACAGTAATCCCCTCTTGTCCTTGAAGGATCCATACTAAGACCCCTAGGAATGGACCAGCTGCCTAAAACCTGTACATAGTGCTGAACTCTCACATAGATATGATGTGATGAGTTTATAACTTGAGCACAATAAGAGATTACCAACAGTAATAACTAGCCAGATTTTTTAACGTTAATTAAATTTTGAAAATAAAATAAAATTTCTA